>OY365815.1:20047831-20383999 GCA_959347315.1 Bimastos eiseni
TAATAGGCTGGTCTCCCAGACACTGATTTTCTGTGATGCTGATGAATTGACATTAAATTACGATATTCTTGGAGTCTAGCTCTGTGTATGCCAGACTGCCTAGGTATATTGCTGGTTTTCAGAAGAGGTTCTAATTTGATAGGAGACCTGTGTCATTATGTTCTGGTATAGGAGTCAGAGACTTAGAAGGGTAATGCACGACTGGCATTACCTCTGCTCTATTATTGTCTCTGTGGGTGCCTTCAATCCTTTAATGGTCACCACCCAAGGTACTTGTTGTCTCCGACCTACCTCCCTCCTCTTCTCCTTTTAGCCAATAATTACAGCTTAGGACTTGATGATCTTGTTCATAGCAATCTCTTGCACATAGCAATCGTCCTACCTCTGTCCATACCACTGGTCTTGCTTCTGATTGGCCTTGACCATTTTGGATTGGTATTGGGACAACAGCTGCAACTGTTTTCCGGATGGAACTTGTTCAGGGACATTATATTCTAAAGATAAGAGCTGCCGAAAAATCCCTAGGCTATGTTAGGTTCAATTAAAAGGCCAGTTATGACTCTCTCCATGCAAGAACTTTCCTTGGAACATGACTGGACTCTGGGAGAAAGAAAACAGACTGATATGACTCAGACAGGAAACAATTTTTTTATCCACCCCTTCCTTCTTCCTCCTCCTCCTTCCTCTTCCGGTGCCTTTTCCTTCGTGGTCACTTTTGTCCTCCTCCTCTTCCATTTCATCTTTCTTCGAATCCTCTGCATTTCTTCCTCCTTGCCACTTCACCCTACTTCACATTCTACTCTCTCTCTGTTTCACCATGCTCTACTTCTCTGGTCCTTCTCCACTCTCCACCCCTCCTCCTGCTCTTTCTTCATATGTTACTTTTCCCATTTGTCATTCCTTCTCCTTCACTAATTTCTCCTCCTTCTTTGCCTTTTTCCTGTCAGCACATCTGTTTTTTTAAAATCTGAAATGACTCTACATAATTACAGTTTATTATAAACAGATGCTTCATTATAGTCTGGATTCATTGTTGGCTTGTAGGTTAGTCATCGAGTTCGGAATTTGGGATTCTTGGCCTTTTGAAGCCATCTGGTCTTCCAGAGCAATGTGTTGTTGGAGGAAAGCATCTTTTGTTTGAGACAGTGCTGTATAAGTCTTGTCTGCTGATGTAACTGAACCAGTTTTATCTTTGTAACGTTGATGATGTAAATAGGAAGAGTTGCAGTCAGTGCTATAAACTCACTTCTTGCTGTCTTCATACCACAGACTGGTGAGGCTGAGAGGGACAAGGGATTATTGCACCCTGCAAAGAGAGGCACAATGGATTCTGATCTTGTGTAAGTACCGTTTGCTGTTTTCAAGTATTTTAGATTAGTAAACCCAGTTATAATTATAATGATCTTTGAGCATAATGATTTGACCCTGGAATGAAGGCTGTGACCTGTGGTAGATCGTATTGACTGTTGAGACAACAATGATGTATTGAATTGAAATATACAAATTGTTTATAAGAGATGTTATGTAAAGATGTGAAGTCTAGGAGTTAGTTGGATCAATGACTGTCCTGAATGGCAGGGATACTAAAATAGTTTGCTTTGTAATTCCTCATCCATTCAAAGGTAAATTAGTGAGGGTTAGTACACCGTGTCCCCATTTTGCCACCTACGGGTATATACTTCTGAATCTTCCAGAGAGATAAGTCTTTTAGATAATTGCCAGAGAGTGTATTCTTTGGCTTGGCTTGAGGGAGCATTAATAACCTTTCCATTAATAGTCTGTAATAGTACCCCATGAGGTAGAGTTCTAGAGAGGGTACCTGAAGTAAATGTTTGGTATTTGCTTTGCACTTTGACTGTATTGACCTGGGGAAAAAACAAGCAAACTATTCTGCTAACATTGCTAATGTATGGATTTTGACTTGTCAGAATTTAGTGATGGCAACTATTTGTCAACAGCTTTCAATGTATTTATTGAGTAATTCTAGATGATTTCAATAGATGAGACCCTGCTTGTTCTTGCAATCGAATCTCTGTGTGTAATGGATGAATAGATTCCTTGTCATGTCTGTGTTCAGTTGGAGCTCAGTTCAAATGCATGAATTTATTCTCAGTGGAATTATTATTTTGATGCAACCAGAACATAAATTTGTGTGGAGATTTCTGCTCCACCTGTGCCTCCTATGACCAACTCAACTGTAATGAGCACACTTTGTTGACCTTATGGTGTCATTGGGTAGATGAGATGGCTACGGAGATGGCTGGCCACCAGTCCTCATATGCTGAGGCTAAAAAAATGAAATTGCTAACACTGCTTACCCATTGCTGCCTTAGGGTTAGCTATTAGTTGAAACTGTCACCACAGTCAACAACAATGATGTTGCTGTAATTGTTTTGTTACCGTTGTCATTGATGTTGCTCTTGTCGTTGTAATTCAGAAGTGGTTGTTGCTCTGTATACCTGTAAACATATGACAACGTTACTTCATGTAATACAATTTAAATTCTAAGTGCTGGCTTATCGGTGAAGGTATACCAAAAGTTGTTAATAGTAATGTAATGTGATGAAGATTTGTATTGCAATTTGCACCTGAAGTAGATGGCTAGTAAAGTAGATGTCTAGTTTTATGGTTTTCTAGAGTGTTATGCTGACTGCACCCACACGCAGCACAACTGTCACTATCTGCACGGTAAATGACTTGGTTGACATGTCATGTGAAGAAGGACTTGACAAATGACCCAGAGATGATAATGTAGATCATTTATGTGTTCCTAATGGTACCAAATGGCTGACATCAGGACCTGATGATGATGATGATGATGGTGGTGGCGATGATGATGATGATGATAAGGATGCATATAGGTATGTGCATTTGAGTCCAAAGTGCCTGAGGATTTGATCGTGTTGATCATTGATTGCTTTTGTCCAGTCTTTCGGCTCTGACTTGATTCATCTCTGCCTGGGGACAAAGTCTGAATTGGTCCAGACTAAAATTGGTCCCTTCTGGATTGAATTTCACTCTCGGCTGTTACCATACCTAACTGATCTTTTTACATCTCTTTTACTGGAGTTTGACCTTTTTGGTGTCCTGGATCTTGGTTGTCTTGTATTTTTAATTAATAATCAGTGCTGGTTGTATATTATTATAATGATGGACACAATAATCAGATGAGAGTTGATTTGTGTTGAATCAGTTTAGTAGAAGGTTCTAGTTGTTTGTTGAGCTCTCTGCTTATTCTGTTCGCATACTATTCTTATTCTATGCCTTTGTTCCAATTTCAAAATTCCATCAATAAAATTCCTAATGTTGTTTGCTTTTGTGGTCAGTAAACCTATTTACTGTCTGAGCAATTTTCTGACAGGAATGTCAGTGCTAGCAGCGGTGTCCTGTATGTCCGGTCAATTTAGTAAACTGTCTTTAGGGCATAACAAATAGTCGAGGAACCCGTGGACATGCACTTCCCAGCCACACATTTGCACAGAACGCACGCACAACGCACTCAGACAAACACACACACAAATAAAGACACGCACATTGGATATGCGCTGAACCTTGCAGTGTGATTACTATGGAAGAAGTTTTAAAAATGAATTTATTATATTGATAATTATCTGGTATGAGAGGTTTCATGCTGTGCTGTCAGTGGTAGGAATTCAGAAGCTTTGTATCCTCTAATTTTTATTTATCTCTATGGTAGGAATGTGTAAAAAAAGTCCAGAATAATTGTAGTTGGAAGGGTATTGAAAACGGATGAGCAAGCGAGTGGGATCATTATAGTCGACTGGTGGACATATGATAGCCATGGCTGTAGCCACAGTGCCATTGTTAGCCAGGTAATGAGTGATGTGCCAATGCGGTGCTGTAATTTATGTAGATGTTTTCTGATCTTTGGCTTTTATTGTAAAGTGTTCATTATTACCAAGGCTCAGGCTGTCTACCTTCATGTCCTGACTTTGGTCTACTTAAAATAGGTCACCCACCGGTGTGTAAAAATTAGTTTGGGCTGTAAATGTTTTTTTTAATTAAAACTGCATTTCTTCTAAAGCCAGGGTTAATGCAAGATCAAGTGGAAGGTCTGATGTCACCATAGGTTGATGCTTGGGTCAAGTGGTTGGGACCGAGGTCACCAAAATGTCGATGCCT
This sequence comes from Bimastos eiseni, assembly GCA_959347315.1. NCBI lineage: Eukaryota > Metazoa > Annelida > Clitellata > Crassiclitellata > Lumbricidae > Bimastos > Bimastos eiseni. The sequence goes on from OY365815.1 coordinate 20,051,975, forward strand.
GGGTCAACTTGGTATGGCCTAAGACCACACAGAGGTTGATGCTTGAACTCATTGTTACAGCTGTAGTTAATAGCTGGTAAAGTACTTTCTTAACTGTTCAAAACTCATATGAAGTCTTTTGCTGATGAGTTCTGAACCGTAAAATATGGAAAGAAAAGCTGATTTATGGAAAGGGATTGTATTGTATACAAGATGGCAGATAATAAGTGGAGTATTCGCCCTCTAATGAAGTTCTGTGCACTGTTCAGTTTCCTGGATCTCTGGTACCTGTCAAGCTGAAATTGTGAGCATAATTTTTACTGGTGCTGTACAAGTGGGTTCACTATATGGCAAGGCATTACATTACATTGCATCACATGCTGAGGACAATCTTTAGCATTTCTCCTTTTCTCTACTGAAACTCATGCAGATCATAATTTAGAACTTTGTCTACCACTGTTCTATTTGTTCTAGTTCTTGCCCAGTCTAGCTTCTGCAGAGGACTCTAATTGTGTCTGTCCACAGCTGCTACTAATTATCTCCTGCTTGGAAATAAATTGGAGGTAGGGATTGTGTAGTTGGTTAGCTATATGGCTCTGCTGTACAGCATCAGTCATACAAACTGGTGCCTCAATCCGTAATGTAGACTTGTAGAGGGAGAGATAAACAGGATTCTAGTCTACACTAATTAATGTGTGGACTGGACGAACCTCTTAATAGGTTGACTTTGCTTATTTTCTTTGTGTTCTCAATGGCAATAAAGTTGGATTAAGCCCAGATCCTGTCTGGTGACTTAACCCTTAAGTCACCCCAAATTCCAGTTATATTAGATTTCTTGGAAGTAAAACAGAGTAGGAATTTAACTGATTTGGGCGTGCCTTGACTTGGAAGTTTTCAATGTCAGACAATAGTATTTTTAAGTCACACTTTCATTTGTGGAGGATTGATGTTACTGAAGACGTCTCAGTTGAGACCTGGACCTAAACTTGTTTAGAAATAGGACAACATGGATTATTTGTTTTTCTTTCTTTGCCTGGTAAGCATAAAAAGATTTCTACATGTGGTTTTATGTCACTTACTAACCTATTTTTATGCAGTGTAGGACTTGAAGAATTGGTTTAGTTTCAGCTCAATGTTTTGTAAAATCTTGATGAAGGATATCAGATTTACTACTTTCAATGCAGGCTGCAGCAGTTTTGTTATTCCTTTTTGACAGCCTGCTTCTTCGTTTATTTTTCCTCTACTTCTAAGTAAGGCTCTCGGTTGTTGTAACCTAGAACTTTAAATAGATCAGAAATGTCAGTGTCTAAATATGTTCTGGGAGCCTTTTGTAATGTAATGTACCTATATTTTGTATATTCCTATAAAACAACAGCTTGTCCTAAGTAATGGAAGCTGTAATTGCCATAATCTCTGTGTAATAGCTTCTTGGTGTTCCTTTTTCACTATCTTTCCTGTTTTCTAATACCTCTAAGGTTGTGTGGATGGACATCTGTTATTCATTTGATGTAAACATTTACATTGCCAGTTGGAGAGTTTTCTTTTTTTCACCATTATTTCCTTTTACTAGTATTTCCTGAAGTTTGACTTCATTAATGTTTATGTCATATGTTAAGGTTTCATCATATGTTATTTTCATCATATGTTATACTATCAAATCTCATGTGCTATCACATCATTATAGTGAGACCACTAACGATTTTGTGACAGATTTGAATAGCATGACTCAAAAGCTTAATGCAGATTTAATTTGGAACATTTACAGTGTATATATGGCATTTGTCCTAGTTCACCATAAACATAATTTCTTTTTATCTAGTTAAAATTCTGGATGAATGGTCAGTCTGCAGCTCTGCATGATTCCATAGCAATGCCTTCCTTATCTATGACGCATCAATGGTTGCTGAAGGTGAATGATATCTTTGTTTAATTTCACACCAACAAACCAAAGTATGATTACAAGCACAGTGTGACATTAGTCATAGTCCATCATTAAATGAAAATTTTATCTGGTCCTTATTCTGGATGGATGGACAATTTGGACATTGGTCAGTGGTTGCTGAAGATGAATTGGCTCTGTTCAAGGTAGTTGTCAGATAGTTCAAGCTGTTTTAATTTGACATATTACCTTGATCTAGGAACATAGATGACTTGATTTGTGAGTGTAAAGTGTTTGTGTTTATGTAACTGAAGATAATGGGTCATATATAGACCCCGTGGATTATGCAAATTTTTTTCCGTAAATTATGCTAAAATATTCGAAATCGCATAATCGCTTAACCCACGGATCAACAATTACGTCGTTTGGTGGATAAACTATAGCCCATATAGGCTAATAATAGCCTGGACAAACCAATTATAGTTGACACTGACCGAAATTTCCTAACTTTATGCAATGATTTGCGAAAACTTTACATTAAAAAATTTATGCGAAAACAGCCAATTTATGCGAAATTATGTGAAATGGCGTGATCGCATAAACCACGGGGCCCTAGTCATATGAAACATGCAGGAAATTCATTTTATTTCTTTTTTATGCATTTGTGTTGGTCCATGTCACTGCAGCTATATTATGTCAACTGGGCATTTAGTGATTATCATTAAGTTATTGAGCATCAAGCATTTTCTTTATTCAGTGAAAGTGTATGGAAAGGTTTCTAATGCCTGCATCCTGAGCGTTACAGGACTAAAATGTCCTGCAATTGCTCATTGCAGTTCATTACGTCCTCAGTGCTATAGTGTCTGCTTTACTAGACATTACTTATACAGATGTCAATAGGTCTTTCTCTGCCTCAGGTCAGTTTTGGCAATTCTTAGTCTGTGGAGTTGGCTGCCTACTTACTTCTGTTAACTTAAGCTCTTCTTTTTCTACTATTCATCTGACCCTCAACGCATCCTCCTGTAACAGGAGTGGCAGATAAAGACGTCATTTCTGACTAGATGAACATTGCTGGATGGCAGTTCATAATGGAATGGAGATAAGTATGATCTCCTGTATCTGTGAAAGCCTGGGGCATTCTCCAAGAGATGTGCAAGAAGCTCAATGATTGATGGCATGGTGGCAGTTTTTATTATTTACAACATGGTGGCAGTTTTTATTATTTACAACATGGTGGCAGCTTTTATTATTTACAACATGGTGGCAGTTTGAATAATTGGCCAATGTTTCAAGAGTGTATATTGGACTGTTTAAATTATACCAATATTTTTAGTGCAGGCATCAGATTTCCAGCAGTTATGTTGATTGCCTTGTTAGTTTTATTTCATGAAAAGCACGTTCAAGCAGCTGTTTGTGGATTTTATGTTAGGATTAATGAAAGAACTTTTGACATGGAATTTATTACAATATATTCTTAGCTCATTACAAATTTTAAGAAAAGGCTGTTCAGCTGTTGCATTACAGTTGTCAGTTTTTCCAGCAAATAAGACATATCATGAAATGCAGGATCTTTGAAAGTGACCTCTGATAAAGGACTAATTGCCTGACATTTGCCTAAAAGATGACTGTTGTTGTAAGAACACTTTGATAAAAGACCAACTATCTAACATTGCCCAGAAGATGACTTGCTAAAGCAGATCTTTGATCATGAACCAATTATCTAATCTGCCTAAATGGTGCGTGTATAAATCCGTGTGTTGATACCAGTCTTTACCATTCTGTTCCATTAACACCTTCTTTTTACTGAGTCACCTACAATGTACTTCACTAAAAGTATTAGTCTTCCAACTGCAGGCAGTCTTTCCAGCTGAAATATCTTGTTGATTGGTTATTTGTATTGTCTGCCGTTTGTTGTATTCTGACAATTCATTATATGACTGATATACCTATAGTCATTGAACAGACAACTTCTTATATATAGCAATGAGTTGGCTAAATGTGTCCATTGTACCACTGTAGGGCGTTGGAATGACTGATCAGAAGCATTTTTTTATTTACATGACTGCACAGAGTGAGTAAAAATTTCAAGTGCATTGATCATACCCTAAATGCTGACCAATGTTCAAGGAATTTTATACCGGTTAGTTTCTACAAAGGGAGAGCCTAGTTGAGAGGTTGAACCGTGCTATTGTTAAAGTTGAAAAAATAACGACCACCCTATATGGTCTATTGGTCTTGCATGCACGCTTGCATGTACATAGTATTAATCTGGCGAGATGTAAAGCTTCTTTAAACATCTCACAGGAGATCGCCTAATGTGGCAATCACACGGATCTGAAGAGTTGCATTCTAAGACTGCTTGGAAATGTTTCTTGTGCTGTCTGTAATTGTAGTTTGTATGTATTATTACTATCAACTTTAACCCTTTGTAAGCAGTGCTCTGGATATGTAATGTCTATCTAAATATGTTTTTTGACATGACAAACATAACGCTGTTTCCATTTATATTTTATCTAGTGAAAAATTTAGTCCCATGTTAGTGAATAACTCAGCAACATATTAATCACTTGACTATGGTATCCATCCATCAGCTAGTATTACTAATTTGCTATAGCATAAGATTAGGTAAACTACCAGAGAAACTTTGTGACTAAAATCAATGGGCATTAAATAGTTAGAAAAGGAACTAATCACTCAGTGTGTGATTATTCAGATTATATTGTGATTATTGTTAAGTCGAGCAATTGCATTTCTTGCCAGTCAACAAATATCAGCAGTAGGCAATGCCTTCTTACTGCTGTTTTTCAACTTTGGACTCAGTCCTAACTTCTATCCTGATGCTAAGAACTGTAGGCAGATCCGCAGGCAAACAGGTGTCAGAGAAATGATTGACTGAGTTGATTTGTAGTCTCACCTGGTCGCCAGCCAGCCAGCAGCTTCATGATGCACTTTCTTCTTATTGGTGGCTGTGTGCTCTACAACTCAACAATGCTTTGATCTTAACTGTTAATAATGGGTTTATAGCACTTACAATAATAGCCTTTTGAGACACCTAGAGCTATGCAAGCATAATCATATAGGTATGTGCCAGCACTTATAAAAGTGCCTGAATATTGCAACGGTGCTGTGAATGTGCTTCAATGTTAGGGCTACTACTGTGAATGAACTGGTACTCTTGCCTTTGAATTGCTGAATTTGTGATCAGCAGTAATGGATTTGTTCTGCATTTGCACCAATACTATTTTGGTGGTCTCTGGTGTCCTGCTAAGTAGAATATACCGGTCTATCCAAGACTTGTCCTTAAAACAATTGGATGTGTACTAGTCATGAGTCTAGTCTACTAAGAACAGGCTCACAACTCATCTGCTGGAGACAACTTAGGCAGGTCTAGCTGGGCAAATTGTATGAGAATGGAGTAGGGGACAAAGAGTTAGACCCTGTGGTCAAGTCAGAATGCACAGTCTCTCAGGTCATGAATTTTATCTATGCCTTCAGATACCAGTTCAGTTTAAGTCTCGAAGAGCTCTAGAATTCAGCCTTATGCTTTTAACTTTTAAAGTACACAGTCTTGCTTCCAGTGATTGATTTCTGCTTCTATGCGATCAAAGCCATATGCAAGCAGCTGTTGACGCAGCTCATGTAACAGTTGATAAAAAGAACTTTTGAGATGCAGTTCAATAATGTGAGAGGCAGTTATTACATGTGCAATATAAATGAACATTTTATTGTATTGTTTTGACCAAGACTTTCAAGAACGTGTTTTACAATCTTACAATAAACATTGTTTTTCTGATTGAAACTAATTTTGCCAACAGAAATACTTTTTTCAAGCACCCAAGTGCATTTATATGCGCATGTTGATAATTGTGTTGATATGCATGTGTACGTTTGTCTGATGTATTGATGTTTTTGTGTGTGTACGTATTTTCTAGCTGTTAAGGCCATTATTTTTACACAGACATTTAAGCAGAGGCATGCATAATATCGGTATTTGTGATACTGTTCGATGCTCTTCTGAAAACTATTTTAAGAAGATTGTTTGGCATTTTATTTTTAAAGGTGGAGTTTATAACATTTACCGAGGTTCTAATAGCTGGCAATAGAACTGTATACCTGATCTCAAGTGTAAAGAGTAGAGTTGTTAAGACAAAATAAAGCAGCTACTTGCCCTATGCTACGTCTCAGGGCTTGTTTAAGGGACTGTTCTCTTGTTAGATAGTGTTACTTCTTTTGGTAAACTGGTACTTTAGGCATTGTTTGATTGCCACACAGTGCAGTACCTGCAAGATTCAATGGAGATAGAAACATAGGCAGACGAAGACTACCCTGAATAGATGATATAAATAAGGACATAACATCACTTGGACAAACACTAAGGGTCCGGGCGTCAATCCCCTCTGAGTGATGGAGGCAAACCCCCTACGGATCCAAGTGTCAGGAAGGCAAGATATTCCCCCTAAGACTAAAAAAGTTATCCCCCCTACCTGAAATTGGAGGCATTTGCCTCCGAACATCCCTCCCTATCAGGACGCCCTGCTAAGGGTAGCAGTGGACTTGACGGTGGAGATCATTTGTCGCCCAGTGCTACCGAATGACTGGAGTAGAGAACTGATGGTGAGGATGTTAGGGTGCATTGGTTTACAATATCTGGTCCAATGGTCCATTTCTGCACAGTAACAAATTGTTCCTAGACTGTTACTAGTGTTACATATGTGGATTTTGTTAGAGGTGTAGCATTTCAAAACATTTTCCTGAGATAAGCAGTTTGTTTGGGATAGGAATCTGTGGTATGGATTACCTTTGATGTCATTTGTAGCTCAAAATAATAAAGTATTTTACACCTACCTAACATGCATGTATCTAGTTATTGTTTTATGGGAATCAGGTTAACGTGTGCGGCTGCTATTGATTGTTTATGGTTAATAGTGTTTCTGCATGGAATCCCATAATAAACACTGGTGGCCGACAGACAGTGTTTCCTGTCAGTATATGGCTTCCATTAGGCAGCTAATCAAAATAGATGAAACACTACCTTTGCAGTTCACATTCTAATGCCAAGCATTTCTGAAAGTCTTTAGGTGATACCTTGCCTTATTCAACCCTATATTATCCTATTCCAACTCCATTCAACGGTACAGTTAAGGTCCAAGTTCTTTTCTATTCAGACATGTAAAGCTGAGTTTTCACGGAACCTTTGAATATCTGCGAATAGTTCACATGAACTTGTTATAACATCAATTCATTATGACCTGAATGCATTACAACATGAATCTGAGATATTGTCAGCAACATGATTATCAAAATTAATTAATAGAAGATGAACATATTATCAAGTGACTGTAATGTAAGGTAGAAAGAGATGTAATAAGTGAAGTACTATTGTTTGAACTGTACATCATTTCTAAAGACATTATCACTTGAACACAGATACTACTGGGTATCTCTGAAAAATCTCCTTTATTAGCAAGTATCACTACTCAACATGTGTTTCTGCCTTTAAGGAAACCCCATTTGAGAAGATACGACCCTACATACCTTTCCTTACCCTCCCCTGTAGGATTCGCCTTGCTTGGGCCAGACCATGATGAACTGGATGACCAACTGGGTTGTGGAGTCTTGTCTGGTTGGTCCTGATGTCCACCGACCGAGGCTGCTGTCTATAAACCATCTAACCATGATGATAGCCCAGCTGTTTTCTTTCAGCTGCAGTCTGTAGTGTCTGATCCTGACAGCTGCCAGAAACCTGATACTGATGCAGTTAGCCTCAGAGTCGTCTGAGTTTCTTTGTGGAAGACTGAATTGTCCTTTGCAGCCATTTCTGAACTTTGGTAATTGCTTATTATTCTGTTTGCTGAACAAAGAGATGACTGGTGTTTATGATCTTTCTCTGACAATCCAGTTGGTCACATTAATTGTCCTTGATTGCTGCACCCTGTGAATTGTGAGGGAGGGTGTAAGATGGGAATCACGTGGTTTCATTACCTAATAATTATTATAGAGCTCATTGTTATGATTTAGTAAATGACCTTCTTGACACTTGGCCTATAGTGACCCAGAGTGGTGGTAGTGGTGGTGGTAGCATGGTGGTGGAGGTGGAGATGGTGGTCCTTCTTGTGATGTTGTTTTGTGTCAGTTGGTTAGAGCTATGTCTCAGAGTGGGGCTTTTTATTTACATGGATACACTACATATCACAAAGTAAACAGTCTGTGAGTTTATTGTGGGTACTCAAAATATTCCTTCATATGCTAAACGGTGGGGGGAGGGGTGGGGGGATCATAGGTCTGACCCTTGAGGTCATTGACCTGACTGGGTGGTCATTGGTTCATAATGCTGAATCATCTGATTATGTGATTCAGCAACTGCAGTCTAACTCACCCAACCCATCCCTCATGACATGGGTTGGAGTCCATTGATATTTACATATACCAGATGCTTATGCCATATGCACACGCTGACTCCTTGAAATTAGTGAGTTGGGCAACAGGGTCGGCCAGATTGCCACCAGTAACTGTTTTACACATCACTTATTTTGACAAACTGCAGACATTGTGGGTAAGTTATTTGATGATCTGTTCAAAACATTTGGGTTTAGTTGAACGATTTCAAGGACTTTGGATTTTTGTGTATTGTAATGTAATGTAAATATTTTCATGCATATATGTATATATGACATGAGACTCTTACTTTAATATAGCAGTTGATTAAGTTGTCTGTGGGTGAGCAAAACAGTTTTTTGTTGAGTATAATAGAAAAGTTTTTATTGAATGTTAACATCTGGTCAGATGAGATTATGTATTTGGATGTATGATGATGTGGGATGAGATCCACAGAGGAGAGGTATGCAGTCTCCCGGGGGTCTTTTCCTCACATTCTATTGGCTGCATAAAACCAATTTCATCCCCTTTTGCTTCTGAGTAGAGAAACTGAAGAGGCGCTATATAAATTTTCACTGATTGATTGGTTAATTCTTTTTGATTTATTTATGATGAATAATGGTGTGTCGTCCTTAATGTCCTTAATTTCCATCTCGCTGTGATATGGTGCTAAATGTGTTCAGTTAAAAATATTTAAAATTCCATGGAGCCTGTGAGCCATGCCATGATCTTGCAGACTGTCTGTCAGACTGAGTGTCAGTGAAAGAGTAAGACTGTCGGCGGTGCTAAATTGCCATAACCTGAGGCATGGGAAGCGTTGGGATCTTTCATACATGTGGCAGCATTCCAGTCAACTAATCAGTGAATTGATAGATCAATCAACATCTGTCAGTGAGTCAGGCAGTGTCAGTCGTTCAGTGTAGGTAGGGATGTCGGTCAGTCATTAAGTCGGTCGGTCATTAAGTCGGTCGGTCATTAAGTCGGTCGGTCATTAAGTCGGTCGGTCATTAAGTCGATCGGTCATTAAGTCGGTCGGTCACAGTCAATCAGTCTATGTTTCATGCATTATGCTGATCTGTGTATAAGAGCAAAGCTGTGACCTCTGTATGACCTCAGTGGTTTTTGTTTGCTTTGTTTGGGTCTGAGGTATGTAATTAAGTCTGTTTGTTTCAACAGCTATCATTTTGCTTATACCTGCATCCATTATTATATTTATTTCTCTGTGTTTCTGTAATGCTGGTTAGATAATATTATTGAGGACATAACATCATTAGGACTGACACTACTGAAAGGGGGGCCGTGCTCTTGACAAATGACCAAGGACAATGGAGGTAATTTCTTTGTACCCAACAAATAACAGGCGTCAGGAACTGATGATGATGGTGATGATGTGTTTGATTTTGTATATGCACATTTTGGCAATGGCCTGGTGATAAATAGGACAGGTAATTTGACACAGAGATGTCTGGGTCATCAAAACCTTATCTGTTACCCTAAGTGATACCAGCTGGTCTACATAATAAGCTACACCTCTCTTTGGCAGTGCTTCACTTTCTTCGGCTTCTCCATTTTACTTTCACAACTGGATTGGGTTCTTCTTGTATCAGATAATCTTCTTAATGGTTGGTCTCGTGCACAGTGGATGTTATGGAATTAGTCATTAAAATCCTATTCCTGTGCACAAGGGATGATATTAAATGGGTCATTTAGGTCATTTATATTATCTAGGCCATGAGCATGAGGCTGGGTTAAGCCCCGGAATGGATGTGTTTTTGTCCCATATACGGTTAACTGAACATTTCCAAGAGTCCGTAAAGGAGAGAAGAGAGAATTAACCAAAGGAAATTATGTTTGGCTGGTCGAGCCATGTGGGTCACGTGATTGGCGGGCAGTGCCTGCTGTAGGTTCCACTGATAATGTTGCAAGTGAATTATTGCTTATGCTGCAGTCATTCCCAGTTGCCATTCCAGTCCTTGGCTGAAAGTTGCAGTGAGAACAGGGACCATGAACAGCTACTAGTCTGACGATGAGGACAACGTTCCTTCTAGACTAAACACCGTGCAGTGTTCATTGCATGAAATACAAAGAGCAGCTAGAAGGACTCACTGTAAATACTGTGTAAGATTACAAGAAAGCAGATGGTTGTAAGGAAAGTTTTAGTTAACAGATGGTTGTTCGCATAGGATGAGGATGATGATGGCTTTGGTCACACATATATGTGCAGCATCTTCTTATGTGGAAAGGAGATGAATAGTGGCTTTGATTTCTGAAATATTTTGAAAGTAAGAACAATTATACATTTTTATAAATCATTTCTCCGTCCATCTGTTTTTATTGCTTTCATCATTTGGTCTGTTTGCATTTCTGCTCATCTGTGATTTGACTCTCTTACAGTCTGTCTCTGTCTGTCTGTCTGTCTTTCAATCATCTGTCAGTCAGAATGCCATGTTTCTCTGTGTAGCCAATAGCCATCACTAATAGTAAGTGTTTCTCTTTTGATCTTTGAGTCAGCTTATATGTCTGTTTTAAACTATTTGTGTCTTCTGGCTTGCATTATCATATATGTGATTGTTTATAATTTTAAACACTCTATCGTGTTTGTTTGTATATCTTCGGTTCTGCAGAGTTGAACTGGCTATTGTTTTTGTGTGTTTTTAGGTACAGTAGTGACTGCTATCTGCAGAAAAGAGGCAGCATGCGCAAAGGCTTTGGGGGCAACTACCGACGGGCAAGTGATAGTTTTGCAGTTCCACGCACGAAGCCATCATCCACATCAGGCAGCAGCAGCAGCAGCAACGATGCCAGGCTTCTCGACAGCAGCCTCAAGTCATCTTCGTTCTGCCACAAAAACCGCACTGATGAACCGGATCTGCTTCCCAGCAGCACCAGCAGCAGCTGTATCTCCACGATGGCTCACACGGAAAACCCGAAACAGTCGAGAAGCACCCGGTTATCTGACATCCCTCGAGACACCATAGCAAAGGCAGAAAAGAAGCTGGAGATAAATGGTGAGGACTTGATTACGAGTCATGGGACAAGTGCTCTGCCATTAACTGGTGGTCAACTTCAAGGTCAGGGTGATGAAGGTGAAGACCTAGAGATGCCTTTGATTGGAAGGGAAGGGCCGCTGCTGCAGCTGACAGAGGAAGAGAGTTCTAGTGTTTCCGTGAAGGAATGTGTCAAAAGCCTAGAATGGACTGGCGTTTTGTGGCCAACCGTGGAAGAAAAATCCAAGCCTGCTTCAAAGACTCGAGTTGCGGAGCTGAGAGAAACAATTCTTCACAGGTCTTCGGATGGTCTTGCAATGGATGCCAGCTGCAGCGATCCGCCCAAAGTAAATAAACGTCCAGTCAGCGCTGTGCTTGAGTCCTCGATCGGCACTTTTCCCAAAATTCCAATCAATTTGATTCAACGACGCTCCATTGGCTCTCTGCTCAAATCATCGCTAACTTCTGTACAGCAAAATCCACTCAGTACAATATTAAACCCAGTTTTCGAACCAAAATCCGCTGCAGACAAAAAAGAGTCGAATCAGAATGAAAAACAAATTGATGACTCATCTCAGAACAGTACTGCTAGGAGAAGGTCATTCAAAAACTTCTGCAGTTTAGGTCGAAAAGAAGTGAAGGGCAATAGCGTTTGTTATTTGCAAGGAAAGTCACACTCAGAGTCAAGTAAGACAACCACAAGTGAGGCAGAAGCTTGTTGTGACTTCAGAATCTCTGGTGCTGGTCAGATGGCATCTGGCAGTTTAATTAAAACCGATTCCTCAGATAGCGGCATTGACACTAAGGCAGATTGTTTTGGGAATAAAAGTGGTCCAGGTAGGGTGGAAGGTTTACCTGTAGGACAGTTTCAGACAACTTCAAATTTGGAAAAATTTATTCATTCTTCAGGTCAGCAGGGGACTTTTTCCTCTATCCAAGGCAATGATTCTGTATTTCCAGAACAATGTACAGGATTAAACAACATGGGAAATTTACCACTAAGGGCAGAATCTGCCCCAAATGGAGATTTGCTTAATTGTTCTGTTTCTACAATCTTTGTGGATTTAGAATCAGAAGAACTTGCACAACTTAGTTCAGAAGAAATGCTCTCTGAAGAACTAGCCGTGCGAATTCTTGGTCGACTGAAAGACAGTGAAAGCGATTTGCATGCTGTACTGGTACCATCCGAGTTTTACAAAACGCCCTTCTATTATATGGCAGACATTATTCGAGACATTAAAATACCAGAATTCTGGGTGAAGTTGCCGACTGTAAATATTCCTGCAGAGTGCGAAACCAGCAACAGATCAATTGAAGAGGATAAGGTAACTTGCAAAAATTTATCAACGTGTACCTTTAGAATATTTCAAAATGTAGTAACTTGAGGTAAGAAGTGACCCGGGGGCCGAGAAAGACTGGAGCAGAATTAGGATCAGATAGAGAAGGTTGGCTGGATGGATGGTGAAGAGTTTGTGAAAATATTTGGCTGGGAGTAATGTAAGGAGTTGTAGGTTAGCGATAGGATTTCAAGATGGAATCGATACAGGATTTTTAGCCCATGGAGTAATTTGCGTATATATGCTCATTCAATCCTGAACTTCCTTGCATCTAGTTTGTATAGGCCTAGAACACGATGTAGGGGTGATGCTTATATGACACCACTATAATAAGTCTACCACCAGCAACTGAATCGTGAATTATGGGTAATCTTGAAGTTGAATAACATCCCATTTATATGGCACGTGTTACTGAAAAAAGTAGTTCAGAGTCACTCTGATAGGACAGCTCCATAGAGATTGGTGAGCCCAAGCAGTGGTGTGACATGAAATGTTGCTGTAAGCTGTGAATTAAATCCACCACAAAACACACTATCAAGCAACTCAACCACATCACATAACCTCCATTCATCATGTGAGTCCTACTCTGGGGTGCCAAGATCAGATAGGCAGCAGGAAAGTCACTAGGCCTACAGAGGACTGAAATAAATGGGTGCAGGAGATGTTAAAAGGTGGCCGGGGGAGGGGTTTCTGTGGAATTGTGTGCATTCTTATGTTGACATTCGCTTCGAGGAAAATTATGAGTAAATGTGCTCTGTATAGGAACAGTGCAGTATTTTGTGTTAACAGCTATTTATCTAGTACTGAAACTAATGTTCACCAGGATACAGCTGTGTAATTTAGCAGTGGATAATAAGTGTTTTTGGGTGGATAAAAGGTGAAGGTTCACCTTAGCCGACCGGTTTCAATTTATCAGATCGTATCTGTGACCTTTGTCACCGGGATTAAGTCAGGGTTGCTGTTTTTGCCCTGTTACAAAAAAGTTTGACGTAAAACGTTTCCTCGGTGTGGCTTCCAAATTGTTTTGGATTGGATCATGGGCAAATCTCAATCAATGTCCTTTATCTTCTCTTATGATGAAAACTACAATCGCACAAATATCAACAGTGTTATGTAACTAAGTACTACAAGTCAGTCAATCAGTCAGTGTGGTGGTGAACTAAGTGATGAATTTTTGGAGACAGTGGTCAGATATGATGAAAATGCAATTTAGATAATGATGCATGGGTTTTCCACCAGTTGGAACGGCCTCCCCTTCCTCTTCGGAAGGAGCTGCTCTCTCTTCCCTGCTGCCTTCCCGAAGCGTCTGAAGACTTTCCTTTTTTCTATTTAGCTTTGTTGTGACCGTGATTTGAGTGGTGCTATGCAAGTGCTCCATTACAGTACATTACATTACATTATTATGGGGAAGGTGATGATGATAGTGTGGAATTTTATGTACATATATATATATTACTTATTTCTGCCCAGTTCTTTCAACAAATTGTTTATCAGTTGTTTTTTGGTTTGTTTAAATTGTTTCTTTAACGGATGTCAACAGATGGCTTTGTTGGACTCCATTAAGAGTAAACTGGATGTGATTAAAAAGAATCGGGAGCTCATCGAGGAGAGAATCATCAAGAGGAAAGACTTTGAATTGCAGGTTCGTTTAGTGAACTCCTATTTTTCTCAAGCTTCCTCTTGCTGTTTCAGCAAGAATGTGGCCGCTGTTATTGCGCCGTGTGCGTAAATCCAGCACATCAAGATCGACTTTACCAATAACATAACATCATGTTAAAACGAGTCAATGATCTTTTTTGAATAAGCCTGATTAGGTATCTGTCTTTTAACATTATTATTCAATATGGAACGATCTCCCACTTAAACTCCGCTGTTTCCTTGTGGCCCACCCGTCAGGTTTTTACAAGTCGCTCAAGTCTTTTTTTCTTTTGTCGTGGCTGGCCTGGGAGCGCTCCTGAGTAGTTTCTTGAAGGGGTGCTATGTAAATGCTCAGAATGAATGGTTGAATTATTAATTGCACTTTTATTTGTTTATATTTAATTTTGTGACATTCATTTAGTTTATGATGGATATTTTGTATTTCAAGATATATTAATAGTTTAATAGTTAAATCATTTTGTTAAATTTGTGCTCCCGCTTGAGTTACACGCTGTTCCATGGCACCACTGAAACACCCCTCACCACAGTACCATGTGTTTCAGTTGTCTTAAGAACTTGAATAAGTTCATGGTCGCTGTATTTTAATCTCTTATTCACAGGTGAAGATAACACAAGTTTGTAATATTTGCATGTGTTAATTGAAACCTCTGAACAGTGGTCTCAATGTTTGAAGGATCTCGGAGTTCAGACATTGATCAAAATTCAACAACATGACACCTTTTCAACCTCCCAATACTCTTAAATATTAATATACAGGAGCAACATAAATGTTGGGCTTAATCGTTAGCCAAATGACCTGGCTTTCCAAAAGCTTATGGAGTTTGGTGTTGCATAACTTGCTTGCCAGCCTCATATATATATATTTTTTAAACTGCATCCCGATTTTAAATGATTATAATCGAATACAACTAGTATAGTTACAAGTTTTTATTTTTTATCAGACAGTCATATCTGTTTGTTTTAATGTTTTGCTATTATAGTTTTGCAAGAATGGATCTGTTAGAAAATATCCATATTGCACTTCAGGTATCGAATGTGGTCAAATGCAGATTGGAGAAAAAAAAATACGATAAATACTGTTTGTATCTCGGTGAATTGGACAAAGTCCTTCACCTGATCTTTATGCTGGCCAGTCGTCTGGCAAGCACCGAGAATGCCTTGAATTGTCCAAAACCAGGAGACAATGAAACAATCAGTGTGAGTCTATGCACAGCTCAGTCAAATCAATCAATCAATCAGTCAAAGTTTATTTGGCAATCCAATAGGCACAACTGAGCTAAAAAATGACAATTATTACACATTTTAATTATTCATAGTTATTGAGTTGGCGAATTTATATAGCACCTCTTTCAGAGCACACCATTAGCAAGGTGCATGACTTGAGAGTCCTGTACAATCTTATAGGACTAAGCTCTTTGTATCAAAGTTGTATATTTAAGCTATTGGTATCATTGTTTACACTAAGAGCTAAACTGGAAGAAACTAAGCCATCAACATTGACATGTGAATACAAATGTGTTATCAGTGTCATGATCAATTATATGTTCCTAAATATATATTGACATTGACGGTGTCATGATGAAGTCCAACATCATCGAAATGGTGACCATGATCATAAAAGGCAACCCTGCCGTATTAGTATTATCCTTCTGTCCTTCTTTCGCATTTGCTGATGTTTCAAGTTCCCTTCCCACTTAGTAAAATGATTACATTACATTTTGTCATTTAAATCATTGTAACTATCACCATGCTCACCATCATTCTTGGGTAATCAGCATCACCATCATCTGAATTGCCATCATCTATTTAATTAGCATCATCAATCATCTAGTCAAGATCATCTGTATTTATCGGCCATCTTTAGATTTTATCACAAATTATCAATTCTCTTTTTCAACATCATCACTGTAAAGATTGCATTGAAACCTCGACTTTTGAATAGTTGCCACCCCACAGATCCACAGATGTTGTCAAGTTGAAGCAAACAGTTTATTAACTAGAACTGCACACTGTACAAAAACTCTACCTAAAAAAACACTAACAAAAAACTTGACTTTAAATATCAACTATATTTCTCTTTCTGTTATCAACATAAATCACACTGTCATGACTTCTCCATCATAGAATAACGATGTATGCAATTTTCCAATTTCCAAAGATAATAAATGGGCCTGCATTTGATTAAACAGAAATTGCTGACGGCAAAACGAGCGAGTCTAATTGAAAAGCTTGATGATGCAAAATTACTGAAGGACGGAATTGATCACCGAAGTGAAGTCGTCGAGGGTTTCCTCAAAGCCAGTCTATCCGAGTCGGAATATGCGGCTTATCGAGACTTGGTGTCGGCCATAATACGACTGCATTTTCTGCACCAATGGACCGAAGACCGCCAATTGCGATGCGAGAGACAGCTGAAAGCACTGAATGCAACCCTTATTACGTCTGGTTCAGTGCAGTGTTAGTGCAGTTTCCGCTGGAATTAGTTTTTCTATCAGTCTGTGAACTTCGAAAACAGGTTGCTGTGCTGCCATCTTCACATGGGTCATGCACGAAGCCAAGCATGTAGAGATGATTAGCACTCAACCTGAATGATTAAAGAGAAATGGCATGTGTGCAGTAGAGAGGAGATTTGCATTTGGATGTCTTTAGAGATGGTCAGTGGTCAATCTGTACATAAGCTGGGCGTCCCTTGTCTTTGCTAGAAATTTTTAATGCGGATGGAGATTTTATTTACTATATGCGTGATGGTTATTGTACTGAAGAGAAATGCTTACCTAAAATTGGTGCATAATTTATATGACCTAATTATTTGGAGCCGAACTGTATAACCTCAGATGTACGAGTATTGCATATTTTGATGTACAGTAACGCCTATTATAGTTTTATATTAGTTGTACATTAATAATTTGATTACTGTGTTGGTATTTAATGTTAAATGTACATGTGGCTGAATTTATTATTTACTCTGATAACTAAGCAGTTGTCTTGAATGTAACTTTATACTATTGAGTGAAACTAGTGAAAACACTGCTTTAATCCTAATCCCAGTGGCACTTCTTGAAGGCAACAGACCTGGTGATCCATACACAATTGTAAAATTCTGTGGCATCATTTTACTACTACTGTTCCATGGCCGAGCCTTTCCAGCTGCAGGACCATCCATGGTCGGCATGCCAAACACCTGGTTTAAATACTTGCACCTGTCTTGCTATCCCAAGTTTGCTCTGAGGATGCATTAAGGCTTCCTTAGGGTCAGCTGCCATATGACTGCAGGGGTCCATCTGCAACATCCTCTTAATTAATAGCCTTTTAACTGCAAACTGAAAAATTTGCTAGTTTTAGAACGGACAACTTCTAAAAATGCCTAAATAGTTAAGAAAACTGTCCATTTGTTGGCCTTTCTATCCACTTTTCCAAACAAATCTTACACAGACTACTGAATTTATTGCCTATCTGTTTTTCCTGTTAAGACTTCACTATCTAGCGAGTAATATATAATGAGTAAGCCAGTAAAATCCCTTTAAGTACAGTACACACAGCCAAAGAACTAGTACAGCAACAAAACCAGAAATGATTTCAATCATGTAAAATTTTACTTTACAGAACTATTTACTAACTCTGTTTTGTGATAATGCCGTTACAAAGGCGAAATGTCAGGAGAATTAAACACGTGTAACTAATCCTTGTGCAGTTATGTCTAGTACTTTATGATTTTGTGGTTTATTGATACTTTGTATAGATAACTATCGCAATGCTAATTTCTCGTGTTTTTAGTTAATTAGATATTATTGAAAACTGTTGTATTAACTCGCAGATCACAAAAACAAACAACGGTTGTTGGCAAGTTTAAAGTCAGGAAAATTATAACCATGTTAAAGTTTAGGTGAAAAAAATCAAAGCACACAATTTAAACAATACATTTTACCACAGTAAACAATTGTAATAAAATAGACATGCTCAATATATTTGCAAATAATTCTGACAGAAATATAATATTTACAATCTTGAATAGTAATAGTCTCACGTGAAATGCAGTTGCTTTAGTTTTCACTGTTTTTTGTCTGAATATGATTTTAGTTCTTTATTTTAACCAATATATCACTTATGTCATGTATTATCCTTCTAGTTTAGGCTATGCATTGCAGGCATCTGATATTACACAATAATACACATTATGCAACCCAAGGAATCAAAATGAGTCTGATGTTGCCAATGTCATTGCTAATAAAAAATTCAATGTTTCAATGTGTTTTTCAGAATGTTTTAAAATGGTAATTTTTTAAATAATTTATTAACATGATCTAAAATGATGATAATACCAAAACTAGCAAAGATTCATATTGTCAGAGGATTTTGGTGAAATTATATTCTCGTACAGCGAAGTTTCAGTAAATCCCGTGCATGACCGCTGTGTTTGTTGTGGACTTTTTCTTGAATTTACAATTTCCAAAGAGATTCCTAACTTTGGCAAAATGTAAGATAGAACCATAAATTTGGCAAAAAGTATTCAGAGCAAACAATGTGTTCTTTAAAATTATGTATAGCAGTATAAATGTGACTCATTTTATTCCTAGGGTAATCTATTATCCGTATCATCACTCTTGTTTCCACTCTTTATTAGTCTCAGGATATTTATTTCAATCAATATATAACTCATTTAAGGTATCCTTTAAGTTTAGGATATGATAGCATGAGAGTAAGTACTTCACAATTCTATGTGACCCTTGCATGCATTAAAAATGTCTATTGATGCGTGCATTTATGCATGCAGACACGCATGCATACACATAGGCTCTAAAAATTGGTTTTGAAGTTTTAGCAAAATCTGAACAAACAACGGAACCGGCCATAGCGGTTCAAATTATGCTATAAATTGTTTTGGTCTTAAAAAACAATTGCCAAAATTATATCAAAGACAGCAGCGGAATGCAATGAGAAACCTAACAATATAACAATAACGACGGTACAGAACAATGAGAAACCTAATAATATAAAAATAAAAATGGCACACAACACGGGTATTGATTTTAAATGCATATTGCAAGAGAAAGTGAAGTTGGTCTGAGCGTAAATCAAACGATTTGTGGGGCAATTGACCGAATTCAGATTTATTTGTACAACTCGAATTGTGACCGCTAATATCAATGCTAGTGCCTGCATACAGGACACGTATACATATGTATATATTATGCTACATGCATTATAATATTCAAATAGATTGCCTATGTATTGCAGCATAATCACAACCCAAATTCATTAACTCAAACCAACAAAACTAAACAAAATAGAATGTAATAAAAAATTCCTACAATAAATAAGAAAAAAGTGTCTCAGAGTATAAATAATCCCACAGGATGTGAAAATATGAGCAGAAATAAATGTAGTAACTGGAACTACCATTCTTTTTATTATTATCACTGTTTATTGAAATCAATTCTAATTACTATACTGACTTGATAAGTTATTACTTTTACATAATTTTTATTTAAAGCATTTATTATGCAAACATTCTACAAGGATCAGCATACAACTCAAACTTGACAATACCATTTTCAATTTAGTTTAGATGTGCAATATACAATATAAATACGACCACTTAATACAGGACGTACGTTATTTTTGCATCCTGCATATGATGTTGACGTCATATGTAAGACATGTGGAAGGCATCCACCACATGTGTTCTTAGTTGTCACGGTAATCACTCATGCATTACACTTCTGCCAATACAAGAGATGGTTACCATAATCTCCAGAGCAGTCACAGACGGATGAAAAGATATGTTCATTGGCCGATTGATGTAAACTTGCTACAGACAATGGTAATCAAGAACAGGACAAGCTTCCATTGCACATTGAACAGATGAAACACCCAAATAGTGCACAGTGAATTGAACATCAGAGGGATGAAAGAAGGAGGATGCCTGCACTAACTAACCTGACCATCATCACCAAAGTTCAATCTAGAACAATGTTCCCTCAAATTTTTTGGAAATAGTTTGTGCAAGAATTTTTGTGTGTGCAACATTTCATTAATGGTTCACGCTTTTGCGCTCAGTTCCGAGCCGAATGCGATGAACTTATAAAAGATCATATCTAAAAGTCTATGGTGATAAGTTCTGGTAACCTAAGAGAAGCCCCTTGTCTAAAAGATTACTAATGTGACATATCAGCCAAGGAACCAAAGTTTCTGGAGTAAGGTAGACCGCAGCCAGCTAGGGGACTCAATTTATGTAGTTTCAAAAACAATTTTTTTTTTCAACACTAAATTTTTGTGTGCGCTGGCTCCACGGCCCGTGTGCATGCACACATGCACACAGCTTAGAGGGAACATTGGTTTAGAATACTTAAGAAACACACAAACTCAGAAGGTGGTTTGTATGATTCAGATCATATAGTATATATGCATAATCATTTTCATATATAAGTGAACAAAGCAAGCAGAACTAGTCAGTGGACTGACGGTTTGAATGCTCTTAAACCAAACTAAATCAGTTACAGTTTAGAGTATAAAAAGCAGCTTAATCGTGGCACCCACGCAGCAGAACACATCAAGTATAATTGTGATAATTATGCAAAATGACCATCAGATCCAATATACCTCTGTCTACATAACAATGTCAAGTCGTGCATATTAATGATCTCAATTAGGGCTGTACCAAATATTCACTTTGGAGCCGAATAGTGGGCCAAATAGCTATCGGTATTCGACCGAATAGTAACGGTTGGACCAAATATGAATAGTGGTCAGCTGACATGTGTTTCTGCAGATGCGGCTGCTATATCAAGTGGGCTGAAGAAATTCTCTACTGCTGGACCACGGTCTCACAATGTCAGCCAGCTGTTTCATTTCTAAGTTTAGTCAAATTAGTTCCACTCCTAGTTTACACAGACTGGATGCAAGAATTGCATGTAGTTAACGGTTTACTTTTAGTTTATGTATTAAATTTACTTACCTGACATTTTTGCTCACATTTCAAATTTATCAGTAGACCTATGTTGTACACCATTCATATTCAGCCGAATAGTTGGTCCAAATATTTGTATTCAGCCGAATAGTGAAAATCACTTATTCGGTACAGCCCTGTTCTCAATACTTTAACAACAAAAAGCAATTGGGAAACCAATACAGCTCTTTGTTAATGTGTTAACAATAGTTTGACTGCTATACATATCCACTACAGAAGCAATAACCACCTCATATAATATATAACAAATTAAAGAATTTTAATAAAACATAACTGCAATGAATAGCATGTAAATAAATTATTAAATAATTACTGACTATAGATTAACTTCAATGGATGATACCTGGTAAGCATTTCATGCGAGTACATCAAACACTGGTCCACCAGTTAGCAAAAACAAAAATTAACACTCTAAAATCTCAAGGCTACCAATAAATAGCTTCCAAATATGCCAAAATCTACAAAACAACTTTATCTAACTCTACTGGCTCTTATGGCAAGTGGAATGATAGAAGAAATCAGAAAATATCATTTCTTAAATTGAAGAAGAAAAGACGATACATGTATCATGTATGAAAAGCACATTTTCACAACAAAATTAACCCAAAAATATTATGAAATAAAGATAATTACTTGACATTTTACAAAAGAATATGCAAGCCAAATGCCTGTTTATTGCCTACCGGCAGCTTACAATAAGAACAGTCCCTTAACCCTTTAACGACCAGCTACATAGGTTTTCCCATACATTTTAGTACCTGCTGGTCATTTAAGGGTCAAGCTGAGGCAGCCATGGTACAATATGTTAGTGACTTCATTTTCTTAGCCTCAGCATATGAAGGCGGTTGGTCAGTCCTCTCTCGCTGTCTCATCTTCTGACCAACAGTAAATGGTCAGTGGTCATTTATATGGTCATCATAGTGGAGTTGGCTAAGGAACACAAGTGGGGCAGTCATCTCAAACCAAATTTCTGCCCTTGCGGGAATTTGAACCCCTAACCTCTCGATAGACAGTCCAGCACGCTCGCTAAGAAATACACTGTAGAGCAACCCACATGCAGCTTAACGGCTTTTGTAAAGCATTCATGTTTACACAGAACAAATCAACTTAACGGGTAAACAACGTTACCCAGCAATTGCATGAAATCACAGTAGAACCTAGGTTCTATCCAAGAACTAGCACCTGACAAAAAAAACAATCTTTTGCTGAATTACTTACTGCACCAGAAAACGTTCACGTGGTAGATCCGATGAAATTCCAGTTAGAAAATACATTTACAGCAGTTAATTTTCAATTGTTTCACATACTTGAAGCAGTTTAATTGTCAACACGTCACGTCTACACGTCCAGTGGTTAAGGAATCGATTAATGAAGCAAACAACTGAACGACTCAACATGATTACATTTGATTTCATTACATTAACTTGGATTTTTAACTCCTCATATAATAATAATAATATAATTTGATGGCACTTTGATTTCCCTAACTTGCTCAATGCAGTCAAAAGAAACACGAATTAGCAACCAAAATTCTACATTAAATTTGTGACAATAAATCAAAATATCAATTGTCAGATAAATACGAAAACAACAAATGTAATAATTGAGTAGCACAGAAAGTAACAAATGTAATGTTGTCACCATAAGATTTATATACCGGCAGTGCTTTATACAAAGCTATCAAACTAAGAGTTATCCAATACTGCGATAAATCAAATAATCACAGTTAGACAAAGACGGAGGGAGATTCGTTTAATCAGTGGAAATCAATCAAAATACTTGGATATATCCAAATATAAACACAAAATGCTGCACTGGCTTCCTGTGGAGGAACAGATTCAATTGAAGATCCTACTATTCTTACAACATGCAGTGGTTGGTTGGCACTGCACCAGCAAATACCAAAGAGCTTCATGTTCCTGTTACAGGAAAACCTGATTGCTGACCACTAGGCTCTGCTACCGATAGAGATTTACAGGCTTCTTGCTTCTGCACATGGATGGGCTTTCTCAAGTATTGGACCTTCCTCTAGGAAAAATAGTCCTTCAAATGTGCATAATTTTCAATTGATTCAACTCAATGCAATATTCTGAATACCTAAGTTGCAATTGTTTAGATTGAGTAGTTAGGCATGCAAACATGCTTTTGAAAGATGCTATATAAATTCTTTGTTACATTGCATTCATCAAATTATATTAAAGATAACAGAAGCTGACGAGATACTCATATAAATAACAAACTGCAATAAACTTTTAGAACAAAAAAGCACCAGAGGGAGGTTAGCTGAAACAAGGCATAATTCCTTGACACACCAGAATAAAAGGAGGGAAGATTCAATATCAAAGAGAAATTCAGTTCATGTAACGCAACCTTAAAAATATCTGCTTACAACAGGAAAAAACAGAATTGGAAGTAGATCTGTAAACAAACAAAATTTGACAAATGTCTACACAGATACAAGAAACAAGGAATTTGTATAAAAACGAGAACAAGAGAGAAACTCACTACAGAAAAAAAAACT
Source organism: Bimastos eiseni (assembly GCA_959347315.1). Lineage (NCBI taxonomy): Eukaryota > Metazoa > Annelida > Clitellata > Crassiclitellata > Lumbricidae > Bimastos > Bimastos eiseni. The sequence goes on from OY365815.1 coordinate 20,075,679, forward strand.
GGAAGGAAATAACTCTAAAATGTAGACATTACCTCTATTACAGTTTCAGGGACACTTTTTTCAAAGAAATATCATTTGAAAGAAGCTTCATTTAAAACTAACATGCCAAGCTTCTTTTCACCCATTCTACTGACCACTACTACGCAACATTTCATCATTGCACAAAAATAATGGCACAGATGAACAAGTGCAGATGGACAGCAAAAGCAGCACCAGAAAAATGCAACAATGTGTTTCAACAGCCAACAAGAAAGTGCAGATTAAGAAAATATATAACAGCACCATGACTAAACCCACCAGTGGCCAGCAATAACATTCAACATGAACACTTTGACTTTTCCGATCTGAACAATGGATCGCCATTCGATTTTCCAGCACGCAATCCAAGGACACCAGACTTGTCGACAGTGGACTCAATCCGGAGCATCACCTTGTTCAGAAGGCATTCCATTGCTTTGCTCACATTCAAACCAGTGGCAGCACTTGTCTCAAAGTATGGCAACCTTATAAAAAAGAAATCATATTACTTTGAGCACATTTTCAGCTTCTTTTCTATTTAAATAGTAGTCATTCTGAACCATAAACATAGTCTAAACAAGAGCTAGAATCTACTTCAAAGTGACAGTAAAACTGTAGCTGAATGTTTTTAACTCTTTAACAACCAGCGTTATTGATTATGCTTTACGTTTCATTACACGCTGGCCATTAAAGGGTTTAGTGACCTACTGTCCTAATCGTGAAGTGTAAAGGAGAAGAGATCCTAAATTGAAATACTAGAAGAAATAAAACGCTTAGCTAAAGAAATCAAGCAACCATAACACTAAAACCCAAATACTTTTATTTTCACGGGAAAATAATTTTAAACATTTATAATAGATGTTTAATAATTACATGGCATTTGGTTTAGTACAACTTCACTAAACAGCAAGATACCAAAGAAGAAATCAGTTCTCTATCAGACTCAGTAATAGTTACCCATATTTTTCGCTTAGTTCTATGATGCTGGATTCCTTGACAACATGAGGCTCTAAGTCTGCCTTGTTGGCACAGAGTACAACATCTGGAGTGTCACAGTACGCATGGGTCTGAAGCTGTGTCATCCAGTCACGTAGATTAATGAACGACTGCTCATTAGTCAGATCAAACAGAAGCAGAAAACCCATTGCATCGCGTAGAAACGCTGTCGTCAAACTCCGATATCTGCATCAAGCAAATACTCAATGAAAAGTCACCCAAAGATTGACACATATTCGGGAATATTCACACGTTACCAACGCATTTGTTCTTTGTATTGTTATGGTTGCATGATTTCAGCTATGTGACAATGCTCTGACTATTCACACTATGCTAGATGTCAGGGGCGGCGATCCCGGGGAGTCCAGAGGACAAGTCCCCCCACCTTTTACAGATAGGGCATAGTTTATATGTTTATGTGTGTCCCTGTCACATTTCCTACTCCTCTCATTGGGTGTCCCCCCTCTGTCAAGCGAGATCGCCGCCTCTGCTAGAGGTCCAATCTCTAGAGGCAACTATTTTTCTTAAATGCCTTGCAACCCATTAAGGCAGGTTCATCCAGCTATCTGACTATCCTAGTATTATCTTTGCCTTAACCAAACGAAAACCCAGGCGATTCGTAATTCACTCGATGATGAACATTGCGACTGAATTACTTTGCCCATCCATTTCACCTATCAATATCATTCAAAGAATCTCATAAATTTCAGATAGACCCATAGAAGTAACTAATATAATGTTTAATACATGTAAAAGCTCTCAATCAATAACAAGAATTTAAGCAAAATATTAATGACAACAGTAAAGCAGCAAGAGACTTAGAAAATAACAGTAATGAATAGATGACTTGTTACCTCTCCTGACCAGCAGTATCCCATAACTGAAGGTAAATCCTCTGACTCCGGCTTGGTGTTCCATCACCACCTGCCACCTTGTGCACCTGAAACGATATGCAGCATCCAAATAATAAAAGGTATACAACTGACGCCATAGAAGTCAATTGCTTCTCTCATCAATTTACAATCATATGGCAATTGCAATGCCTTAAATGCTGCCGATAATGACCACAAAATCAATTTGACAATGAATAGGCTCATCATTTTAGCTGTTCTCTGCTCAAACTCCTTACTTTACAAAAAGTATCACAACTTGTTGAATAGATTTTATCAATGTACATAACATGTCATTACTAATGTCAATACATTTCACTGGTCTAATTTTTGATAGCACATCCTACAAAAAAGGCTTGTCAGGAAGAGCACTTGGCAGAATAAACAATATGAGGACCATATCGATATGTCTCAGGCTTAACTAAAGCAATTTCAATTGAAAGAGAATCAAAGAACCAATGTCCTCTTATCATAATAAGTAGGACACAGCTTTTGATATGAACATGAGTTTTGTCAGAAATCGTGACAGGAAAATGGTGGTACAGATATAAAAATCAAGTCTCATCATAAATGGACAGGCCTTAAAAAGAAAAAATATCTAACTTAAAATCAGTCAACAATATACGATTTTAATGGCAATCATTTAAAGACAGGCAATGACTGATAAGAAGTTATCTAACTAACATCAATGTTCCTTGATTAACATTTACACTGAATTATGCATCTTATTGAACAAATGAAACTGAAAACCAATGGTATACATTATTCTGGACAAAGATTTCATGCAACCTGTGATTAATTTCTTTTTTCTGCCTCATAGGCAGTTGCAGGCAATTCTAATAAACTGTGGTCTCGCAATCAAATAAGAGGCACCTCAGAGGAGTCTTCGTTAAAAGATGCATTATAAATATGCACTTAGAAGTTACAAAATCACAAGTACTCACAATGCGCTTCTCTCTAAAGTCGATGCCAACAGTTGAAATGAACTTGCTGTTGAATTGTCCATCTGTATACTGATACAAGAATGTTGTTTTTCCAACACCTGAATCACCTAGACAGGTAGACAGTACATAAAACTGAGGCCTAAACATCTGCAAGAATTGAGTATCAATACCAATGCTATATTAACACTTTGACCGATTAACTTACATCTGAAAATACAAAATGAAGGATGGGGTTAACACGCACCTAACAGTCAAAGTGCTAAGGCACAGATAAAATGCAGATTTCAAATACAGGTGCAGTGTAATGTAATGTTATTCATGTGTGCTTTTTAAAGATAAAAAACAACACAATACAACTGCCTTCTATATTGCCTTTTTCTTAATTTCCCTAGCTCTCAGAAGTGCAGTAATCTTGCAGAGCAATTGCGTGTGCAGGACTTGCCCATGGTCCCTGGTCCATACACAGTGACTACCTCGGACGAGGGTCGAATCCATACTTTCCGTGTTGCAGGCCGGCCGCCCTAATCGATGGGCCATTGGCCGCTCTAATCAATGAGCCATCAAGCCACCATATATATCTATCCAGAAGCACTCTTTAAATAAAACATGTCATTATTTCAGACAACTCACCCAATCCAGGTTTGGCAAATCAGCTCAGATTTTAAAAACTGGTATGACAAATCGATCTATGCACTAGCATAACTAATCAGAACTTATATTTAATAAACAGACCTAAATTCTGCATTATGCCAACCAAGTTAGCACATACTCATAGTCAAACCAAGAATGTCATCCTCTACAGATCTATTGCCAGGTCGAAGTATGCCAGGAGTCCCATGACGCAACATCTTCTGCCACCTGAGAGGAACTATCCAGGTGCATGTGTTGCTATCCTCATCGCCTGTCGGCAAACCTCTTCTTTGACCTATGGGGACAAGGAATTCTGAACTTTGAAACATGCCAACCATCAACTCTGGATGAGAATCTGTTGGCTTGGCTCTCCGTGTGTGCATGGAACCTTGCCAGTATACTGACTTCTTATAATCTGTTATTTGAGCTATGCCATTTTTGCGACTGACTGTTTGATCATATTGACTTTAACCACATGGTGATTACCAGTAGCACAAACAGCGCCTCTGGATTATAAATCTTGAAGGGGTGCTAAAGAAATTTTTTTAATAATAATACATTTATTCCTACCATTAAATAACAGGGAATCACAAGGGGCAAATAGGCATAAATCAAAGTATTTTAACATTTACTAAATCAAACAAAGCAGTCACTTACCTAGTGCTAAAAACTTAATCAGATAATCATAATCTTGGCCAGACATTGTTGGTTCTACAAGTAAAACAACACTTTGTTTAAAAAAAACTATAACCCGAAACAGTGGTCGTCTAGTATTGGCACAGTTGTGGTGCTAACTGTCCTAAAAAAAATTTTATTTGGTGTGTTTCCATGATATTTCATTTACATAACAAGCAGTTTCTGCATGTAGAATAATGTAAAGCCATTTAATTTGTTTGTATATGTTAGATGACTCAAAGATAGGTAAACTCCTTGGCGTTTGGTATTCATTTGACACAAATTAAAAAAAGTTAAAGCATGTAAAATAATAAAACCTCCCTAGCCTATCAACGCTTAGCTCATGCTCATTGAATCTGAAGTAACTTAAATCCTGGCTGCAAAGCTGACCTTACAGTGTGGGGCAACCATATGGTAGTTGCACCAATAATATCCCCGATAATGATGTATCGTTAAATTACCGGGGCATCAAAAGTTTACATCGTACTTCTCAAACCAAAAACCTTAACACAAACGCTCAAGCTCATATCAATTTGACGAACCTTTATCCTCGATATGAAAAAGTAGTCGGAATCGAAACGATATAATAATACGAAAACTTCGCTAAGACTTCCAATGTTTCGCAGACGACCTAGATTTATAGTATGCATCCAATCAGCAGATGTCGCTAAGGGATGACGACATTTTAATTTATTTGTCAAGCGGTGACCTGAATTCCATTCGACCGCAGCTCGCACCTGGCCGTGCTCTGCTACTGATACTCTGGAGCAAGAGTAATCTTGCTCTGTAGTGTAGGCCCCAAGCCTGTATAGCTAAAGGCAGAAGAGCAATGCTAATCGTCTTTCTTTGACATGACACAGCGTCGTTAAACAATAAGTAGTAACTGAAAGCAAATCATTCATCGTGAATTCAAGCTATAAATCGAGGAGTTTATCGTCATCTGAAGCAACGATTGTATTGCTTTGACAGATTAATCACCATTCCGGCCTTTCACAATTGTCCGCTTAATTTCAAAGCCCGATGCTGGAAGAAGGACGAAGACGAAAAATATATTTTTCTACTCTCAGTTATTGTAGGCTATCAAATTATTATAGTCTTAATAATAAGAAAATAAGGATCACGCCGGCGAGTAGGCCTTATGGTGAGAGGGAGTCAAATAACCAGGTATGGAGAAGTAATATTGACTCCTCTAGACGTAGTTCAGAGCGAAATGCTCTGCTAAATTAAAATTGCAGAATGATACTTAATTTAAGGCTGTGTTTTGAAACCCGTTATTTCATGAGCAACTTTAACTCAATTTGTTGTCAATTTATACTTCCAAAGCCCTCCGAAGTCGTAAAAGTCGGAAGTAGATTTCGGGATCGAGTGACTTAACGTGTGATTCATTATTGCACAATATGGATTTTTATGTACCTTGCAATAGGACATTATGCAGAATTTGCCAATTCTGGGCCCAAATCTGAACGCGTGGAGATCTGAAAGTGTGTTACTCCATTGCCTTCTGTCAGTGGTTAGATATAATAAATTATCAGCTAATCTAGTGGGCATGCTCAGAGCCCGATCAAGTCGGAACTTTTGCGAAATGTCGCACAGTTCCAGTATTATTTTTATTGTTCACGACTTACGGCGATTGCCATGCTAATCGCAATCTATGGGTCATAATATGATAATATATATATAATATATTATATTAAAATAACCAATGAGTTATAAACAAGGACGTCTTGGGCTACTAAAAAGTATATGATTCCTTAGGCTCCTACATTATGATTCTTTGAAAATCATTGATCTTTTGTGGGATATTTAAATGACCGCGAGGTTTCACGTGTGGTGGCCGTGGGGTCTATTCGGCCAATTTTAATCGTTTTGTATACTGTTTGCTGAAGAATTTTTAGAACTTTTGAAAACTATTTGAAGAATTGAAATATTTTATTATACTTTAGTATATTCAAACGGTTAAATTGCATTTTAGATAGTAATTTTAAAATCAAGATTTGCAATCAAAGCATCGTCTAATGGCAACAGTACAGAAGCTTACCGAACAAGCGGAGACGACAAAAAGGAATAATAATTGTAGAATTACTGCATATAACGATGCGGAAAATCGGTTCTATCAGAAACCGGCGATTCAGACTTTTCCGACGGAACGAGGTGCTTTTCGAGAAAGAATAGACCTTTACAACTCGATAAAAGCACCCAAAGAAACAACTTTAGCAATGAAAATTGATAAAGAAATGGTAAGCGATTGAGTTAATTAAAGTTGCTGGTTCAAATTTGGCACGGTGATGACAGTTTACTCAGTGAAAGTGGCGACAGAGATGAACAATATGGTCACTTACGAGGTAGAATCCTGCAGTGGCAGTTTTTAGTATTTAGTATTTACGATGATGTAAAACACAGTAGCTGTTTTATTGTATCCATAAATAATAACAAACTATACTAGCATATAGTTTGTTATTTCATATTTCACAGACCTAAATAGAATAGACTGCAATCTTCCACAGCCTATCTCCATGCAAGTGAGTAAGTAATGGTTCAGGAACTAGGGATGAACCGAAACTCTGTTCGGAAACTGGGCTCTACAGAAAACCAAGGTAAAGCTATAAAATTCATAAACGCTGTGCGAACTGGCAATCTAAAAATCAAGAGAATGAGACTCTAATTTAATATCAAAAATTCGACTCGGCAAAATTCAGCTCATAAACTTAGTACTTGGATTAAGCATGAAATTCAAACTCGGTTCATCCCTATCATGAACTCAGTATTTGCAAACATGGGATAGCTTATATTAGGGCATAACTGGTATTCGAGTACCGAACCCGAGTATTTGGATGAACTATTTGCCGGATCCGGGTACGAACCGAATAGTAGTGGCAAATCTGGCCAGCGACTGGCAGCGAATTCTTAGATGAGTACCATCTGTAGGCAAAGCATATATTTAACCTGCCATGCTCACAGTTACAGAGAACTCTCTGTAGTCAATGCAGAGTCTATAGCAATACCCTTCATATAGCGTATTGTTGCACTCTAGGCTATAGCAATATATATATTATTTAATAACTTCATTTGTGAAAAAATGTAAAACCTATTTTTAAAATTTGAAATATGAAGTTATCAATGACGTCTTTACTCTCTAGTGTTTACCGGAAAGTGGGTGGAGCCAATTCAAGCGGGAAAATTACTGATTTGGTTGCCACCTGAGGAATGCAACCAAAAGAAATTAAAATATATAAATTAACATGGTCATAATTTTAAAGAAAATTCAATGAAATGTTAAGTTCATGTTTAATTAATCAATAGCTTATAAGTGAGTCCAGTCCGTTAGTCCTAAATGTATTTGATGAAAACATATTATTTTATCAAAAAATTTATTTTTAGCTATTTGCAGGTGTAATATTTGCGAATACTTCCAAATAGTCCAATATTCGGCCGAGGCGATTTCCGGTTATGCCCTAGTTAATATCCCAAAAAGTTATTTAATGTGTATGACTGTATATGTCTGAGAAACAGATAACAAAGTTTGGAAACATATTTTACAAACTAATGGCAGTCGATCTCATTAATTCCTGAATATGCAGGTTGTAGAGTTTCCTTACCATTATTTACTTCTTTTGTCCAAAGTAGTGGACTGGAAGGTTGCAGTGCTCAATTCTTTTTGGATCTGGGGTTTATTATGATGATAGGTCAAACTGGAAAAAACGTATACCGTGTTTTGAATCTGTTGACATTGGTTATTTATTTGAAAATGGGTATGATAGATGTTTAATATATTCAATGATAATAAAATCACATTTTCTTGTTTTGTTGTACAGGAGAACATGAGTCTTAATAGTTCTGTGAACCTTTTCAAGTGGATTTTTGTGGATGAATTAAGTCACAAGACAGTGCAGAAGAAGCAACCAATATGCAGTTTTACAATATATGAAGATAATCCAACTCTATTTAACATTGATGAAGTCAACTATTCTCTTCCATCAAGTACTACAGCTGATGATACCTGTAATTCTATGAAATGCAATTCGTGCGAAGGCACCTGCATTCCAGATCCATCCATTGCAAGTGATGCCGACAAATGCATTCCTTCAAATGCTGATGATCATGAGGCATTCAGTTCCACACTACCTGACACATGCATCGATGCCTGCAATCCTACTACTTTTGATGTAGCTAATGATTCCGGCAATCGCAATGATGCCAGTGCCAAAGGTACATACATACACTTTTCACTGGTGATGGTCATGAACGTTTTGTTTATTATTCTTGTAATGTAAAGGAATTGTACAAATCCGACATGAGCTTTAGAGTTTTAGGGTCTATTAAGGAAGAACGAGAATCAGATGATTATTCATACCTGCTATCCAAGTACATGTCCATGTAATCCAGTATGGTTATTTCAGCACAGAGGACAAGGTATTGTCTCATCCACTGTCATCCAAGGGTATAACTGTTTCAGTGGTTACAGATTTATTTATGAATAAAATTAGGCAGTTATTCTCAAACAAGAATTTATCTGTGTGTCAGAAAACATTATTCATTCTTGTATTTTGAAATGCTGTAAATTATAATTACAGAAGTGGAATGCAATTATGAAATAGCAATGTTGTTTAACCAAGAGAAGACATTCATTTGGCTATCTAGAGCTAACTCATTCTGATATTCGATAGTAATTCCATTCACTGAGTGTCTCAAATGATGATCATAACACTCAAAGGTTTAGGATGTTTTGGATAAATCAAAGTTTATTTAACAGGCTTGGCATTTTTAGATGCATTCATTTATTTTAACTCTAATTTGTTCTATAGCAGGAACACTAGAAATTGGGTTTCAGTTAAAGAACTCAATGATTATGCAATTTAGAAAATTGTATGAACTTAAAATTTTCTGGCCTTGTTTACTACTGGTACCTCATCAATTTAAATCTCTGTCGATTTGTGCTTATAGATATTGTGAAATTTATATGCATTTAAATTTGAATATACTACCATAAGTTGATACATATTAAGAGATCTTCATTATTCTTTCTTATTTTGTGTTTCAGATAAAATGCTGAGCAATCGCCTTTTCTTAAATGCTTTGAAAGATGCTGAGGTGAGCCATAGAGGTTAATGAACTAGATTTCTTTCAGTTAAATACAGTGTGAAAGTTCCTACTATTTCATTTTATATTTTGCTGAAGATTATAAGATTATCTTATGTGCTGGTGTTGAGCACATGTCCTTGTGCTGGCATATATTAATTGTATAAACTGTAAGCTATACCTGGTGATAGTTGTTGTATGATATAGTTCTAAGTTGTTGTATGATATAGTTCTAAGTTGTTGTATGATATAGTTCTAAGTTGTTGTATGATATAGTTCTAAGTTGTTGTATGATATAGTTCTAAGTTGTTGTATGATATAGTTCTAAGTTGTTGTATGATATAGTTCTAAGTTGTTGTATGATATAGTTCATTCTACCTATGGGACATTCTATCTCTTCTTGTGTGTCTGTCTCTCCTTGTATTAATTGTCTTTCAGACATTCATAGGGAACTCTCAACAACTTACTTTGTTTCAGAAGAGTTTTTTTTAAAGGCCCTATATAAATATATGATTAGGTCACAAAAATGTTTAATGGTAAACAACGAACTTTTTAAGCGCAACTATAAAGCTAGGTGCTGAGCCTGGATATTGCAAGTGCTGCATGATACCCGAGTAGTGCCCAATGGAGATATGTGTTCATTGCACAGATGAGTTTGGCAGCTACTAAGACAGGTTTGTGCATTAAATGTTTGTTAAATTCTAACAAAACTGAATAAGGCATCTTTCTAGCAAATTCTTGGGCACGCCTTAAGATATAAAGTTGATCTGATGTTGATCCCTCCTTTTTATTATTCGCTCTGTCTTTCCAAAGATTTACGTCTTTTTAACAGTTGAACTTCCTTCCAAGGATTGACTACATGGCGAAGCAGCCGCAGATCAACTATGAACTCCGCAGTGCCACTGTCGACTGGATGATTAACGTGGCTGAAGTCTTAGATTTGGAATGTGAAGCTTTGTTTCTTGCTGTCAACTACTTCGATCGCTTCCTCTCAAAGATGTCGATTTACAAAGAGAAAATACAGTTTCTTGGACTGGTGACTTTGTACATTGCATCGTAAGTGTAAATTGGGAGTATGTAACATCTTTCTGTAACATTATCATTTTTGGTGTGTAATATTATCAAATTGCTAGTCCATTTCTGTCTTCTAAATGCACAATGTTGTATAAACTGTAAAGTTACGATTATCATAAAATACATTTGTTAACAATTATTGGCAACGTGTCTTCAGTTTTTATGACACCCATAGAGTCAACTGATGCACAAAAAGCTTTGCTGTAGTGAGGTCAATTGCAGAAAAGTTGTCCAGTGAGACTGTCAAAGTGCAGCTACGACAAATTTATTTATGAGAAAATTTCACAATCCTCCCTTTCACAGGTCATTTCTAATAACTAATTTCATCATAATCAAATGAACGTTTGTGTTGCAGTTTTTTAGGGCTTCTGTCCTATCTCTAATGACATGCATATGGAGAATCATTGTGGCAGTTGAACTGTTGCTACAGGGGTAATACCACAGCTTAATGAAATTGTTTCATATGTCAAACTCTGACGTATTTTTTCGTTTTCAGTAATCACACAGAAGAATTTGAAGTGGACGTAGACATATTTGTAAATCTTGTGCAAGATGCTGTTACAGAATTTCAGGTTGGCCTATTATGATCATATATTGAAGATAAAATACCAGTTATTGTTTATTTTGCTGATACTCACGTTTTCTCAACAGCATTTTTCATTCCTATTAACTATCATTGAAGTGATTATAAGTAATGCAGTAAATTGTCCAGAAAATTTATATTTCCTGTTATGTATTTTGTGAACTTAGATTACTTGGTTACACCAATATAACTTATGAAGCAAAAAATAATTATTGAATTTGATTTAAGCTTTTCATAATGGGAACTTAGATTGCTTCAATATGCCAATATAACTTTTGAACCAACATATAATTATTCACTTGATTTAAACTTTTCATATTGTGAACTTAGAATTCATCAAAACGTCCTTGTAGCTCTGCTTGTTGGAGTTATATCAAGAACTGTCTTATTACAAGGTTGGTTTGTAAAGAAGGATTTTAAAGCTGAAGTATTTAGCAATGTTGGATTCCAATATCAGGATCAGCGTAATAACAAGGTGTGCTATACAGGGATCAGAAGTATATTCAATCTCTTATGATTTCCAAGGAATTAGAATCAGTAATAGGGTCTTTATGTAGCTGAATATGGCAGATAACTAATGGAACATATTCACACTTCTGAGTATATAAATGTTCATAAATAATGCCTCAAAATTCAATATGAAAACAGTATGTTCTATTTTCAACAGGTTTTGGAGCTAGAGAAACGTGTCATGAGGACGTTAGACACGGGTCTAGACGCTTCAACTTCTTATCACTTTGTCAGTCACTTATTGCAAGCAGTCTCAGCAAGTCAGAGAATTTCAACTTTGACCTGTGTAAGTAGTGCATGTGGAAACAATGTCGAATTAAAAATAGAGACACGATACATCGTGTATTGTAGCAGTTGATTGCTTGATTTAGCTGCTGAACTACTGCAAGTAGTAATAGATTGTACAGAATTGTCATGTATGCCCTTAAACACTGCATCAGACAAAACTGTCCAAGTAGGATTTATCTACAGGCCAAGTTAGCTGTTAGAGCATAGGTGCATCACTTTTGGAGGGTAGCAGGTGACTTAATCCCAGTTTTGCCTCTCAGTCATTGTTTATTTCAAAGATTTAAATCTCGGGTTTGCATGGTCCAACCATATATAGTTATATACAATATCTTTGCCTTAATTTACAAACTGACAAACTGCAGTATGATTACAAGTATAGTTTGAACAAGTGATGGGGACCTTAAATGGTGTGGCACCCATTCAAACGGGTAGGAATGGTGAAGAATCTGACCTGATTCACATTGTGAAATATGAGCCTGGTCAAGGCTATACACGGTCACCATATAAAATTGTATACGTTTAAATTTTACATTTACCATAGCTGCATGCTTAATACCCCAGTCATGATGAAGGTACCAGACCTGTATTCACTGGTATCATTAAGGTCAATCATGGTAAGGCATTGCATGCTTGCAGCAATTAGCATGGCCAGGTACTTTGATATCTCCTGCCTGAGCTGTGCTGCTGTATGGGCAAAGGTGACAAAAGCTATGTACTGATATCTAATTTCGGTCCCATGCCATTGTATACTTCATCTTCTCACTGTAAGAGTGATACTTAGAAGTGGTCGGGCATCAGCTATTGCATATATGGCCTAGGATGTCTTCTAGTGGATGCCAGGAGGTTCCCTTTGACTAGAGTACCGTGACCAGCAGTGATGTTGATACGTGCAATTAATAACGTTACTTCAGTTTGTATCCTTGAATTTAGATGTCATCATTAAGACATGTCTTGTGTCTTTTCAGTATCTTCTTGAGCTGACTCTAATTGAAGGGAAGGTGTTTCTGAAATACATTCCAAGTGTCACTGCAACCGCCTGCTTCTGTCTTGCTAATGCATTAGATGAAAAATTGAAGTTTGTAAGTATTCTTACAGCTTGTTTAGAAAGAATTGCTTGAGATTGCATGTATACCCTATCACCTGTAACACAAGAGCTATTTAGAGATATGGTTTCATTTTGCCTTCTCCTCAATGTTTTATCTATGTGTTGATATTCATTGTCAGCCATCCTGCTCTGTCTGTGGTAACTTCTACTGGCAAGTTTTCGGTCATCTAACAGGCATTCTGTTTTCAACATAGTGACCACTGACCGTTTGATGGCATCAAAATGTTGCTTTCAAATTGAGACATTGTGGCAGCAGAGGCTTTTTTGAGTCGCTTGCTTCCTCTGTTCTGCTTGCTCACTTATATATGTATGTAGACCAGATGGCTTTACCTAGCTTAAGCAACTTTTGTGGTTAGTGCCATTGGGATGATGAAATTGAATTGTTGGACGACAGAATATTAAAATGTTTTCTTTTATAAATTTGTCTGTCGTTATGGTTAGAATCCTTGTTTTTATGTATATCTTTTATGTTCGTTTACTAAAGCCTTAATGGCTATTATATATTTTTATTGTTAGATGGATGAAGTTACCTACCTGACCGGATATCAGTTGGAAGATCTGAATGACTGCATCTGTTATGTTTTTGATATACTGTATAAAGCATCTGCCAAAACAGAAATGGCAGTTAGAGAGAAATACAACAGTTCTAAGTGAGTAGACTGTTTTACATTGCATCTTATTTAGTCATACTCTCAGCCTTGTGTCAAATGCAGCTAATTATATTAACATCGGTAATTGTTTCGTGTCAACTTTTTAATTAGACTCTGCATGATTCTTTGCAGCAATCTGTCTTTGCAGTAGCACCTGTTGTCCTTATTCGATGGTTTCAGGTCTGGCAATTGTCTTTTTTTGGACAAGCAAGCATGACACATAGTCCCTCTCCCTGCCTATTCTCATTTTTCTGAGTCGCTTCAGTCACAAGGCTCAATCCTATTCAACTGGCTTTACCACCAGATGGTGATTGCCTGATCACTGCTTGGTTTTGGAGCACTGTCAGTTGATGCCTCGTGTATTGACCACTGCTGCTATAGAGGTGCTATAGAAATTGCTAATTAATAATAAAAAAGAAATGTTTGTTGCTTTGTAACATACAATATCCTTACTGCAACATTGCTATGTGGCACCACAAGCCATGCACGCACTGTGCTGTAGATGATGGGTAATATGACCTCTGGTAGAGGGCACGGGATGTGCCAATGGCACAGATTAATACAACCTTCCCTAGCAGGTGACATGCACAATAGTGTTAATTGTTGACCAAATTTGGAAACTGTCATATTATTGGAGTTTCAGTACCAGCTGCGTTCGATAAAGTGTTGCCATAAACTTGTGACCATCCATAAATGACATCAATTTTGGACCTCCTCTTTCCCCAGCCCCTTTTCGCAACAATTCGTCACAGAGAGCCGTGAGTCCCTCAAATATGACGTCACACTGCTCTGACCCCATCCAACAAAACCAGATGTCGAGAATGTAATGCAAATTTCCTTATAATTATCATTCTGAAGAGTAACTATAACTATAAAAATACTTTAAAACTACTGGAACAAAGAAAACTGAAGAAAAAAAATGTTTAGTAACAATAACACGAAACAATTAAAACTTTTTGCCTCTCCATTCTCCCACAGTGAAGTAAAATGCTCCTTCGTGGAATAAATAATATCCAATCCACATGCTCTCCGTATTCTTCATATCACCGACTCTCTGTGATCTGTGCGTTTGGGTGGGATAATCGATTTCTGCATGATACAGAATGGATGCCTCACTTCCAAAATTGACACAGGGTGTAAAGCAAACAATCCAATAATTAGGATTGCAATAATCTTAATTAGTGCTGTTGAATTGTGGCAACAATTACTGTTAGTTATGTAAATTTTGTTTCATTGTGTAAAATTTGTAATAAAGTTATGGATTTGGCGTTCGATGTGACATCACATTTCGTCGACCTCCCCCTCTTCGCAACTGTGTAACCCCTAGGCACGTGACGTCATATGTGGACGGCCTTTGGACAAGAAGCACGAGGAAGAGGAAATTGAGAAAGAGGAGGACATATAGGATGAATCAAATTGGGTAATTAATCATAAGAATTCTATAAATGGGTCAAGAACTAAAAGCCTTGTGAGATTCTAGGTGGTCAGATGCCCAAGTGATCTTGCTGGAGCAGACCCGTCAAACAACATACATTGCAATTTGATAGATTATGTAGTGATTGAATACAAGTTTTTTTTCTATTCGACAGGATGTTTTGTGTTGCGGAAATGAAGGTTCCTGAAATCTGTCCAACAAATTACACTTGATTCAAGAAACCGCATTGAGAACTCAGATTTGCTTTGCTAAAACAATGAACTACTTTATTTGAAGTATATTTAATGTTAAATAAATCAATGTTTATCTTCACATTTGTCATAAGTGATTTTTAAAAGGGATGTTTTATAAGATGTTTACCTTTGTGGTTAGGTATTGTTAATACAGTATTTGAGGCAAGGCTTCTTGAATTGATTAGAAAATGTTTACACCAAATATTTCTTGGCAAGTTGAACTATTTAGTGTAAATATCTTTAATGTCATTATATTGTTAATGTTTAAAACCAAATCAAATGAAGCTATATAATTTGAGTTCCTTACCTTGATACCTTCATTCAGAGCAATATCAATGGTTTATCTTAAAAGGGTGGGCTGTGGTATTTCATGTGGTCAGGTTTGTGACCTGGGAGAAATCTTTTCACTTTGGGCCACACATCTGAGGACTTTATGACTTTGATAATTCTACTTGTTGGGTTTGCAGTGAATAGTGTTTCTGTACAAGAGAGGTTGCTTGTTTTGTGTACTAACGTCGCTTAGTTGTGGGAAGAATGCTTTTGGCAACATAAACTCAGCATACTGCATCTTTAAGAATCCAAGTGAAGAAAAGCCAATTTACTTCCACCCTGTTTAGGAGAGATTGCAAGACAGCATAAGCAAATATGGGTCCATGGCTATACTGTAAGTTATGGATGTATGTTGCATTCAAATTGAAGGAGTACTGTGCTTCGGGTACTTAGCTCACAATGGTTCTCCTTGTCCATTCTCATTTTTATGTCAATTTGGTTAGAAGCTTCGTTTTACAGGCGGATTAGCCATCACCATAGGATGTTTTCTATGCTATTCGACTGACTTAGACTTCTGAGTGCTAGCCTGATTACTGCTTTCTTTTGGTACATCTTGTTTAGTGGATGCTGGTCCTATAAAAATTGATAATTACTAATAATACTAATAATGCTAAAATGGGGTAAAGGATTATGCCTTGAGACACCAGGTGGTCAGATGCCCATGTGATGTTGTTGAAGTGAGGACCCATCCAGAAAATAATTAGCCTCATCCTCAAAATTAATGCTGTGCTTTTGTCAGACTGATGACATGACTTGCAACTTTTTGTTCCAAACTATAGTGCAACATAATGAGTTTGAAAAAATATACTTTACAGCTTGATAGTGGAGTGGGTGAATAAAAGTTCTGTTTCTGTTCAATGCGGCATAATATGTTGAGGAATTGATAGTTCCTGGAATCTGTCTGACTCCAGAAACTGGATTTAAAACACTGAACTAGTTTATTAAAAGTATGTATATTTTGTGATCTTCAAAGGCTCAGTTGTTAAACCACTTCTCAAAAACCATCTCTAGATTAGGAACAGGTTAGCGCAGGTGAATAAACTGGTGTAAGCTTGCAGAAGGTTTTGTGGGCACCAAGACATTTTCGAAGATTTAAATCATGCTACTGTCCAATTTCACAATTTTTATGGTGTTCCTCATGGTTCTGTTCTTGGTCCTCTGCTGTTCATTCTTTACACTCCCAATTCCACAAACTCAATTTCTCAAGTTTCATTTTGTTATTGTGACAGTGTAATAGTAAAACGCAAACCATCACCAAGATGACGGCCAATCTGCTGGGTCCATGCCAAAACCCTTTAAAATTCTTCATTATTTGCCTCTGAGAGGAATTTATCAAGCTACCTACCTATCCCTTTCGACTCGTTTCCGACATTATGTCACTCCTCCCGTGCTTCACTCCTCCTATCGGCAATCTTAGTGTCATTTTATAAAATCCTTGCCATGCATGGCGTCCCGATAGCCTAACCGGGGACATTGAAACCATAAGAGAAGCCTGGCCATTGCTAACTTGATTCGATTTAGCACAGGTGAATAAACTGGTGTAAGCCTGCAGAAAGTTTTGTGGGCACCGAGACATTTTCGAAGATTTAAATTGCATTACATTACTACAGTTACTTAACCTGAAGCAATAATTATAGCCATAGTTATGTAGGCCTGTGGAAGAGTACACTGTCAGTTTCATGATATTATATTGACGGAACAAATAACTTTGACAAAAAAGAGTCATGGCTAACTGCTCTTTTTCAAAACTATACGACTGTGGTTAGCTAACTTTAGTTGAACCGTCTGTTAAAGTCCGTCTATCTTAATTGCTTAGATCGCAATCAATATCTTCAAACTTATAAAGCGCCACTCGTCAGCCAAGCATCATTGTGCATAACTTAGAATAATCTTATGCTCAGGTTTAAGCGCATGTTCTTTAGCGCTAAATAAATTTCTTTTCCACCGCCGCTATATCCGAGATCTTTTGTGCTTCTGTTGAGCGACATCTTACGGCGTCAGTCGCAATTGTAGAGCGAAGAAGATTAGTTTTGTGGCGAGTGACATTTACCGAAATAAAGTGGAAAATGCCGCGTCATCGACCACCGAATACATCTCTGTACGTCAGAAATGTTCCAGAAGATGCCAGGTAAAACAAAATGACTTTCAAATTGCAAAATACGTTTTATGTATGAGGTGTAAAAGTGAAATTGGTTTTCGTACCTGGATTCACTAGCCTGATCAAGCTGCTTTTAATTTCGTTTGCTCAATTGGCCTTTGAAGTATCGAAGAAGCGAAGCTTTATATAGAGGTCATATAAAAATGTCGTTGCAACGAAGTTTTGATTAATGCTCATTTCAGGTTTGGCTGGCCCGAGGTATCTTGGTTCTTGTGGTCGGGGTTATTTTTCTTTTTTTGTAATACTTAGGCCAACTGTATGTGCACACCTCAGCGCATGGACATTGTTTAGTTACTCATTTTCCGATCAACTGTCATGTCATGCATGAGAGTGGGTTAATGTGAGCATTGTCAGGTTAGGCCTCTTGTTGGTCATATTTAGGGTTAGTGTGTATTCTTTAGATCAATACTGAAATCGTTCCACACAGGGGCGGTGATCCCGGGGCATTGGGGGGACAAGTCCACCTTTCACAGAGAGGGGACATGTTACACATTTGTCCCCCCACATTTTCTACCTCTTTCATTGGATGTCCTCCCCACCTGTTAAATCAAATCGCCGACTCTGGTTCCACAGCAGAAGTAATTTCTAAATGCGTAACCGAAGCACCATTCTTTTCTAGTTTATGCACATGTTTTTCTCTTTTGACCAGAGCTGAAGATCTGAGAGGCATGTTCAGCAAGTATGGACCAGTGACAGATGTCTATATACCTTTGGACTACTACACACGACGTCACAGAGGATTTGCCTACATTCAATATCCTTAGAAATTTTAAATGGTACATACTAGCTAAAACTAGGGTTATCATTTATTATGTGATTTGTTAAAACCTTGGTATTTAGAAAGTTTACTTAAATTTTGTAATTGTCTCTAGAAAATATGAAGCAGTTGACTTGAAAGCCGAAGAGAAAAAGAATTTAATCTTTTTGTGTCACAAGTAGCCATATTTTTCAGTATTTACAACATCTATAGATTTCACTCAATTTTTAAATTATTCATCATAAGAGATTGTACATTATAAAAATTCATAATGAGTTCATATTCATTTAATTGACTTTTTCACCTTACAGAAGTTTTGACTGATTTAGACAGTTTTGCTTGAATATATAGCCTTGTATGTGTAGAGGACCATGTAATGACATTTTGTCTTGTTTTATTTGCTGTATAGAAGTCAAAGCGTTAAAGTCCAAAGCAAAGCTAAAGCTAAAGTTTTTACCTAAAGCTAATGTAATCTTACGCCAAGTGCCAAAGTTTAAAGAAAAGAGAAACCTAAAGTCATAATTAAGATTTCAAAAGATGAAGGTCAAGCAAAGCTGAACTGAAGGTTGAAAGCAAAGATTTGATTAAAGAATGATGTGAAACCTGGCTTACAGTAAATAAAGGTGGACTGATGTTGGGGCATTTCACAGCTAATGGTAAAAGCACAGATTGTGAAATAGAACAAAATTAATAAAGATCAAAGTAAAGGCAGAGCTACATGTTATGTGCAGAGGTCAAGGCAGCCTGAAATGCTGCCTTGTTCAATGGTGAATTGCAGGGTTTGACTCTGATCGGGAAAGGTCATCGTGGTTGTTGAAAGGTTCCAAATGGCTTCATAGCAAGGTTAAAGATCTCAAACTGACCTTAAGGTTGTAGCATGATAAAGAGCAAAATTAACTACAGCAGCTAATGGGAATATATGTGTTGGAAAGTCTACAACTTGAGACTTTGCTGGAAGTTATGCCGAGTCGCAGCTTGATTAAAAATGTCGAGTGTTGACTGAAAGGCTACAACATCATGTGGTGACACATTATGGAGAGTTACACCTGAAACAGAGGCCAAAGCAAGCGATGACAACATTGAGGTTTAGAGTTTACAGTAAAAGATCAAGTTATGACATGGAAGTGCTGGCAGAATAACAGAGAATGGCTAAAGTCACATCGGAAACAGCAGTGTAATATTTTTTGAATGTTCATGTGAAGTTAGATTTTATCCTTTTTCTTGTAGCGGTAAATATGGACTAAAATAACTGACAATCAACTATAGTTTTAAGATGCTGAGATTTCTGTGTGGCTTTATGAAGTATCCTAAATATTATTACATTTTTATGCTGGATATATGTAAGTCCTGGTTTCTAGTAGCATTTCTTAACAAGCAATACATTTGAGGATCCACGTGATGCTGATGAAGCTTTGTACTACATGAATCGTATGCGTTACATGGGGGCTGAATTGGAAGTGGAGATGGCACGCAGTGATAGGAAAAGTAAGTGTTTTTAAATATTTGTTTAGTAAATTTGAAATGGATTTAGTTGTTCAATTATTGTTAAGAATGTTACTTTCTCTCTGTGTGAGTTTGTTTACTCACAAGTTAATTTTTTGTATCACAAATTTATAGCTGATCTATTGAAGGTTTGTTTATGTTTCATAATCAATCATTCAATTTGATCACATTTCTTCCCTCTGAAATAGCAAATCTGCAAATTCTGGTGGTTCTATTTTATATCGTCGACCACCATGAAATGGCTATAAATGTCATAATAATATTTTCTCTTTGTATATGAACTAACTGATGTCTTTGGTGCAGACGCTCTTGCATGTTTTTCTGTCCAGTTTGCTGTCTGTTGACTCATTAGACTTTGAAGTGTTTATTGGAAGTAAAGAGCATTTCACTTTTGTAGCTCCTCAGGCAATGCGTTCAAAGGAGCGTGGGGGTTCACCTAGCTATGATCGCTATGAGGACGATGACTATTACCGCAGGCATAGGGAGCGCTCATACAGCAGGA
This sequence comes from Bimastos eiseni, assembly GCA_959347315.1. Classification (NCBI taxonomy): domain Eukaryota; kingdom Metazoa; phylum Annelida; class Clitellata; order Crassiclitellata; family Lumbricidae; genus Bimastos; species Bimastos eiseni. The sequence goes on from OY365815.1 coordinate 20,096,036, forward strand.
GTCCAAAAAGGTTTGTTTATTTGGTATATTTATGCATGTAACATTTGAAGAGCTATCAACAAGAGTTGGACAGTTTGGGACTGGCTAGACTTCAGACATTTGTTTGTTTTGTAAACTTATGTGTAATCTATTATGATTTTCTGGTTAAAACAAGATTTGACATTTTTATGGGAAATTGTTTGTTATAGAAATGTACTTGTGGACAAAAAGTACTACATGGTTTGTTATTTCAGGCACCGCGGTAGAAGCCGAAGTCCTTACAGGTACAGTGACATTGTATTTGGTTTTTCAAAGAATGAAAAGACGACACATGCCATGTCAAATTAATTCTTTGTTTTGGTATCTGTAGTGTCCAATCTAATGATTTCTGTAGTGTCATTTTTATAATGCACAGGGCATCATCTGGTGTCTGCTTCAAGTGAAATTGAAGTTGAGAATTGCAACTCATTGGAAAGTAGTTGACAATGAGAATATGTGGAGTAAGCAAGTTGAAAGAAATGAAGTTTATATGCATTGTAGCATATTCCATCTCAGTTGATATGTTAATGTTGATTATTGATATGTTAATGTTGATTAATGCTGTCTTGCTGGACCATATTAATGAGTATGAACTTGTACACTGCTGTCTTAGTATTCATTATGTAATGATTTGGCATTATACATTAATGTTTGATAACTTTATTGTATATAATTGAATATGATATGGAACATTGTTCTACTTTAATAAATTTCAAATTATGCATTTGAAGCACTCTATATCAATTAAAGCACAGAACTATAATTATTAAATTGCTTGAAATGTGGTTCTGTACGTAGTATCATATATTAACCAAAACGTCATTACAGAACTTTTGCAAATCTATGTTAGTTCGTCCTGGTTAGTTATCTTTGACTATTTCAACCACCTAAGAGTGAATAACTGCTTCACTGTAATGCCAATGTGCACACATCGGATGAATATATATATTCAGTATATACAGGTTTGGATAATTATAATCAGATAACTACTGAACTAATATTTTGTGCAAAAATCAATTGTAGGCATTTTTTCATTGAAACCTATTTTCTTGAATTTTCTGTAGGCGACGTTCTCCTTCTCACTCCAGAAGCCGATCTCGGGGTCGCAGATACGGTGAATCGTCCAGAAGGTAATTTGTTTACATTATTTCAACACTTTGTATGGGTTGCCTACTAAGGACATCCTCATAGAGTGGATAGGTTTGAAACAATGGGAGGGATTGTATACACTGTATTGTAAACAATGCGGCCTTCTGCATACAAATTGTGTAAAGAACCAACTTGAGACAGTGGACTGCATGCATTGTATTGGATCATCATGTTATATGGATTTTGCTGGGAGCAAGTAGATTTAAATTTAGTAGATGTCTTGTAGGATTATTGGTTATTTTCAAACTAGATGTTTGTGTATTGATTTGAGGGACAAGTCACATTGAGGTGGATGCTGCATCAATGTTTGACCACAAGGCAGTCCTAGTAGGTGACTTGTCAATGCTGTGATCGAATGTGGAGCAGCAAGGATGCAAGATTGTTCCTCTGTCCCATGTTTGGGGAGGGGTTTAATGGTAACACTCCTCAGTATGGACATGGTTTCAATTCTTGCTACTCTCTCAAAGGCCAACGCAACCTTTCAATTTGCTAGGCGACTGGTAAAATGAACTGTAAGGTGCCTTCCATGGCTGTATTAAAGTTAAATATGATAACTTGTAATCATACATTCGTCTATGGCTTGTAATCATAATAAATTCAATCATTATGTAATCCATAATAACTTATATGATGCTGTTATTTGTTTTTCAGAAGATTATCTCACACTCCCTCGGCATCACCAACTGATCGGAAGTAGACAAACAACACAACTGAAGTGCTTTGGGCAGTCACAGTTTCCTAAAGGACAGCAATTTTATTAATTGAAAACATTTTTTACCAGTTGGTGTGATTGCCATATTAAACATTATGGTAAACATTTTGGTTGTTCTGGAAAATTTGCAGCCATGGCAAAACTTTTCTTTTTGTGTGGAACTTGATCAGTTCAGAAAAAACTAAATGCACAACCTTTATTTTTGTGTGGTACTTTAATAAGTTCCTGATCAGGTTAGAAAAAACTCAGCTCAATACACTCAATACATTGCTCTATTGTATTTTACACACTTCCAATAATCAGACAGTCTACGATCTCTCCCTTTTTGACATGTCTGCAGTCCTCTGAGTATGCTGGCAGCAATAGTATAGCATTGGCTGCCTTCATGCTAAGCAAGCGACTGCTGATCTGATTGCCTGTGCTCTGAGCTAATGGAAGCCCGTCGTCCGTGCTCCAGTTGAGAGTGCATCTGTGGTATTCTGGACGTGGATCTAACTGGATCTCGTTGTTCAGCTACAAACAGCCACAAAGCACAAAGTTAAGAAGCCATTATAACAACTGCTTTTCTTGCCATTAAATGACCTCTGAAAACCAAACTGGACCCTTATGTTGCTGTAGACATCACATCTTTAATGGAAAACCCAATGTCAGTCTTGTAGCCAGGATGCTTGACTGCCAATTGAGAATATTACAAAAATCATGACTAAGTTGGAAAGCATCCTATTTCGAGCTGAGATTATCGCCATAGACGCAAGGTAATGCGTTTCCCTTGCCTCCCTCCTAACAGCTAACCCGAAAGCAGAGGGGTTCATGCATACACAAGTGCAAGTAAAATTAGCTGTAATTAAGAGTAGTTTTGTTTCTAAAAGTTGGACTGCAATAATAATAGGTTCTTTTGTACCCTGAACACTTTGGGATACCTAGGCAGTTCCTCGTTTGACTATTTGATAATTCAGACTTGATTACGTTATAGAAACATGTTCTATATCAGTCTGAATGCTAATGACTTATAGTTTCTAAATGCTAAAAATGTGTCACTGACCACTGCCATTTGTATGAAATTTACAGACCTTTGCTTTTATCTTTGTTCTCATTGGGTTCTGCTCGACAGACATTTTGCGCAAGGCAGGCACCACATAGAGATTGCACGTAACTATGGCCGAGACTGGATTACCAGGAAGCCCAAAAAACAGTTTCTTCTTCCCATTGTAATTAACAGTAGCAAAAGTTGTTGGTTTTCTAAAAGTAATGAAAGTTGATAGCACATGACATTATTTAGAATGCAACAAATTATTTAATATCTAAGGCCTTTTTCTCTTAGTCCAATGCTAACTGCCACAATGTTTCTTATACAAATTCAAATTTGCATTTTCCGTTCTAACTAACTCTTGCATTTAAGAAATTGCTTCGATTTTTAAAATAATGCACAACACTCAAGTCGTTATTGTGCTGGACTTGCAACCAAGAGATTGCAGGTTCAAACCCCAGCAGAGGAGACATTTGTTTCAAGATTTCTGCAGCCCAGTCCTCGGCTATATAATGAATACACTGATCACACGCTGTTGGTGAGGAGATGAGACAGCGAGGGAGAGAACTGGCCACTGAAGTCACTACACTTCATTCCCATGGTTGCCTCTCAGGCTAGCTTAAGGGCTGCTCTAATTATATAATAAGCATACTAAAGCAATCACTGGCTTTTCAAAAGATAGCTTTTTAATCACTTACACAAAACAATGTAATAAATAAATTATTGTAATATATTGAATATTACCCAGGCTTCATGAACACTCTACCAAAATGTATCTTGGCACCAAGGTCAGTTGTAAGAACATCTTTGACAAGATCCTACCAAAATAAAAGTAGTTGTGGTCATATACAAGTTCACAGGTACTTTACCTTTAATTTCAAATGTACTCAAATGTCGCAGTCATACGGCTAGTAAATTATTCTAATAGTGCCTCAAGAAAAGCGGAATGTATAACAACAAAAGCCAAATGTGTAACAAGCTACGAAGAAATTAAAGTTACTGATGGTATTGAAAATTGGATGAGGGTCACACCCAATGAGTAATACTCATTCATTGTGCAGTGTAGCCAACAATATCAGCATAGCTCATATTATAAAAATAGTTTGAACTCTGTGAAAATGCAATGTGCCCTATAATGGATGCCCTACAATTAAAAATTTATAACACACCGGGTTCATTGGGAAATTCAACTGAGAATAACCACGTCTATGATCTGGCACCACACACATTTGTCTTTATGTTCTCTGCGACGCTGCATTGTTGACTTAGTTTTCAGCCCAAAACCCTATCATTCCATGTCCAGCTCTCTGGTCACTGAGTGGTCAGTAGTGAGGTGGCACACTTATACCTGCTCTTGACAGAATTCAGTTAATTCCTACCTTTTCACCCATTGAAACTCCACCAGATGTAACTATGACATCAACTTTATCTAACGCTGCTGTAATCTGTTCCAATAGTGACTTGGCACTAAACAAAAAGGAAATTATTTAAAAGCACAGTAATACAACTAAGTTTGTTAAATAGATTTTTAGGAGCAAATCTGTATAATTAGAACTGGGGAAGAGACTAAAATAATAATCCAAGAACTTCCATAGCACCATTGAACTAATGCCCAAGGCATTAGCCACAGGTCACTGTGACAAAAGAGATTAAGATCTAAGGCCAACACCGAATGCATGCCAGTATTATGTTACAGGGCTTAACTCAGGCAATGCATTAAGCATAACTGTGATTGTTCTTGATAAAGTCACAGTTAAGTGAAACAGTCAGAGGATTTGGTCGAGTAGTGACAAGTCTTTGGAATCAGCATAGTACAAAAACAGTGAACGAAAGCCGAAATGTAGAACCTTAAAGAAAATAGCCTGTCTTAAAACTTACTCTCATTAGTGTTGGTAAGGAATAATTGCTAAGGAATAGAATAAAAATTGACATTTATTGAAGTTCTGTTCATTCCACTAATCAATTAATTTTTGCAACCAAATAATTATGATTTTTACATACCTATCTTTTGCAATTCCAAGGTCAATAGGACAGAAGTTTTGTTCGCGCAATGCAGAAAGCAACATGGCGCGGTTGCTGTCTCGTATTTTGCCAGGTTGAAGCGATTCTTCTGGTTCCACCAGCTGTATGCAGAAATCAGATTGCCTTTATTGATTGCATTCAGAGTATCTCTTATTAAGTCATGTTGAAAATTTTATCATCTCCTCAACAGCCTGTGCCTGGAATGTACCCAGCTAAAACTATTCTGTCTTTGATAGATTCAGTATAAACCATTCAAAGAAATCCAAGACAGAATGCCTTTAAGAATGGCTAACATAAACGACACACTGGAACAATGCAAAACGTTTCATCTGAAATGAAGTTTGTTCACTGTCAGCCAAGCTATCCAACGCATAGACGAAATTAAACATTTTATCAAACAGAAACCCATTTATGCGGCAGACCAGTAATTATATTAAGAGCTTTTTATGCAAATTAGAATATGGACAATTCATTTCAAAATGCATGTTACAGTAACTTATATGATACACATAATAATAAACAATAATTTTGAATTATATGCACCAAATAACCCAGAACTCAAAAACTGAGATAAAAATAGAAGATAAAACTGCTATTACAAAAATACCAACAAATAGAAACTCAAAGCAGTGCCAGTAACTAAATGAATGCAGTTCATTCATATCACAGGACAAAAGTAGTTAATAATGCAAACCTCATTTCCTGTTGACATAACTCCAACTTTTGGCAGCTGGTAACACTTAATCTGTGTTACTCCAACTGTTGCCAATAAGCCAATTTCTGAAGGCCCCAGCTTTGAACCGGAAGACAGAATTTTCTCGCCTTTCTCGATGTCAGATCCAACGTTTCTGCAGAAACCAAAATCAGACATTTCCAAAAGTCAGATAGAACAAATTGAAATAACAAACAAGTGAAAAAGACAAGCATTACAATGAGCAACACACCATCACATAATAAATGGTTGACTATATGCAAAGTGTACAGCTTTCACAGAAAGCTGAAGTTAAAACTGAAATACTGGTCCAATATCAACATTCTGTTTTACTCTGTCAACTGAAAACAATTGTTTTATTGTGACTGAATTTTTGGAGCACCATTAACGATGACCCACATTGTTTTCTCAGCGGCTTTAAGTGTCTCCTCATTGTTAAAAAATTGAAGCACTTTCTTATAACTGATGCTGTACAAATGCTGAAATAGATCTAAGTTTAAGCAAAAACAATCTGGCAAGACAGTTAGATATGAACAGAATGCACTATGTTGACCACCAATACATTAAAATATAATGTTCCACCAGTAATGTTAAAAGCAAATTTATGTTTTTATAGCAAATAAAAATGTCTCCAGCATACCTGATATCTTGACCTGGGAAAGGCTGCACAAGTACATTCACCTCCACTTCCTCCTTTCCATCCTCCGTCTCTTGCAGAAGAGCTGTATCTTCCACCTGGACAACAGCATCTGCCCCTGGAGGCAGTGGAGCTCCAGTGCTTATACGCATGCACCAACCGCTCATAACTTCACGAGATGGCTTTAAAAACATGATACACAAATCAAAATCTGATATATTTAATGTCTTCATGACTAAAATCAATAAAAAGCAGAAATTCCACAGATTATTTTTGATTGAAGTATACAATGCATTGTGTCACTCCTTGAACGGCCAACTGCATTGATTGCATACACATTTCAGTACATGCTGTTTGTTAGAGAGTTAATGGTTTTGACCAACCTTACAATAAACATAATGCTTTTGTTTGCCTCAGTCTCAGACAATCATATTGCAATCATTAATGTTATTTCACAGTCAATATGAGCTAATGTTCTAGTAGTTGTAGTGGTTGCTTATTGATCACCAAGTTTTATAAAATATACAGATAATCAAGTTCACATTATTAGGCATCAAAGGGACAACTTAAATGGCACCCAATGGATCCTGCTATGAAGAGTTGCCCAAATACAATGCAGTGTTGTACAGGTGGTAGCATCAATGGTTAGTCTGTATTCAAGTTCACTCCCCTACGATGATCATTATTAGGTAACTATGGCAAGTAGGCAGCGTTTATTTGCATCTGACTAGCATGGGCATGAAATACCTCTACAGTAGTTGATGAATGGTAACGGTAACAGAATTTTATATCAGTACATGAAAATGTTAATCTGTAACTTTGTTCATGCAGTTCTTCACTCATATTCCAAACAGCAGAAACAGTAAAGAGAAGATGAGACACATTTGACCTCCTAAAACATAAACTATATTTTCTAAAAGATTATTTTCTGGTCCCCTAAAAAGTGATGGCAAAGGATAATTCTGTATGTAACTTCTGGCTAATCCACATGACTGAACTTACCAGAGATCCAGCTGTGGTGTCACCAACCACAAGACGTGGCCCTGCACCATCAGAGGCTGAATGAACACAACCAGCATGTACTAAACACCTTGAAACAATCATCATTTGAGCCATAATTTTAAAACTCTCTTAGAGTGAGATCGTAAATCGTCTTTCAATAGAAACATTAAAAAAAGGAGTTAACAGACCTAAAAATTTTATTTTGGACTTCATTTGTACATTAAGGCTTAAAAATATGTCCTAAATTCTTGATTTTGATTTTAATAGGCAAATCTAATTGACAGAATGCACATTCAGTCTCTGGTTTATAGAATGACAGAATCACAACAGATGGCTACATTGTCAACATATGGCTATATTATTCTCCATTGAGTATTTATTTAATAAGGTTGTCTATCAGGGCCGTACCGAGCTATAATTGCGCCCTGTGCCTAGCTAATTGCGCCCTGTGCGTAGCATCAACTTGGTGCCCTCACATTTAGAAAATAGTGCATTTCATGGAATAATAAGTTATTCCATCCTGAAGTTTGCGCCCTTTCCACATTTGCGTCCGGGGCTCCCTTCGGTACGACCCTGTTGTCTATAGAGCTAAACTTCTACATTGTGGCCATTTAGGAAGCCTAAATCTATATGTTCAAGTAAATGCTTAAACAAAAGTGAATCGACTGTACCAAGAACAGCATATCCATCTTTGATAGATGCTGGAAAAGGTGGTAAAGGATCTGCAGCAAAGACATCCTCAGCCAAGATTCTGTGAAGTCCATCTGCCAAACAAAAAAGTATACAAAGGACATTAATCAAAATACAACAAATACTTGTAGTTCGACACTAACAATAACAATTACATAAAGAGCATCAGAATGCATATTAGCACTTGATACCTAAGGAGAAACTAGCAGTAAATATGCCATAAGTACTTAACGTGATCACATAAAATCTGTTGGATGACAGTAAATTAGAGTACATCAATGAATTTTGCATGCGTCTGGGTATGAAACCAGAGAACGCTGGTGCCCTACCAAAATAGTTGATGGTCTCTGTGTCACATAGATATGTCTCTGACATCACAATACCGACAGCATCATCGACACTGATCACTGGAAATGGTGATGACCTTGCACGTCTTGCTACGTGACCCTCGTCCACAGAGCCTGCAGACATTTAACATACAAACTGATTCAGATTCAAGTTTTGCCTTTAACCTATATTTGACAATGGATAACCTCATACTATTAGAACTATTCCTGATGTTGAACAATACTCCAGTGAAGTTTATCAACATTCAGATTATTTGACTCCTATTTTATATTAAGGGTAAAGGTTACACGCATGTCCCACGCCACTATAGAATATGCTTTGTAGCAATCTTCTAGACCTTGAGATCTGGTCTGGTTTTGGCATCATTGGTTGGTGCCATGTACATCAACCAATGGAAGCATTTAAACTTTTCTCTACACCAAAGTGTGTTTAGCAGTTGGTTGAAAAAGGGATACACATACTTACTCACCTATTAGACACCAGTGAAACCAAGAATACACATACTTACTCACCAATTAGATACCAGTGCAACAAGTCCTTTAGATACCAGTGCAACAAGTCCTGCAAATTCTAAACAGTTATGGGAAAAGGTAACTTAAAATGTGTTGATAGGTAGCAACTTTCCATTCTTAAGATAAAATATGACAAATCAATCAAAGGTCATCTTTCACACCTGATTCCAAAGCTCATATGAGAACAAATGGCAAGAATCAAAGCAAACAAGATGCAATATTTAAAGTCTCCCTAATCAGAAGCCTCCTCTAATCATTACTAGTTTAACAATAACTTTTACTTATGCAGGCAAGTAAATCTGGTCAGTAAATCTGAATCTGAGGCATTCACAATTGAAGATAAAGGAATTGCTCAAGGCAACTCAAAGAAACTATCTCTAAGGAGTTTTGAAACCTTACACTCTATCGTACATGCTGTGTATCTTAACTGGTATGCGCCTTGCAAATCAGATACTATGCCCTGTAAATACAGAAAGCAAAGCCAGATTGTAATAAAATATTAATTGCATATTTCATGCACAACAAATGTCCAAGTATCTTACTTGTAACTGACTTGCATTCGCTGCTTGACTGATGCAAACTTCTGTGGTGATGATGATGGTGGTTGCCACTGTGTTGATGGTGACGGTTTCCACCGTTATTTGAACCATAACCCTGGAGATAATTACTGTGGTCTGGGTTATGACTAGATGGCTGATGTGAACAATGTTTTCCATGAGTTCCTACGATCAGGTGATGTGCATGCTGCTAAATAACATGTGTAACCACAACATGAGAAAGGGTTTTAAGCAAGCACTTTGAACAACTTCAAGTAATAAATCAAATCGAATTAAATTTTCAAAATATTTGTCACAATTATGCAATCACTCCAGGAATAATGCATCCTATGCAATCATTTCAATTCAGATACAAAACGAAGCACTTTACTATGAATAGGACTACTTAGTATGGTCACTGCAAGCTACAATTCTATAAAACATGTCTTATTCAAAGTTATGATTACTTTATCTAAGGCTTTTCTTAGAAATATTAAGACAAAGAGTACCATATCTGTTCTAGAGTGATGGTTTTCAGCATCACTGTTTTGTCTTAGGCTCTGTTCTGAAGCATAAGTAGCCGGTGTACCCAATGCCTGCACTTGTTGGTGGGTTGCCTGAATTTCCAGCTTCTTGTCTTGTATGAGATCTATGGCATGGCCAATCACTGGCCTCACAATTTCCAGGCATTCCTAAAGTACAACATCAAATTAAAAAAATGACCATACTGTTAAATTTTAATGAAATTTAGTTTTACTTCACAAATGCATCCGTAATATAAACCTCAACACCACAGAGTAGGCAATCACGTCAATTCCCTTGATTTCAGTAATTGCTTGTCCAGATAGACACTAGGGTGCAGTCTGCCTAGCGGCTTCTTGTTCCAAGTTAGAAGCACCAGTGACTAATACCTTGTCCATTACATGTTGGGTAATACATAGTAACATCGTATGCATGGTGGCCGATTGGTTAATGCTCAGTGTGAGCGGGTTCGACCCTCGTCCGAGGCGTCACTTTGGAGGGACCTTCAGCAAGTCCTTCGCACACAATTTCTCTGCAGTACAACTGCAATTGCGCTGTCATGTGCACGTCTAAGCAAAAAATGTTGGAAGGGCGATATAAAATTTTAGAATAAAATAAAAAATTGTGGGCAGATAACATTAATGCACCCTGAAATTCTTGAATTATTATTAGCCTATCAGTTTCCCAGTGTCATTTAGAAGCACCTATTAAATCACACATTTCCCAGACCTTGTTTTCCTTATTCTCTGAAGCTAAATCCTGAAGGATATTTCTATCTTGAGTAGATGTAACAACTACCCGTTAAACATACCATTCAAATGCCCAGTCACTACTTATGCTGTCAAGGAACATCAATATGCAATAATTAATTACCACATAATTATTATCTACTGGATGACTGTGAATACAGCAAATGTAGATTGTAAAATTATATGAAAAGAAATATACCTGGGATCCCTTCTGACTACCAGGAAGGTTAATGATTAGAGTCTTTCTGCGTATGCCACAAGCCGATCTAAACTCAGCCAAATGCACAAACAACCATCATTCCATAAATTAAAACAGCAAGATACAAAACCATTTTAACAATTCCAGACTAGTTAAAAATCATGTGTCGGACAATTTAACTAATATAACCCATCTTTTGACTAACTATGTGCCGTGGAAATAATGGTCAAATGAAAATCTCCATAAACTGCAACCAATAATGATCCCAATCAAACTAAGCAGTGCATTGTAAATATGTAACACTGTCTGAAGTAAAATCTCTTCAAAAACTGATTATACCTGGATAGCATTGCCATGCTTGTAATCTGCAGAGACTTTGTCGTCATTGCCGTGACCATACCCGGCAGACGCTTTTCCAAAACTGCTTCAGTTGCCTATCAAAAGAAGCAGAACAGCATACAGTGATTCAAGAGCACATCATCAATGCCGGTCTTTTGGGGGTGGCAAAGTCGGGCGTCAAACGAGTTGGTTAAATATAGAATTGATATTTTTGCCATTTTCTCAGAGGCACTCTGAAAAACTGCCCTAGGGCACCAAGGAATCCGCCCGAGGGCACCAAGGTGGCAAAAGCATCAGCCTGAGGGTGCCAAGGAGGCCAGCACTAGTGCACATTTAGTTAATATGTCATAAAACTACATTTCCAGATCTGTGCATTCATGTTTGTGTATGTTAGCAGAACCCATTATGCTAAAGACCTTGCTCATTTATGAAGTAGTAATCAGCACTGCTCCCAAGCTCAAACTATAACTAATTTTCGCCATATTCGAACATAGTCAGTGTGCAAAGAAGCCTGTATCTGATTACATGCATATCATCACATTACAGGAGATCACAAACCTCTGGAGTGACATCCCTAGGTGAACAGCCAGTTCCGCCTGTTGTTAAGATTAAGTCAAGAGATTTTACATCCACCCATTCCAGTAATTTAGCCTGTAGAAGACAAACATGTTACATTAGAAAAGAAAAATCATACAATTAAAACATTGCGAATACAGTTGAATGTTATCTAAAGAACTTCCTCAGGATTGTGAAGCATTCATTTTGATTTGTGTTGTCTAATTTGAATCATAAAGTATATGTATATATTAAGTTATTAACAAAATGGTTGCAACACCCCAGCCTGTGTTACTGCCTGCTAAGCAACCATCCTGTAGCTTTTTTAAATGTTACTTCCAATGGATCTGGAAAAGCCCATAACAGCCTGTCAGCCATTAGCCACACCTATCATCTCTTCTGACGCTTGCTTCAAGATGGCAAACTGTTCAAACAATGGGAAGTTTATTGGTAGCCTATTACACAAAGTTCACATAATCGAACTATGGTACTCGATAAGTGGCTGATTTATTGAACACTCGTATGTAAAACATGATCTTTGTTTAACCTCCAGTGGTTATCTTGGTTTAGCCTCCAGTGGTGATCTTGACTTCATACACTAGCAGTGTATGGAGTCAAGATGCCAGTTAAAACTTGACATACTATAGAATAAGCAGAAATCAGCTTAAGCTAAAAAAACCAAGCCAATGTATTAGACAATGAAAAAGAATTTCAATACTCATTATATATTTGATCATATCTTAAGACTGACAGTGACAATAATATAAATAAATAAGTAAAGATAAGATAAATAAGTACTTAAATAATAATAAATAAACATCTTCAATGAAATGAACTTATTGTTAAACTGCAATTCTACTCATAAAGAGAGAAGCATGCAATTTCATTTAAAAGTGAACTAAAGCAGCTTAATGAAAATTCTACTAAGATATAAGGAAAATTACAACAAATTACCACAAATTAAAGATAATTTTCCTCCTGTTATGTATTGTATAAAACATAACCGGAGGAAAATTATTGTAAACAACGAGTACCGGTATACAGTGATTTATGATGCCATAAAGAGGAAGAAGCAATTGAAAAATTAGTAAGCTGTGATGCTCATGCAGGTATCAAATAAACCTTTAAATGCTAGCAGGACATTGATAATACTAATAATTAGTACCGGTACTTAGTTTTTTTAAACCTTAATCATTTCGAACTCATCAGGCACCACGGCATACAACTCCAATTTTCCACTTTCACTAAAAAGAATGACATCACTGAAATAAGGCAACATACAAAACATAAAGGAAAGTTTCCCATGATTCAATCGAACTCTGATTTCTATCCGATATCTGTTTGTGGTCAACGAGAGATTTTATGCAGTCCCTTAGACATCAATAGTACTGTGTCTTTTCTGCACCCAGTTCTAATCTGGTAGACTTCAAATGCTTTTGCTTTAAGTATCATGTTAGAGTCTGAAGGCAGAGTTCTAGAGGTGCTGCATTACATACTTCACAGGTAGATTCAAATCTCAGCAAATTTCAACATCAACACAGTCATTATACAGGAAAATTAAACTCTGTTTTTCTGATCATTGACTCTAGCAGGTTCATGAGCAGTTTCCACAGCACTCATTTTCATCAATAGCTCTCTTGTCCCTGTTAATAGTTTGATAATTGACTGTTATTTTGCCAATGGCATATATGTATTTACATTTTATAAATATGGTGCCAAATTATCAAACTTCACGCTGCACCAGTTTTATGTACATTAATAATTATAGAATAAAATACTTAAAGAAACAATCAAGCCATTTGAAAAGACTGAAATTGCTACAGGCACTACATTTGGCCTTGAGGATGAAGCCAAAAGTGGAGCCTGAGGTCATGCCTCAAGGTCTAACAATACAGCATTTAATACCATAATCACGAGAGTGGTAAAAAACGACTTGTTGTCAAAGTGTTAATACAAAATATTGCAATCTCAGTCATCTATCAGATCAGGTTGAGCTAGATGTTTGAACATAATTAATTCCTACATGAATCCAGCCTCAATCAGTCTACGTAAGTTGGCTCCACTCTTGTCTTCAGCTTCTTCTGATGAGCAAGTGTCGCTCACTGTACACATAATAAAAAACACAGATGTTTTGTTAATAATATTGGAGCATTCGAAGTTGTGTGCACTCTGAAAAAAACATGATATAAATACATTGATTCAACTACAATTTGTTACTGGACTGGCCATTGCCTATTATATTTACCTTTGTACGTTTACTACTTCTCATTGAGTGGCAAAGTCTTTAACATCAATTTGTAGTTGCATCATCAAGAACTTCCAAAACATCAAAAATGTTAGAACTGGTATGCAGAAAGTTTACACCTGGCAAATAGATATGTACTAGGCACATTTGAAAAAGCAAAGCCGAGATTAATAATTGTCATGGATAAAGAACAAGAGGTTATACTTGAGTTTAGAATGCACAATGCTGCTCATACATTGTAACTTTGTACAAACACTTAAAATGGTAGAGGTTTACATAAATCTGGTGATGACCATGACAGTAATAAAAAACAATGGCCATCCCCAATAGATGACCTCCCACAGTCCCAGTCTAGCACTTCTGCTCAAGTAAATAATGCTACACAAACAGAACAGTTAAGGTGAAATTAAACTTTTATTATGATGCAAAAGTTACCAAGCATATATTGCACCACTACTTCTTGGTAAATGACTAACAAGATGTAAGTTCTCAAGTGTTTTGGTTCTACATGGTGTAATTTGATGTTTCCAGTCACTGCATGGTGAAAGGACTTTACGATATAATTAATTAACTTCAATAACTTTGTTACTCAGTACTTACTGACTTAATTGAGCAGAAATAGCATTACTTGCTACTTACTGGAGGTGGCTGAGCCCTCTATTCAACAAACTATTAAAATTGGGATTTCAACTTTCATGTAGTGTTTAGTATTTTCTGCGCTTCTGCAGTGGCAAAAGGTCTTCACTCGCGAAATTGTTACGAATTTGATCGTAGAAGTAAAATTTTCGTTCGTATTGCGGCCAAATTTTCGGCCGCAGAAGATTTGTCCATTCTTTCAGCATAGTCCCGATCGCCACCAGACTTATGTAAACCACTACCCTTAAACACATATTCAGTAGCCATTCCAAACTGATTTCGGTCGTATCCCCGAAAACGACGCTAGATTGATGAAAGGAACCTGCTTAAATGGAAGCTGGATCGATGAAAAGAATTCATGCAGAAGCTGTATCGATGAATGAATCACGCTGTTTTGAAGCAGTTCAACTTCTTTCAATAGTACATTGCTGTTTTGGGGGAATCGGGCGTTTTGGCCTTATCCGCGTTTTCGGAGATTCGGGCTTCGATGATTCGGGCTGATCCCTATAATATGTCACATCCCAATCTCGCACGCAACTGTAAGAAGACCAGATGCATCCTCACACCGGGTTAAGCTTCAGTTAATTACAGACTGAGTCAGATGGATAATATTTAAACGGTCTTACCGGTTAAGATTCCGATTTTCATAATAAGCGAACTAGAAATTTCTTTTACAATAATAAATTTCCGAAACCTCTGCAACACAAAGAACAGTGTCAATGTTCACTCAAAATTTATCCCAGGTCTAGACTAGAGAATCCTTGGTCCCTTGTGTTTATTATAACTCGCTTCTACGGTCTACCATAGAATTATACTGCATCGTTTCTGACTTTCTGCTTAGTACTCGATCAGTAAACCCTAGGCCTACTTTACACATGAACCAGAGCGATGAGAATTCAGGTTTTAAGTGTCCCCACTTGTTAAACCAGTTCTAAAAGGCCTTGACGATCAGAAATCGTATTTTGATAATTTATGCGATCATACAGAGAGTGAACCAGATAAACTGACTTTGAGAAGTATTCAGGGAAAGGCGATCAGAACTCAGACATCCCGAAGTGAAGACATAAAGTGAGAGATGAAATAATCCAGACTTATAGCAACTGGGACGATGTGGAACCAGGCCTGTAGTCAGAGGCAAAGTCAAGACGAGGCAAAACCTCATCCAGACCTGCCCTCAGTGCCCTGTCGTCCTCTCCGCTTCTTTGTCCTTACCTCCCATCCCTTTCTGTCCCATCACCGTTCCGTTCTCACCATATTCCTGCTTCTCAATCCCTCGAGCCTAGCTCCCACAAGCCAGAGGTTGAAGTCCGGTTGTTTATGGGAGTGATTTGAATGGAGCGAAGGTGAATTGGGATGGATGTTCATGTAAATCTAGGCCTATATGTCAGGTAACTTCACCTTGCAGTTTCACGCTAAACCAGGGCCGTCCATTTAACGAGTATGCATGCAATCATACCGAATTTGCAGATTGCTATAGAGATCTAGCAGCTGGGTCTGCGGTCGTCGATTGAGTGGTCAGTTAATGTGACAGTTATGGAACAATGAATTATTGAAAGCGTCTCTCTCTCAATGGGCGCACTGTAATAAATTATGAGGTGAAGACTTAGTCCATTTGCATTTCAATAATAATATGGGTCGCAACGAACAGATATAGACCTACACATACAGACAAAAACACCAACTGAAAGAGAGGCAGTGTTTCAATAGTTTATTGTTCCATAACAGTCACATTAACTGACCACGCAATCGACGACCACAGAGCCACAGAGCCACGAGACCAAGCTGCCAGACGTCTATAGCAATCTGCAAATTCGATGATTGACATGCGTACTCATTAAATGGGCGGCCCTGGTTTAGCGTGAAACTGTAAGTTGTCATATATACTCCTTTAACTTCATTTCTTTCCTTCTGCTTCTTGACCTACTTATAGATGAATGTTTGGCTACTAAAGAGTATCTATTGAATTTTCATTACACACCTTATGGCGCGATTGGTGCTAGTACCATGTGTAATTAAGATCCAGAAAATGGGTGTCTAATTTACCGAATTTTATCCATTTTGGGTATCACTTGCTATACCTGTTTCCTTTAACGATAAACGTAGGTAATAAGCGCCCTTGTAACGGCATGGCTGCATATGTTACGGCGCTTTAGAAATCGTCCGTTTAATGATAATACATGCCTGAATAAATGTAGACCATGTTGACTCAGCTGAATCTCGGAGAAATTGGGCTCTTCTGGCCGTTCAACTGGCTTGATAGCCGTGGGTATATCTCTAAATAAATTGTCTAATCTGTATCAATGCATACCTAAATCCTTCAACAATAGGCTACATTATTGGTTTTCCAGTCACTTTTAGTACACACTCATTGTTAAAGAGTTAAAGTAAAGACTATGGAGTAACAGAGCTGTGTACACTAAACCTTCTAAATGTTTGAGCATAGATGCTACAAAATCCCAATTACAAGCAAATAAAATTTAATTGAACATTGAATGCAATAACCAAAATGACATATATATTTAATACATACTGATCTCAAATATTACAGATTGTAATATAATGTTTTATATGTACATATAACTATATATGGCAGTAATTCAAATTACTACAGTATAAATTAACCTTCTGTGCACAAGAATATACACTCTATAATAAATTAAATAAATCTGTAACGTCTCTTATCATTGTTAAAAAAGTGACAAAAGATAAAAAATTGATTAAAAAATTACTGAGGAATCATAGAATAAAAATGATATAAGACAGTTACATAGGTGGTAATGACTGCTTTGATTGGTGTGGTTTTGGGTTTAACGTAACCCAACAGAACAGACAGTAGCCATTCAAACTCAAAACGACAACAGGTCAAAATGGCAACACGACAACTGATGACCACAGAAGGGCAACACGACCAGATACTAAGCTTGAACCCACTTTCAATAATCTCAAATCAAGGTTTTACTAAGCAAATAAACAGCAAGTAAACCTTAATACAAAAATGAAGACAAACAAATCCATCATCATCAATAAAAAATGTAACAGGACAAAATTGGATTGGTCAGAAGAAAAGTCATGCCACTGAATCCTAGAATTGATTTGAAGCTACAGAATGACCTTGCCATTCTAAGTTAGTTTCCAATATCGAATATTTGAACACCACAAAGAGGTGAAAAAATTTCACACACTAATAGTAAACAGTTAACAATATCGACATGTGATAACTTTACTGGCTGGCCAGGCAAAGACATAAAGTTAACATCCCAGAAACACTGAAAATGAAATCAACATTGCATATTTAGCAGACCAGTTAACACAGTCACTTTTTTGGGCTGCCCTTTCATGCTTTCATGTACATTCGTCCAAACGAAGGCAGTCTAAAACAAACCTGTTCGACATTCTGCCTTAACTTACAGATTACCTACACGTATACAAAAAACGAGGGAAGCATAGTCCAAAGCAATGACTATACAAAAATCATGACTAATGAAGCATCAATAAAATGGTCTCTAAGGCAAGTAGTGGTGTTACTTCAAGCATCCATCTGCACAGTTTCAATCGACTGACCATTGTCTATATAACAAACACTGGGTCCACTAACAATATTAGGGGCCCTGGATTATGAGATACTCGTACAAACACAAATATATAGGCACTTGAGAGTCTTTTGGAAGGTACACGAACAGCAGGATGAACAAACATGAAGCACGGTAGCTAGATTTCTCATCTGCACATCAAAATGCAAGGATCAGAGTTTGTTACAATAAATGTCGCAATTATGGAAAATCTTGAAACAACATATAAATCACATTTGATGGGCACGTTCAAGGTCATGCCTGTTACAAGTTGAAGAACAAGGTAAAATCATCTAACATCATTCTTATATGAATATGAAAGTGAATATCTCACTTTTAACATGAAAGTACAGAATGGTTTCATGAAAAATAGAGTTAATTGGAAACATAAAATGTCACATAATAAGTGCAGACATTAAATAACAATTAACACTAATCATATTCCAAAATCTAAACTAACCATAAAACCAACCGAAAACAGTATTTAAGAGAACGTTTTCTGGAATAGAAATTGATATTGGAATCGCAATGCTTACACAATTAGTAAACGCATAGCAAAGCTTGTGGGGAAATTAAATATTGCTGTTTCTTTTGATACTAACTCTTAGTTAAGGAGACCTGCAAACTAAAGAAAATGGGTTTGCCCACAGCACTACGATCTGTGCTGCACTTCAGATAAGAATCTGAAATCATTTATGTATAGCTTGCCTGAGTTTGGCATTATAAAAATTAAACGTTAGAAAACACAAAACAATATTAGTCAACCGGGCAATAAGACAAATGCAGAAGCAGCTGTTTTAAATAATGAAAAGCAGATGCTAATTCTGAGAATTAAGGAATAATAAAAAAAAGTTTATAGAGTTAAACAAAATTTCAAGCACCTCTTGATGAGCCTCTCTCACAAATTTGAAATTACAAATATAAATTAAATTTAACATACTTTATGCAGTTCCAGATTAACTACTATGCTAAATGCATGTAGTTGTGTGACTGCTTAGTTCATTCTGTTGATAAAAATGCAATTTTATTTAATCACTACTACTACTAATAAATTTAATGATAATAAAAATAATAATAATACTGCACAGAAAATTAATATCCAGGTCATGACAGAAATTGAGTTCACGTTAAACACAACAATCGTAATGTGTTTCCTGAGAATTTGCATATATGCAAACCAAATAAATCTTAAAACCAATCAATCTAATAAAATCAACTATCATTTATCTCATTACTAAGTAATAATACAGATGTTCATTGAAAATGTTCATGAAATGCAGAGGCAGTGCAAGGCCTTGATTACAGTTCTTTCACTGTACATTGTGTACAACTGACCGTAACATTCTTTTATTATGCACAAGAAAAATAATTATGTTTTCTGCTTTACACCTTTTAAATTTCATATGATTAAAACCAATAAACACAAAAACATTATGCAGAAACAGCACAAGATAGGAGGGCACTTAGGTAGTCATACGTGTTACTTGTTCAAGAAATTGATGCAAGACAATTACATGTGCAAATTTCCTTGTACAACAATGATAAACTTTCCAGATCTTGACTCCAATAGGTATTGCTCTATTTCACTGTTGCCAACATTGACAATGCGGCATCCATATCTTAACCATTGCTATGTAACGGAAACCTCAGGAAACCTATTATAATCCTGACTTGAATTATGCATATGTCATGAAATACAAACACATATAGGTGTGCAACTCATAAAAGTTTCTGACACAGATATTTAGATATGCAGTTTCAGAATATCTTATTAAGGCATCAAATTATGCTGTTGATGTAGGCACTCAAAGGACTCACTCCTGCAAGCAACTGATTTGCAATCCTGCTAAGTGCACCAACCACACATTGTCATTGGACATCAAGACCTAAATGCTATTAAATGGCTAAGAGGATAAAATATTAGAAAGATTAAAAATATACGAAATAAATAATTTATTAATCATAATAATGCACTGTAGATGTTCAATACATGAATTCTCCATTTTTCAGTGACATATTATGTTCAATGCAGTATTAATCCACCTATCGTTATGCACGTACTCATAACTACGTAAACAGTCAGAAGCCGAATAAGAAATATCCAACAAATGCAATTACAGGCCCGTTTCATGAAGCATATAATCAACACAACTCATGAAGCACTACAGCCCTCGAAAGCATCCATCTGTATGCTGGACATTACAGATACACTCAGATATGTAAAAGTTAACAAAGAAGTCTTTTTTTTTCTTCAGTGTGTTTGATGTGGATCATTAAAGAAATCTTTGGAAGAGGTAAATTTACGTCGGTATCTGTCCTGGGTGGGGGGTTCACCGAACGAAGTAAGCATGCTTGAAAATCGTTCAGATTCTTGCAAACCAGCTTCATTTGAAACCCCGCTTTGAATGTGACCGGGTGACTGACTTGAGGATGTTTCCCTTTCACGTCGCAGTGCAGTCGGAGGAGAACTTTGTAAGTAAGGATCAGATGTCAACGTTGACTCGGATCGAAAAGAATGACCGTCGGATAAACCAAGAAAACCTCTGCCACTTGAATAATTTTCAAAACTCAAGCGCCTCGTTACTGGGTCACAGTTTCCTGAGCTGGTGGCGAGATGCGAAACATCACACAGGCTCCCGTATGCTGGTCGTCCACATGTGACAGATCTTGGCTGTGAGTTGGATAAAATGCCCTGTGACTGCGGTGAGCTACAAGAGTCGGAAGGAACAGAAGGATCACCTCGAATCTTCTGTTCAGTGGCCGATCTTTTGTGCAGAGCGAAAGGTGAAGTATAGGCAGATCTTGTGTACATATCAGGATCTGACCTACAAAAAACAGCTTAAAATTATATTTAGATCATGCACAATTAAAAAAGGTCAATTCAGTAGCTGCAAAAATGGAAATGATCATCAAATAGTCGAGATGAAAGTAATGACATGCTTCAGACTCCAGTTTATAACCTTAATCTCTGATTCTACATAAAATCTGATGACAAATAACTCTATGATCTGATCTAGTTTAAACTACTAATGACTTCTACATCCAACTACATTAACACACACTGTCGCACATAATGCGTGACTAGCATATTAGTGAAATGCACACCACAAGGAAAGTCAGCTCACCAGGAATGATACAACATATAATTATTTGTTTAAGGAGAAAATTGTCTAGAAATGGTGAATTGAGCACTTAGAATGCCCCTCTTGCCCATGATTCCAATATGCATGTAAGTCATGGAATACGATTGGAAAGAGAATTTAGGAGATGTAAAATAAGCTAACAGTCTACACAATATCTGTGTTCATTCACCCTGTCTAACAATATGAATAAGCAATTAGAATAATTGAGCAAATTATTCCAACCTGTAGGTGGAATGTGAATGTAGAGGTAAAGGTGACGTCTTGTTGAGCACAGTCATTGCTTGTGAGATTTCGGCCTGTGCTCGACGGCGCACTTCCTGACACTCAGCCAGAAGCCTCGAAGATTCGTCGTCCATTGAAGACACATTGTAGCTCTGACTATTATCAGACGACTCCAGCTTCCCTAGACTCTGACGATGATAATTGCACCGATTGTAGCTGCGACATCTTTCCAAGGCGGAAGGCATCCTTGGGAGACTCTCTGACTTTCTTGCCCTAGCACGCAGTTCTTCAAAAGACGTGTGCAGTTCTTGGTCCCGTTCCGATGACCTGAAAGAACTAGTTCGGCCTGTGGAATGTGAATGTGAAGACGGAATATACCGACGCCTGGGAGGCGTTGGATCACACCACCGAGTTGCCTCAATCACCTCCCGTCTGATGCTGGAAAGGTACTGCTGCATCTGACTTGGACTGAGACCTTCCTTGCTCCTCCCGCTGAAGCCACATGTCTTGCATGGCCGTTCTGGGCTGTGTTCAGCTGGCCGCCTGTCACTCGCATGAGACCTTGGATCCCAGTGTTCTTCGCCTCTTCTGACCGATCCATGTCGCAAGCCCTGGTTGCTGTGTAAGCGCATTCCTATGGTTGCTTCATTACTGCGTATTAGATCTGAAATGCGCTGACATGAGGCTGTCTGTTTCCGTTCCAAATCCCGGATCTGAGATTCAATGCGCTGCCGTGAAAGTTCAAGCTTAGCCCTGTACTGACTCAAGTAGTGCTGACCAAAGCTTGACAGTTGCTCCTGTGGTGTTCCCATTGCATCCATCACCCTTGACTGATCCCAGTCATCGCGTTCATCGATCGTCTGCAGCAGAAGGTCTGCCTGACCAATGAGATAGTGCAGCTGAGCCTCGGCCAATTCCACCTGAACCTTTGATGGAACGATGTCTCGTGCAAGCAGCTCAATGATCCTCTCTCGCTCACGCCTCAGTCGGTCCAGCTCATCAGAAGTGTTGCTGTGCCCATCTGCTGGTGGTATGTCTCTGTACCTGCGTCTACTCCTGGAGTAAGCGGGAATATCAAAGCTGAGACTGCTCTGGCCAGAAGTGTCACCTGGTGAGCTGTAGCGAAAATCGTCTATGCCAGAGTCATGAGTGCCAGAAGAAATATTTCCATGACCGATAGGGGTGTGCCAGTGGTGGTACTCATAACCTGTCTCTGGTGCTGAAGGTCTCCCCGAAAGATGTGCTTCTTCACTCCTCCATGACGGCACATCACTATAATCGTGGGCTGTCTCGCCAGAGGAATCATTCCCACGCCTTCCTGTCAAGAAATCTCCACTTGTGCGAAGACGAGAATGAGTTCCCAAAAAAGAAAGTGGAACTCTGCTATAGCTCTCTCCTGATCTTCTTTCTCTTGAAGCACTCAGGCCGTGAATGGTTGCCTCTAAATCTTTCTCATCAGAATGAATTCTTGTATCCAAATCATGAGAGATATCATCCAACAAACGCTGCTCCTCCCTCTGCTGTTTTTCCATGTCACGATAACTTTGAGAAGATGCAGCTGAAATATCAGATCGCAGGAGTTGAGCATCATACGGTGGAGGAACTGACCTATGATAAACACCATCAGTGTCACTTGCATAGGTCCGGTCATGTCGATTAATCTGTGGAGAGCCTGTGTCATTTCCAAGGTGTCTTCCTCCAACAGCATGTGTCGTGTCATCCACTCTACGCAAAGACGTATGCAATGCGTCTGCTTCACCTTCGTCCACACTATCCATGACAACACGCACTTGTCTGTCAATGTGACTCTCTCTGAAGCAACTCGGATTGGTTTCAAATGGTCTGCTTATAAGAACATCATGAACAATGCTCTGTTCATCAGTTACATACGGAACAGTATCTCTGGGGCGAACAAACTCTGAAGTGGCAATTGAAAGTGAAGTGCCTAAACTTAGGTCATTAAGTCTCTGAACTGCTGACATCATAGAGATGTCTGACTTCTGCTGGGATTCATGCTGCAGCCTGCTCAACACAAACGAATGTGCATCCTTTGAAACTGGCTGATCATCAGTACTTCTGTTGTAACTCGTAACATCAGTCATTGATGACTCCCCATCTGAACGCTTCTTGTGGTGACGAATGAACGGAGGATCAGTCTCTCTGTCCCCATCTGGCCATGAAGACGTTGCTCCACTGTGTTGTTCCACTGTGTTTCTGATGTCTCTTTCCAGGTGACTTCTCCCTGAAGTGTCAGCATACCGTAAATGTCTTGGAGAAGAGACAATGTCTGCCCTTTCGGTCTGTACCTCTGTTGCTGAAGTTCCAGATACCGAAAGTGTCTTGTTAGAACCAAAAACCTGATATGCACGAAGGCCTCTGCCAAAACCTTCATGGTAGGTAGCTGCAGGGTTAGTCTGTATCTCAATCTCTCTCCTTGCTGGGTCTTCCCAATGGTCCCTGTTGCTAGTCTGTGTCTCAATGCCTCGCACCTCTGGGTAAGTCTGGGTTTCTATTGTCCTACGATAAGGTATATCTGACGTACTAAATCTCTTCAACAGATCTACTTCTGATGGTAACTCTGAGTACCTCAAGTCGGTCTGACTAAATGCTGCTCTCATCTGAGTTGCTGCCTTCCATTCATTGCAGCTTACATCCAGCCACTCATCATGAGGACCTTCCATGTCAATCAGCGAATGCCATCTCTCACGATTCTCGGCATGGCTTTCCTTTACACCGAGTTTCTCTCCAGACACTCTGTCCGGAGGTGTTCGAAGTGATGAAATTGAAAACCCAGAGGAGTCATCCACGATATGACGTCTGCCTTCATCAGTAATCGTTCTATCCCATAAATCCATTTCATTGGAACTTCTGTCTTTTCCAATTGTCTTTCTGTCATTTATACCAATTTCAGACATTTTTCGGTTGTCAGTCCATTTAGTATTTAAATTGCGTTCAACAGGATGACCAATCATTCGTATCTGCAAATCTTTGTGCTCTACATGAATTTCCAAATCATCTACCTTTGAAGCTGCTTCAGGTATCATACTGGTCACTTCTCTACTGGTCACTGAACTATCAAGGTCATTCACTTTGAGATAGTTAGTTCTAAGTTGAGGCCTGATATCTCTCCCTTGCTCACTTCCGTCATCAAAGTGAATGTCATCTTCTCCATTTTCTTCAGTGCATTCACTTGCCACATTGGTCTTTGGACTACTATCGCCTTCATCAACAAAGGAGTCATCTGGGGTACTGGAAAGTGGTAGGTCTACTGTGCTGCCATCTCGAATTTCTGATGGCCTCCATCGGCGGTAGAAAACATCTTCTCCAGTTGAAGTGCTGTCACCAAAGATCCTTTCTGGTAGAATGTCCTCAAAAAATAAATTCTCCAGGACATCCAGAGATGTTGACCTCTGCAGATTCTTTGCTTCAAGATTTCCAGTAAACTGCGACACCTCCGAAACTGACGCTGACCTCGTAAAATCAAATGAATTTTTTCCTCTACGATTCCTGTGGCGCCCTCTGGCATATTCCGCATCACTATCATCTGAGCACTTTGGAAACAAATACAGGTATGTTAGACTGTCATTTGACGCGCTCTTTGTCCGGCGAAAACATCGGGGTGATAATAGAGTCCTCTGTCTGTCATGAATAACTGCATCATCTTCGTATACTGGAAATTCTTTTCCTGTCCTGGTATTTCGTCTTGGAAAATTTTCCAGAATCTTTTTTTCTTTCCCCTGTTCATGACTGTATTCGCCAATGGAATTTGGAAGCTCTTTGAAAAATGGTAGAATGCCTTCAAAAAGCACGCTCTCACTTCCTAACAGATCCTCATCACTTCTAGATAGAGTAGAATTCAACGAGAGATAACCCTGTCTTTCAGGCTGTAACTTCTGGTTCCTATCAAGCTCTGAATTAATTTTCACAGACACAGCTGAACTAATGCCATCTCTCTGTGCAACATGGTTCAAATCTAATCTTTCAGCATGAAAGTCTGAAGATGGCAAAAGGAAACTTGCATCTGGTGGATCAGTCATTTTCGAGGGAACGAGCTTTCCACCTAAACTGTCTAGCAAAGAGACCTTGCAGGAATCACTGGGACTGCCATTGTATTTATCATCAGGCATGCCTGAACCAGCTTCAGTAGACAAATGCCATCCTCCATACCACTTACCGTTTCCCTTTCCCATGCCTTCAGTCAGTGTGGTTGATGCCTTCCAGTCAATGCAACTAGCATCAGCCTTTTCATCACCTCGTAATTTGTCCTCTACTTTCTTCCTCAGCTCTCCATCTTGAAGTTCACCTAAGCATCCTGTTTCTGAAAAAGTAGCATCTTCACTCATAACAGCTGCTTCCACCAACAAAATCATTTCACTATCCAGCTCTGATGATGCAGAACCAAGTGGTTTAATTTCAATGTCGAGTGCGATATGAGTGAAATCAGGTTGGTATGAATGTGGTAAGTCATCCCGAAGTACTCTACCACACTCTCGTGGCAGACGGTGTGGTTGCGTGTTGGACGGCTGAAGCCCAATGAACTGATATTCAACCTCAGTTGATGCTTGTTTAGGAAATCCAACACATGAATGACCACCAGTCACAATCTCGACCTCTGCTCTTTTCGAGCTAGGAACCAAGTCCAAAAGCTGGGAACGCGGAGGGAAAAGATCCAATCCGAGTATTTCTGTGTCTTTGAAGGATGGCTTTATGGAAGAATTCCTATCAGTTTCATGTCTGTCCGAAGTTAAATCATCGATGTTGAATGCTTGGACTGCAGCATCACCAGCTCCGTTGTAGGGATTCCCCGAACTGGCGTCTTGCTGCTTTCCAATAGAACCGCGTTCTGGTTGTATTTTGGCCCCACCAGTTTTTTGTCTGCCATGATCAACTGGACAAACACGGGAAGATTCCATCACCAGATCAGATGGTTGCTGAGACAGGGCTTTCATTTCTCTGTTACCAAGACCAAAGTGAAGCATCTGATTCAAAGTTCCGTTGCCTTTCATATTTTCTTCGCGAACATGTATATCCAGTGTCTTCGTTGCTTTGCCCATGGTAAGTGTCTCCCCATCATCATCATCATCATCTCCAGTGGTTTCCATTTCTATAAGATCAGCTTCAGTGGTACTAAATTTATTGCCATCCACTGTCTTAGTAACCATTTCTGTGAAATCTCTTTGTATGGCATATTTATCACCTAATTCAATGTCTCTGGCATCTGCTGTGCTAGCATTTGTAATTTTGGAATTTACTTCACAAGCATCTGCATCTTTCACATGTGCTGCTGTAGCAGCTGCTTCCTTGGCATCTGCCTTTTTAACAACGGCTCTGCTGGTACCTGCTTCACTGGTTTCGGCATCTTTGCAATCTTCTTCCTTGCCATCTACTTCTTGGCCATATGTTTTCATGGGCTCAGTTTCTGTAGCATATGATTCACTGGCCCCTGCATCCTTAGAATCTGCCTCTTTGAAGTCTGCTGCTTTGGGATTTGCATCTTTGATATTTGCTTCTTTGACACCTACGTTTTTGGCATACGATTTAATAGCATAGGCTTCCGTAACATCCGCATTGCTGGCATATGCTTTAATGGTAAGAGAATCTTTGACATCTGCCTCTTTGGCTTTAGCCTCTCTGGTACCTTGCTCTCTGTTATCTTCTTCTTCACTGGCACATCTGTCTCTTAAATCTGCCTCTGTGTCACCATTATCTTTGACATCTTCCTCTCTGACAAGTGCCCCTCTTCCATCCATTTCTTTTTTAACCCCCTTTCGCTTACCTGCCCCTTTGACATCTTCCACACGAGAATCTACCTCTTTGGTATCTGCTTCTCTGGCATGTGCCTCCTTCACAACTGCTCTGTTGGCATCTGCAAAGTTAACATCTGACTCTTTAGCTTTTGTCTCTTTGGCTCTTTGCCCTATGGCATCTGCTTCCTTGGCATCTGCTTCTCTGTCATCAGTTAGATTGACATCAGCTTCTCTAGCACCTAAGTCTCTGGTTTGTGCCTCTGTGATAACTGCCATTTTGGCAGCTGTCTCTTTGACAACTGACTCTCTGGCAACTGCCTCATTACCTTTAGCCTCTATGACATCTACCTTCTTGACATCTACCTTGTTGTCATCTTCTTCAATAGCATCTGTTTCTTTGGTATCCTCCTCTTTGACATCAACATCTGTTTCAAAGGAATCTGCATTTATGGCATCTGCATTCTGGGAATCCGCTTCACACACATCGGCATCTCTCTGTTTGAAACCCGTCGTAGCCCCTCCGAAATATATCTGTCTGGTATCTGCCTCTTTAGTTCCTGTCAATTTCGATTCTACTCTGCTGGAATCTGCCTCTTCGACATCAGCCTCATTGGAACCTGCTTCTCTGGCACGTACTGTGTAAACATCTACATCTTTGACATCTTCTCTGGTTCCTGCTTCTTTAGCTTTCGTTCCTCTCACATCTGCCACTTTCAAATCTACTTCACAGACACCTGTCTCGTTGGCAGTTGCCTCTTTGATGTCCGCTTTCTTAGAGTCTCTCAAAACCGAATGATTGGAATTTGTATCTTTTACATTTGCCAATTTGGAATTAGCCTGTCTGACAGCAGTCATCATGCAATCTCTGGCATCTACCTTCCGGGCATCTGATTCTTTTACATCCAAAGTCTGGACATCTGCCTCCTTGGAATCTGCTTCCTTGTCATCTATCAAATTCGAAGCTGTTTCAATGGTATCTACTCTGCTGGCATCTGTATCATCTGCCATCCTTGAAGATGTCCCTGAATCTGTTTCTTTTGAATCTGATTCCCTGGCATCTGTCACATTGACATCTTGTTTGCTGGCATTTGGATCTTTTGCACCTGTCTCTTTCAAATCTGCTTTGCTGGTATCTCTGTCTGTAGCCTCTGCCTCTTTGGTAAATGATGCTGTGTCAACCACATGTCTTGCATCCATCGCCTTGGTATCT
The DNA here is from genome assembly GCA_959347315.1 of Bimastos eiseni. Classification (NCBI taxonomy): domain Eukaryota; kingdom Metazoa; phylum Annelida; class Clitellata; order Crassiclitellata; family Lumbricidae; genus Bimastos; species Bimastos eiseni. The sequence continues at coordinate 20,124,537 of OY365815.1, forward strand.
GCCTGCCTGGCATCTTCCACTACGGCAGCACCTGCCTCATTGTAACCGGTGTGTCTAGCATCTGTCTCTATTGCATACGCTTCACACAAGTCTGCCTTTCTGGTATCTCCATGACTTAATTCCATTGCAATAGCAACTTCCACGGCAGCTGTTGCCTTCAAGCGAGCTACTTCCTCAATGGATTCTGTTACATCTGCATCTTGTACCTTAGCATCTGCTTCTACAACATTTACTTTGTTGTTATCTTTCAATGTGTCACCTTTTTCAATACCAAATGATTTGCTGGTGTCCTCAGCTTTCAAATCTGCTTCCCTAACAGCCTTTTCTCCAACATCTGTTTCTCTGGGGTGCACTTTAAAAGAATCTGTCAACAATAAATCACTGGCCTCTACCTTTCCTGGATCTGTATGTGCATTTAGTGAAACAACTGTGGATTTTAAAGCTGCTGCAGTATCTTCCAAATGATCTGTAGCACCAATTTCTTTGTCCTTCGCAATATCATATTTTATGTGGGTGTGTGTTTCCAATGCATGTGTTTCTGTGGTATCTGTTTGAGGGGTGTCACTGTTTTCTGTGTTGGTCCCTGCAGCACCTGGCTTAATGGTATTGTTTTCTCTTATATCAATTTCTCTGGTTTCTGGTTCTGTAGAATCTGCCTTAGAAATGCCCATTTCTTTCGAATCAGTATCTTCTGCTCCCATTTCTTTGGCATTGGTGTCTGTTTGGTTTATTTCACTAGCATCAGTCTCATTCACATAATTTTCTTCAAATTCATCTTTGGTTGGAATCATCCTTGATTTATTGTCACTTGGCGAATATAAGTCTTCAAACTCCAATTTACACGTGGTTGGACCAGTCTTTGATTTATCATGACTTCCCAGAACCGTGTCATCAAACTCAAATTCGCCTTTGGCTTTACCAATTTTTAACTTATCATCATTTGCCAGACTTTTGCCTTCAAATTCACTTTTGGTTGGATTCAACTTCGATTTATCACCACTTGCCCAAAATGTGTCTTCAAACTTCAATTCACCATTAGCTGGACTTGACTTTGATTTATCATTACCTGCCAGATCTGTGTCTTCAAAATTCCATTCACTTTTGTCATGACCCATCTCTGAATCATACTGACTTGCTAGATCTGAGTCTTCAAATTCAAATGCACTCTTGGCCAGATGCATCGTTGATTTATGGTCACTTGCCAAACTAGTACCTTTAGACTTCAATTCACCTGTAACTGGACTTGTCTCTGAGTTATCATCACTTGCCAAAACAGTGCTCTCAAACAACAATTCAATCTTGGCAGTAACAGTCTTTGATTTACAATCACCGGACAGACCTTTGTCTTCAAATTTCACATCACCTTTGGTTGGAATCATCTTTGAATTATTTTCATTATTGGTTGGACTCATCCTTGATTGATCATCACCTACCATACTTGTGTCTTCAATCTCCAATTTACCTTTGATAAAGCAAGTCTTTGATAAAGCACCACTTCCCAGACTTGTGTTTTCAAATTCACCATTGACAGGATCCGTATTTGATTTATCATCACTTGTCATATCTTTATCTTGAAATGTCAATTCACCTTGGGCTGGATTCATCTTTGATTTATCATCACCTGCTAAACCAAAATTTTCAAATTCCAATTCAAACTTTACAGGACAGGTCTTTGATTCATCATCACTCGCAAGACTTGCTTCTTTAGACTCTAATTCGCTCTTGGCAGGAGCAGTCCTTGATTTACCATCACTTGACAGACCAGTATCTTCAGATTCAAATTCACTCTTGGCAGGACCAGTCCTTGATTTACCATCACTTGACAGACCAGTGTCTTCAGATTCAAATTTGCTCTTGGCAGGACCAGTCCTTGATTTACCATCACTTGACAGACCAGTATCTTCAGATTCAAATTCATTCTTAGCAGGATCACTCCTTGATTTATCATCACTTGCCAGATCTGTGTCTTCAGATTCGAATTCATTCTTGGCAAAACCAATCCTTGATTTATCATCACTTGAAAGATCTGTGTCTTCAATCTCAAATTCATTCTTGACAGGATGTATCTTTGATTTATTGTCACTTGCCAGACCTATGTCCTTAGACTGAAATTCATTCTTGACTAGACCCATTTTTGAACTATCACCACCTGCCAAACCTGTATCTTCAGACTCCAGTGCACTCTTGACTGGAAGCATCTTTGATTTATTGTCAACTGCCAGTCCTGTGTCAAATTCATCTTTGAGTAGAGTCGTCTTTGTTTCATCATCACTTGCCAAACCAGTGTCTTTAGACCCTAATACTCCCTTAGTAGGACCAGTTTTTGATTTATCTTCACTTAACAGAATAGTGTCTTCAGACTCAAGTTCACTCCAGATAGGATGCATCTTTGATTCATCACCACATGCCTGAACAGGTCCTTTACACTCTAATTCACTCTTGGCAAGATCAGTCCTCGATTTATCATCACTTGAAAGACCTGCGTCTTTAATCTCAAATTCACTCTTGTCAGGATGCATCTTTGATTTATTGTCACTTGTCAGACCTATGTCCGTAGAGTGACATTCATTCTTGACTGGAACCATTTTTGAATTATCATTATTTGCCAGACCTGTGTCTTCAGACTCCAATTCACAACTGGAACGACCCGTCCTTGATTTATCACCACTTGATAGACCAGTGCCTTCAGACTTAAATTCACTCCTGACAGGATGCATCTTTGATTCATCTGCACTTGCCAGTCCTGTATCTTTAGACTCTAAATCACTCTTGGCAGGACCATTGCTTGATTTATCACCACTTGATAGACCAGTGCCTTCAGACTTAAATTCACTCCTGACAGGATGCATCTTTGATTCATCTGCACTTGCCAGTCCTGTATCTTTAGACTCTAAATCACTCTTGGCAGGACCATTGCTTGATTTATCATCACTTGACATACTATTGTCTTCAGACTCAAATTCACTCTTGACTGGACACATCTTTGATTTATCGTCACTTGCCAGACCTGTGTCTTCAGACTCAAAATCACAACTGGCAGGTCCAGTCCATGATTTATCATCACTTGATAGACCAGTGCCTTCAGACTCAAATTCACTCCTGACTGCATGCATCTCTGATTCATTGTCACATGCCTGAACTGGTCCAATAGACTCTAATTCACTCTTTGCAGGACCAGTCCTTGATTTACCATCTCTTGATAAACCCGTGTCTTCAGACTTAAATTCATTGTTCAAGTGACTCATTGTTGATTTGTCATTACCTGCCAGACCCGTGACTAGAGACTCTAATTCATTCTTGGTTGGATATATCTTTGATTTATCATCAAATGCCAGACCTGTGTCTTTAGATTCTAATACCACCCTAGCAGAACCAGTTCTTGATTTACCATCACTTGACATACTAGTGTCTTTAGAATCAAATTCACTGTTTAAGTGACAGATCGTTGATTCAATGTCACTTGCCAGACCGGTGTCTATAGACTCTAATTCATTCTTGGCTGGATCCTTCATTGACTCATCGTCACTAGCCAGACCTGTGTCTTTAACCTCAAATTTGCTCTTAGGAGGAGTACTCCTTGATTTATCATCACTTGACAGACCAGTACTTCGAGACTCTAATTCACTGTTCAAACGATGCATTGTTGATTTATCTTCACTTGCCAGTCCTTTATACTTAGACTCTAATTCACTGTTGGCAAGATCAGTCCTTGACTGATCATCACTTGACAGACCAGAGTTTTCGCACTCAAATTCACTCTTCACTTGAAGCATTGGCAATTTATCGTCACTTGCCAGACCTGCATATTCACCTTTGACTGGATGCATCCTTGGATTATTGTCATTTTCCAGACCTGTGTCTTTAGGCTCTAATTCGCTCTTAGCAGGACCAGTCCTTGATTTATCTTCACTTAACAGACCAGAGTCTTCACACTTAAATTCACTCTTCACTTGAAGCATCATTAATTTAACGTCACTTGCCAGACCTGGGACTTTAGACTCCAAATCACTGGTGCCAGGACCAGTCCTTGTTTCATCATCGCTTGACAGACCAGTGCCTTTGGACTCAAATTCATTGTTCAAGTGACGCATCGTTGATTTGTCATCACCTTCCAGACCCGTGACTACAGACTCTAATTCATTCTTGCCTGGACCCTTTGTTGATTTATCATCACTTGCCAGACCTGTGTCTCTAGACTCTAATTTAATCTTAACTGGATGCATCTTTGATTTATAGTCACTTGCCAGACCTCTTTCTTCAATCTCAAATTCATCTTTGACTAGAGTCGCCTTTGTTTTATCATCACTTGCCAGACCTGTGTCTTCAACACTTCTTGATTTGTCTTTATTTGTCAAAACCCTGTCTTCAGACTTCAAAACACTATTGCTTAGTAATGTTTTCGAATTCTCGTCATTTGCCAAAACTATATCTTCAAATTCCAATATACCGTCTATCTGTCCAATGATCAAATTTTCAATTTTCAGACGTGCCTCTCCAGATTCTAATTTGATTTTAGTTGGCTCAGTATGTAAATTATCATTATTTTCCAGAACAATGTCCTCAAACTCCAATTCACTCTTGGAGTTTACAGTCTGTGACTTTTCCTCATTTGCCAAAACTGTGTCTTCAAATTCGAACTCACTCCTGGCCAGTATAGCCTCTGATATCTCATAATCCTCTCCAAATTTCACTTCGCTACTAATTGGTCCATTCTGGAATATTTCATCATTTGCAAGAACTAAGTCTTCAAACTCCAATTCATTCTTGGTTGGTTGACCCTCTGATTTCTCATCATTTGCCAAAACTATGTGCTCAAACTCCAATTCTCTCTTGGATGGTTGACTCTCTGATTTCTCATCATTTGCCAAAACTATGCCCTCAAACTCCAATTCACTCTTGATTGGGTGAGTCTCTGATTTCTCATCATTTACCAAAACTATGTGCTCAAACTCCAATTCACACTTGGGTGATTCAAGCTGTGACTCCTCATCGTTTTCCAGAACTGTGTCTTCTGCTTCATCTAGTGAACTGAAGACATTCTGCTTTTCTTCAATTTCCTCTGAGGATGTAATCAACTTTTCCTTCTCTTCAGCTTTATCTGCTGAAGTGAAAAAATTATCCTTTACTCCTGCCTCAACTTTTGTAGCACTCAGATTCTCTTCTGACTTATCTGTTGCAGCGAGGAACATTGTTTCTTTTGCTGAAGTGATCAAATCTTCTTTTCCCTCTCCTTTCTCTGCTGAAGTAATCAACTTCTCATTTTCTTCTGCCTCAACTGCAGAAGTACTAAAAGTATTGTCTTGTTCTTCTGATTCTTCTGCTGAAATGAGGAGCCTCTCTTTTTCTTCTGCTTCAATTGTTGAAGTAACCAACTTCTCTTTTGCCTCTCCTTTACCTGATGAAGTAATCTTCTCCTTTTCTTCTCCCTCAACTGCTGAAATACTCAAAGTACTCTCTTGTCTTTCTGCTTGTTCTGTTGAAGTGAAGAGCTTCTCTGTTTCTTTTACTTTGATAGTTGACATGATCAACTTCTCTGTTTCCTCTCCTTTGTCTGCCAAAGCAATTTTCTCCTTCTCTTCTGCTTCAACTGCTGAAGTACTCAAAGTATTCTCTTGTTCTTCTGCTGCAACGAGGGTCCTCTCTTTTTCTTCTGCTTCATCTATTGATGTGAACAACTTCTCTTTATCCTCTCCTTTCTGTGCTGAAGTAAACTTCTTTTCTTCTGCCTCAACTGCTGAATCACTCATATTCCCTTGTTCTTCTGCTGCTTCTGCTGAAATAAGAAGCCTTTCACTTTCGTCTACTTCTTCTGTTGATGTGATCAACTTCTCTTCCTCACTGCTATCTGATGACGTAATCTTCTTCTCTTCTGCGCCAACTGCTGAAGTATTCAAAGTATTCTCTTGTCCTGCTACTTCTTCTGAATTGAAAAGTCTCTCTTTTTCTTTTATCCCAATTGTTGACGTGATCAACTCCTCATTTTCCTCCGCTTTCCGTGATGAAGTAATCTTCCCCTTTTCCTCGGCTTCAACTGCTGAAGCATTCAAATTCTCCTGTTCATCTGCGTCTTCTGCTGAAATGACGAGTCTTTCTTTTTCTTCTGCTTTGTCTGTTGATGTGATCAACTTCATTTTTTCCTCACCTATACCTGATGAAGTAATCTTCTCATTCTCTTCTGCGCCAACTGCTGGAGTGATCAAAGTATTCTTTTGTCGTCCTGCATCTTCTTCTGAATAGAAGAGCCTCTCTTTCTCTTTTGTCCCAATTGTTGACGTGATCAACTTCTTATTTTCCTCCGCTTTCTGCGATGAAATAATCTTCACCTTTTCTTCTGCTTCAGCTGCTGAAGCATTCAAATTCTCCTGTTCATCTGCCTCTTCTGCTGACGAGGAGGAAATGAGGAGCCTCTCTTTTTCTTCTACTTCTTCTGTTGATGCAATCAACTTCTCTTCCTTGCCATTATCTGATGAAGTAATCTTCTTCTCTTCTGCTCCAACTGCTGAAGTATTCAAAGTATTCTCTTGTCCTTCTTCTTCTGAATTGAAAAGTCTTTCTTTTTCTTTTATCCCAATTGTTGACGTGATCAACTCCTCATTTTCCTCCGCTTTCCGTGATGAAGAAATCTTCCCCTTTTCCTCAGCTTCAACTGCTGAAGCATTAAAATTCTCCTGTTCATCTGCGTCTTCTGCTGAAATGAGGAGCCTCTCTTTTTCTTCTGCTTTGTCTGTTGATGTGATCAATTTCTCTTTTTCCTCTCCTCTACCTGATGAAGTAGTCTTCTCCTTTTCTTCTGCCATAACTGCTGAAGTGCTCAAAGTATTCTCCTGATCTTCTGCTTCTTCTGCTGAAGTGAAAAGCATCTCTTTTTCTTTTACTTCTATTGTTGTGGTAATCAACTTCTCATTTTTCTCCTCTTTCTGTGATAAAGTAATCGTCCCATTTTCTTCAGCTTCAACTGCGGATGTACTTAAAGCATTGACTTGTCCTTTTGCTTCTTCTGCGGAAGTAAAGAGTAGCTCCTTTTCTTTTACTGCAACTGTTGATGTTATTAACTTCTCTTTTTCATCTCCTTTCTGTGCTGAAGCAATCAACTTCTCCTTTCCTTCTACATCAACTTGTGAAGTACTAAAATTATTCTCTTGTCCTTCTGCTTCTTCTGTTGAAGTGAATGTCCTGTCTTCATCTTTTACTTCAATTGTTGACGTGATCAATCTCTCTTTTTTCTCATCATTCCATGCTGAAGTAATATTCTCTTTTTCTTCTGCTGTAACTGCTGAAGTGATCAAAGTATTCCATTGTTCTTCTGATTCTACTGCTGAAGGGAAGAGTCTCTCTTTTTCATTTACTACAATTGTTGACGTGATCATCAACTTATCTATTTCCTCTCTGTTCTCTGCTGAAGTAGTCAGCTTTTCCTTTTTTTCTGCTTCAACAGTTGAAGTACTCAAATACTCTTGTTCTTCTGCTTCTGTTCTTTTCTTCTCTTCCACATCTCTTGCTGAAGTGATGAGTTTCCCTTCATTTTTAACTTCCATTGAAGTGATCAACTTCTTTCCTTCTACTTCTTCTGCTGAAATGAGCAAGTTATCTTCTTCTTCTTCTGCATCTTCATGTGAACAGACTGAGTGAATTCCATCTTCCAACGTTTTTGCCAAAAAAACTGGGACATCTATATTCTCAGTCTCTCCTAGTGAAGTAATTAACTCCTCCTTCTTGCCTGCCTCTGCTGTCAAAGAGATTAAACTCTCCTGTGCTGCTTCAATTTTCAGCATAGAAGCCAATCCATCCTGTTTTTCTAGATGTTTTGCAGAATAGCTAAGCCTATCATTATCTTCTGGTTGTTCTCTAAAGGAGATCAAACTCTCCCTTTCTTCCGGTTCTTCTGTTGAAGTGACCAGTCTGTTTCTTTCTTCTTTTTCTGCTGGCCATAAGGTCTTCTTCTTAGTGTCTGCCTCATTGGATGAGATCAATATTCCTGTTTCTCCATTTACTTCCAATGATGTGACTAATCTGTCACTTACGAGTCCTACATTTACAGATGATGATTTTGCCTTTTCTTTTAGCTCTCCTGCATAAGAAGCCAATGTCTTACTTTTACCGTTGTCATCTTCTGTACAGACTAACCCTCCACTTGGCTGTTCTCCCAAAGCACATAACCCCATCTTCTCTTCCATCTCTTTAGTACAAGACAACAATGTCTCATTGTTATGTACTCCTTCTGCTGACCTTTCCTTTTCTTTTGTATCCCGTGGTGAAGAACCAAAACTCATATTTTCCTCAGGAGATGTGTCTTGATCCTTTATCTTTTCCGCTTCAGAAGTCAACCTTTTCTCTTTGTCTTCCTCTTGTGCAGAAGCAGTAAACCTATTATTTTCTTCTAATTCCACAAAAGGAATCAACCTATCCATTTCTTTTGTTTCCTCGCTAAAAGAATCCATCCTTACCTCTTCTTGCTCCTCTCCTGCTGAACTGACCAATTGCTGCATATCTTCCAATGTTTCTTCTGAGGCTAATACCCTCTCTATTTCCTCTTTCGCTCCAGCTGAACTCACAACTGTTTCCTTGGCTCCTGCATCATCAACTGAAGAAACCATCTCTGTGCTATTGTCTGGCTTGTTCTGGGAATTATCTGCATCGTCTCTAAAACCATTATCATCCTGTGCTGATTTCAACACTAAGGCTTTGGTAGTCACACCATCATCATCTCGGTGCAAGGATTCCATGTCCTCATCTTTGGACATACCTGTGTCAGAGAGCTGTAGTACAGCCATCTGAACAATATTCTCTACATAAGTTTTCACAGAACTATCATCCACCTTCAAATCTGTTGTCACCTTCTGTTTGTTTATAGAACTAAAATTCATTTTTAGTTCTGTTGAAGCACAAGAACCATTTTCATCTTTCACCTGTGATTGATCATGACTTGATCTGTCACCCAACTGTCCGAAATCTTGTGATTGAAAAATGACACTAAAGTCACTATTGATTGCAGCTTCAGCATCAGTTTGATTTTCGATTGTTTCTTGGTTCTGTTTAATACTAGGTAGTTCCTTTTCAGAATTTTGTGCAATCACACCTTCAGCATTTCTATACAAGGATCCCATGTCCTCACCGTTGGACATACCTGTGTCACATAGTTGTAATAGAGCCATCTGAACAATATTCTCTACATAAGTTTTCACAGAACCATCATCCACCTTCAAATCCTTTGTCACCACCTTCTGTTCATTGACAGAATTAAAATTCATTTTTAGATCTGCAGAAGCATCAGATCCAGTTTCACCTTTCACCTGTGATTGATCATGATTTGATCGGTCACCAAAATCTCCCAAACCTTGTAACAGAAAACGAGCATCAAAGTCACCTTTGATTGCAGCTTCAGTTTGATCTTCCCTTGTATCTTGGTTCTTTTCAATACTGGGTAGTTTCGTTTCAGGACTTTGTGCAGCTGCATGGTTGCCAGAATCAAGACAACTCTCCACAAAACTGCTCAAAGCACCAAATTCAGGGTGGGTTGACTCCTCCCGGCTATGATATTTGTCCTGAAAATGTCCTTTCTCTTTTGCATTTTTGTGAACTGGTGACATCATGGAAATTTCACTGTCTGTTGCTGAATCAGTTGTGTAGCAGTCTGATGCAGAAATTCCTGAATCAAACTCACATGAAACATCTTTCTTTCCCTTCATATGAATCAATATCTGAGACGGTGTTCCTGATGCCTTCACATCTACAACTGTCTCACCTTTTGATGGGCTTGTTTTTGAATCTAACTGTGGCACATTATTCTTGGATCCCACTCCTCCGTGTTCTTGTACATCTTCATTGGGATAAATGTAATAGTCCATTGTGTCAATATGACATTTGACAGGGATTGTACTCTCATCAGAACATGATGAAACTGCCAAATCTTGACTCACATCCTGAAATCCCACATAACCAAAAGTCAGTTTTACATCTGCCACAGTCTTACTTCCTTCATTTTTAAACATATCATCAACAGGATTTTTTGCTGTCTGTATGTTACTTTTTTCAAGATTGGTCTTAGTTACTTTGTCATCATCCAGTTTCTTGCCAGTTCCATCCAAAGAGTCAGCATTTGGGTTCAAGAGTGTTTCATGAAGCCCTAGATTTAAACCAAGCAGTGCATTACTAGACTCCAAACAAAGTTCAACTGTGGGATCACCTGCACAAGACTCAGCCTTGTTTTGCCAAGTCATGTCAGAAGACGTATCTGTTTGGATGTCAAAAGGCACAACACCATTATCTGCTTTTACATAATTCCAATCCAAGTCATGACTCATCATCATATTTCCTTTTGTTACCTGATACCTCAAAAACTCACTGCTGTCATTTCTTTCACTTGCAATGTCATCATCATCAGCTACTTTATCTTTTGACAGAGAATGCTTGGCACTCATTTTCAGAGTGTCGTCATAGTGCATTAATTGTTTTGCACTTGTTTCCTCATTTTGAATTACAGGCACCTGTCTGGACTTGACTCCAGAAGCATCAGCTGTCCCGTTGGTGTTCTGTAAGAGATCATTGTATCGCACTTCATCACCTTCAGCCAATTCTGCTATCATTACATTCTGACTAAGCATATCTGCAGGATAGTCAGTGAAAATGCTTCTTCCATTTTCTTCTTCATCTGCAAATTTCTCCTCGGGATGAAATTCATTCTTCCTTTCCCTGCTGCTACCTGTAGGTTGATCCTTATTATCTTTGTATTCTATAACTTCCATTTTGTTTTCACACTTGACATTTGAATCTGAACCTGAAGGCAGCTGTTTCAGAGTTTCACCATTCTGACAGTTGGCTGATTTCTTTAAAACAGGTATCATGTATTCCAGTTCTAGTTTTCGAATCTTGTCATAAGAGTTCACAGAATGCTCAGAGTCATGTAACTGACCATAGTTGACCTCACCAACCGACCAACGCCGAAGCAATTGATTTTCTTTGGGGCCATCTGAATCATCGTCACCTGAATCATTCCAAACTAAATTAGAATTTTCACCTATTGTTGGAAACACATTACAATGACTAAGAGCCAAGCTTTCAAGGCTGTGACTTAGCTGCTTAAAGGTGAAGTCTATTACTGATTTCACTGAGCTTTTAATGCCCAGCCTGTCATTTTCAATGCGATTTCTTTTGCTGTTTTCTTTTAAATCTTCAATACATTGAAGCAGTTCCACTGGTTGTTCCTGATGATTGGGCAAATTTAAAGATTTAGTAAAGTCATCTTTAATTTCTACACTAAATGGACTTTCATCTTCTACATCCTCCTCCACTTCACCCGCTGTGGTTACCAGGGTTTCGATGGCTGCTGTGATAACAACTTCTCCATCCTCCTTCTCCTGGTCTCCATCATTCTTCTTCCCTCCTTCATCAGCTGTCAATTTCTGTACAGCCTCATTGTCCTGATCAAATGCTTCAACATCTTTAAAGAGCTCACCATCCCTGAGCAAATCCGCCTCTTCTCCACCACACGACATCATATCAAACAATTTTGATGAATTAACTTTTGTATCGGTGTCTATGATAGCAGATTGAGACTCCAAAGAATCCACTGGCTGTGCGAATAATTCCCTCTGCACTGGAACCACATCAGATTCCTGAACCAATGGGGTATTAACAGAATCTTGTTTATGCTGAACATGAATTACAGTCTCCAAGTGGCCTAAAGTCGTCATCTCACAAACCTTGTCATTCAGAGAAGCAGCATGTTTCAAAGTAGTCTCATCAGCACAGCTTATATTTCCAGTGGGTTCCTTGGGCTGACTGGCATGTGAGAGGGTGGTCGAAACATCAGAGCTTTGTTTTAAGTGGTTGTCAATCATTTGGCAAGATTCACTTGTTTCCTGCAGTAAGTCTTTGGTCTTTAAAACTCTATCAAGGAATTCCTCATTAGTGCCAGAATGGAGAAATGTTGATGGCTGCTCTGACAGTTTTGGCTTACCAAGTGCAGCTGGGAGATTTTCACCAGAGAAATCAGGAGAGTCACTCGGTATCAATGGTTTACCCATTTCATCACATTTCAAGAGATCATCACTTCTAGTATTGGCCATCAGTATGTCAAGGTCTTCAGATGGCGAAAAACCTGATTGCTTGCTCTTTTGTAAAGTCAAAGAAACCAAAGATGCATCAAACGAACCTATTAGAGTATCATAATCTTTTCTAACAAGCACCTCTGCATGGGATAAATCATTCCTATCAGAATCATCATTCTTGGACAAATGATCAGAGATTAGAACACGTGAGAAGCCCAAACTCTGCCAGTTCTTTGAACGAATCTCAGCTTTACCTTGTGCATCATGCTTCCTTACTGCTGCTTCATCTTCTTCAGTGCAAGGTTCACATAAATCATCATTATCAAGTTTCTGAATAGTATCTGATGCTGGAATCACTGACTGACTCTCAGATTGGTCTTTTGAATCTGGGTTATTATTAGGTGTCACATGATCACAGACTAGAACACGTGAGAAGCCCAAACTCTGCCAGTTCTTTGCACGAATCTCTGCCTTTCTCGGTGTATCATGCTCCACAACTGCAACGTCCTCTTCAGCGGAGGGCTCACGTAAATCATCATTCTTTATTTCCTGAATTGTATCTGATGCTGGAAACATAAAAAACTCACTTACTGGCTGGCTGTCAGACAGGTCCTTCAAATCAAGGTTATCAGTAGGTGTCACATGATCACAGACAAGGGATAGATCATTCTTATCAGAGTTATCTTTATTGGACAATTGATCAGAGACTAGAACACGTGAGAAGCCCAAACTCTGCCAGTTCTTTGAACGAATCTCAGCTTTACCTTGTGCATCATGCTTCCTTACTGCTGCTTCATCTTCTTCAGTGCAAGGTTCACATAAATCATCATTATCAAGTTTCTGAATAGTATCTGATGCTGGAATCACTGACTGACTCTCAGATTGGTCTTTTGAATCTGGGTTATTATTAGGTGTCACATGATCACAGACTAGAACACGTGAGAAGCCCAAACTCTGCCAGTTCTTTGCACGAATCTCTGCCTTTCTCGGTGTATCATGCTCCACAACTGCAACGTCCTCTTCAGCGGAGGGCTCACGTAAATCATCATTCTTTATTTCCTGAATTGTATCTGATGCTGGAAACATAAAAAACTCACTTACTGGCTGGCTGTCAGACAGGTCCTTCAAATCAAGGTTATCAGTAGGTGTCACATGATCACAGACAAGGGATAGATCATTCTTATCAGAGTTATCTTTATTGGACAATTGATCAGAGACTAGAACACGTGAGAAGCCCAAACTCTGCCAGTTCTTTGAACGAATCTCAGCTTTACCTTGTGCATCATGCTTCCTTACTGCTGCTTCATCTTCTTCAGTGCAAGGTTCACATAAATCATCATTATCAAGTTTCTGAATAGTATCTGATGCTGGAATCACTGACTGACTCTCAGATTGGTCTTTTGAATCTGGGTTATTATTAGGTGTCACATGATCACAGACTAGAACACGTGAGAAGCCCAAACTCTGCCAGTTCTTTGCACGAATCTCTGCCTTTCTCGGTGTATCATGCTCCACAACTGCAACGTCCTCTTCAGCGGAGGGCTCACGTAAATCATCATTCTTTATTTCCTGAATTGTATCTGATGCTGGAAACATAAAAAACTCACTTACTGGCTGGCTGTCAGACAGGTCCTTCAAATCAAGGTTATCAGTAGGTGTCACATGATCACAGACAAGGGATAGATCATTCTTATCAGAGTTATCTTTATTGGACAATTGATCAGAGACTAGAACACGTGAGAAGCCCAAGCTCTGCCAGTTCTTTGAACGTATCTCTGCCTTTCTTTGTGCATCATGCTCCCCAGTTGCATCATCTTCTTCAGTACAGGGCTCATGTAAATCATCATTATCGAGTTTCTGAATAGTGTCTGATGCTGGAAACACCGATTGACTATCAGATTGGTTCTTCGAATCTGGGTTATTATTAGGTGTCACCTGATCACAGACTAGAATGCGCGAGAAGCCCAAACTCTGCCAGTTCTTTGAACGAATCTCTGCCCTGCTCAGTGCCTCATGCTCCCCAAGAGCATGTTGTTCTTCAGTGGAAGGCACAGACAAATCATCATTCTTGATTTTCTTAATAGTATCTGATGCTGGTAAAAGAGAAAACTCAATTCCTTGCTGGCTGTCAGACAGGTCCTTCAAATCTGGGTTATCAGTAGGTGTCACATAATCAAAGACAAGGGATAAATCATTCTTATCAGATGCTGGAAACACTGATAACTCACTTTCTGGCTGGTTGTCAGACAAGTCCTTCAAATCAAGGTTATCAGTAGGTGTCACATGATCACAGACAAGGGATAGATCATTCTTATCAGAGTTATCTTTATTGGACAATTGATCAGAGACTAGAACACGTGAGAAGCCCAAGCTCTGCCAGTTCTTTGAACGTATCTCTGCCTTTCTTTGTGCATCATGCTCCCCAGTTGCATCATCTTCTTCAGTACAAGGCTCACATAAATCATCATTATTGATTATCTGAATAGTGTCTGATGCTGAAAACGCAGAAAACTCACTTTCAGTAGGTGTCACATGATCACAGACTAGAATACGCGAAAAGCCCATATTTTGCCATTTCTTTGAATGAACATCAGCCTTTCTCACCAAACCACTGGAAACTGTAGGACTTCTACTATCCTCAGAAATGATGTTTGGCTCACTATCGGTCATAGCATATGTCAGATGATTGAGTGCATTCCAGTATTCTGGTTGAGAGAAGCCCATATGCAGGCTTCTCATCTGGCCAGCAGAGTTAAAGTTCCCAGATACCTTAGCAACTAACAAAGGACTAGGCTTACCTTGCCCAGATATAGTCTTTTCAGATGCAGAGGTTCTAGATGGGTAGACACCATTAAAATTAACATCTTCTAATTGTGTGTCTGACTCTAGCATTGAACTGAATGGTGACGCTGTGGATTTGTCTTCAACTTCCATCTGATTAGCTTCTGCAGCAGCCATGAAATCTTCATCCGAAACATTTGATGAGCCTTCAGATGAAACAACATAGTCATCTGAACTCGTACAGCTGCTGCCAATCGTCTTTGCCAATCCTTCCGTGTGAATTCTCCTCCGACCTTTAATGACAGATGCCGGCTTGTGCTTCATTCCTAAACCACAAAATAACTTCACTGTTAAATACACTCATCTCTGCACAACTAAAACTGTCTGGACTAATTTTGTATTAATCAAGGTCTCTAAGATTTCTTTTTATCAGCTCATATCTTTACAGCAGCAGCAACCAAAGTAAGCATCAACAACGATCAAGTACATGGACACATTTAAGCACAAACTATTAGAGCCCATGAGCTCAGGCACGTTGGAGTTACAGAAAATAATCTCCCAGAACTAAATTTCAGCATGGAAGGAAGCCCAAGACAGAACAGCACGGCATCACATTGTGGGTATGGCTATGTTTAGCTAAATTTCCACCAGAGATGTTGATTACTTTATAAGCAATACAATTTTCATGAGTTTAACATACCTAAATATAAAACTAACTACATTGATCATTCACAAGCTTTCTCATAAATCAATTTTCAGGCAGCACAAAACAACCATAAAACAGAAAATCATCTATGGGTACTGTAAAATTTTGTTTAATAATTTACATCTGTAACCATAGGCTTTGACACAGGATGGCCAGAAAGCAAGAAGACAATTCACACATCGCATTCACACAAGACTAAGAAGAAAAAACTGCATGCTGGTGTCTAAAATGCTTTTAACATTAATTTTAAACAACATTTAACAGCCACATCTCAAGCTAAACTCACTATTAGTCAAAACTCCAAACATATTTGTAACATTTAAAGAAGTCACTCATTATTATCATAAGTTTAGATGTAACTACGGTCTTTCATCTCACCAGATGTCAGGGAATCATCAGATATTCCTTCATAGATGTCAGTTGCATCAGACTCTGTAGTACTCGTTCCATGTGCACTCAGTCGTGACGACGCTCGACGCCGGTTATTACGCTTGCCTGCTTTCCCCACCCTATCTAGAAGTTTGAGTCTGCAAAAATATAATCAGTAGACATAAGTGATTTGATGTAATGGATTATTGTGCCAATAAATGAATTTTCTGAATTTGTAGGCATGCTGATCCTGCAGTAATGAACAACTCTTCACTAGTGAATGACCGAGTAGACATTTGCAACCAAATTCCAATTTGAGTAGTTGGATGTATTATTTACTGAGTACCATTTGTTCCATATGTGAAGCTGCACATTGTCATGCAATAAAAATTTATCAAAAAACTTTTGGATTTTAATAACTAACTAATACATTTCTCACTCTAGAAATATAAATAATCAATTACATGGACCTGACTGCCAAATTGTGAATTTATGGCATTTTTATACATAGGTTTATTGAGTAATTTAGCACATTTTTTTGCAAATACTTGTGTGCATAATATTTGCCAAGGCAACTAGTGTAGAAAAATTGGATATTCAGCCAAGGTGAATGTGCAAGGCAATTTCCAGTAATTCGCTATCTTTCACCTTAGCGTTTAAATCCTGAAACAGAGCGAGATTGTCAATCACTGTAATACACCAAAGCACGACCTAATTACTTGTAATTCACATCAAAGGAACGTATTAACAATTATCAGTCCAATTAGTTTTTTATAGATAAATTGATTTAATACAATTTGACAGGCTTATCAAAACAGTACAGAAAAAAGATGCTCTTTATTTTATAAATTATAATTACATTATCCAAGGCAATGTAAATATAATCCTAAGATGATGTAGGGTAGAAGTCAAATATTTGGTTGCAGTTCAACTACATATGTCACAGCAAACATTTGAATTCCAGGCAAGGATACTGTACAATACTATACCAGCAACAAAGATAAAGAAAAAACTTACGGTAAATTACTTTCAGTGATATCCCTGTCTTGCTCTTCACATGAATTCCATTCCTTAGAACAGTTGGACCTGTCTGCATTTTTAGCTGTCATTCTAACTTGCAGAGGCAATTTGCTAGCATCTGGGAAATCATGATCATCAGGTGCCGTCTCTACATTGCTGCTGAGAACATTTCTATCTGATGAAATGGTGAATGGAATTTCTTTGGCATTGCTTACTTGGTTTTCGTTATTTAAAGAATCATCTGAGAATAAGTCCTGAGAGTCGAACTCCGCTCGCTGGCTGAGAAATTGAACAAGCCCTGACGATATTGATATTTTTTTGTTTTCAGGAAGATTAGTGGCTTCTGTAGTTTTCTTTTCTGTTAAAGGTTTTCCCTCATCATCAAGAGAATCATCAGAGTAGTCTGAAGACAGCACCACCACATCATTGTGATCCTTATCTTGTGCCAGCATTTCATTCAAAACAATTTCTGGCAATGCTGTTGATGAATCTTGAGCTACCTTATCACTAAGTTCCTCTGGTGAAATGTGCTCTTCTATAGCAAGTTCCTTCACATCTTCCTCCATCTTCATTTTGTGATCATGATGTGCAACAAACTCTGTTGCTGCAGCTACTTGTTCCTCAATAACGGAGTCGTCATTGCAAACACTATTCTTATCAAGTTCATTATTGCCTGAACCTTCCAGTTTTAAATCAGGTTTTGTGTCACGAGGCCTGCGCTCACTCAATTTCACTTGTTGCACATTCTCAGTCTGAACTTCAGCTATTTGTGGTACTACATTCTTGTCACTGACGAACTTCATTGGGGATTCTCTTGCTCTCAAACTCTTTGACTCTTTTACAGTCTTCAATGAAACTAAGCCTTTATCAGAGGTAGGCTTTGCAAGTTTTACTGAAGGAGAATTCAGATCCTTTTCACAAGGAATATTAGGAGAATTTTTGTTCGAGACCTGCTTGTCCCTTGGAGACATGTTTTCCTTCCTGCCATCACTGAGTGCGGATTTTTGTTCTCCATTGCGTTTATTTGATTTCCCTGCAGAACTGCTACTGCCAATCTCATTCTTCCGTTTAGTCACCATTGTTGAACTCTTTATAGGGTCCCTAGCAGATGCTGGTGATAGTTTACCTCTTTCTGGTTTTGATGTTTTGCCAGGCATTGCAAAGGAAGACGTGTTACCAGATGCTGTTGTTGTATTATCTCTTTCTGCTCTACCTTTTGCCTTACCAGCTGCAGGCAGATGAGTGCATGAGCTAGATAACGAGTAATCAGGGTCTCTGCTGGACTTTGCTCCACGCCTAGGCACATGGATCCTCAGACGGTCTGATGCCCATGTTGACGAACGACTACACAGGTTAAGATTTTGGGCACTGGCTGAAAATTTTCCAGATACATGCACCTCATCAAAATCTTCATTGAGCGACTCTGGAACACTTGCGAGGCTTGCAACAGAGCTGTAGCCCAGGGGACGGCCAAAAGGAAGATTATGCCTCCTCAAAGAATCTTCTACAGCACCACACGATTCAGTCAGTTTGGACAAAGCTGGATACGAAGAAGATCTACTTATGTCCTGATTTCTGATAGCATCACTTGTGCCTCTGCCATCCGGAGTTTGACTACGAGAAGCCCTCGGGAAGTTCAGTGTAGGGCTTCGGTTACAGTCTGTCAGCGAATTGGACATTACTAGTTTTCTCAATGAGCTCGCAGTATCCGAGGAATGACGACGTCTCTCATGATATCCTTGTGACACTGCTTCAAAATTCTTTCCTCCAGTCAAAGGTAAATGCTCACTAGAACTGAATGAATTCCTCCCCACTTCATCACTCTCGTTGTAAAGGCAAGTTTCCGAAAGGGAGGAACTTCGAGGCAAAGCAACGTCAAACTTCACAGGCTTAGTATTCTCTTGCTGTTCGATGATGTAGATCCACTTCATTTGTTTGTGTTCAAGGCCCAGAATATAGTCATTCTGTTGACTCACTTCCTCCAGCTTTGATTCATCTTCACGTCGAAAGTTTTCTTCCTCATTTCTCAGTATTGCTTCCTTAGAATCAAGCTGTTCCGATTTCTCAGTGAACTTTTCATTGACCTCCTGTTTTCGCTTGAAGAAGAATTCTTCAAGTTCAAGCTGTGACATCGAAAGCAGGTTACGTAGATTCGAATCTATAACTGACTCGCCAACTGAATGGTTCTGAGACATATCTAAAAAGTCAAAAAGTTCAGGCCAAAATCCTTAGCTGATATGCAAAACTCATTACTGAAAAATCACTATTTTAATTTGCTTGTTTTTGAGCCAATTGCATTGAACCTGCACATTTCTAGTGTGGACTTGTGGCTAAGCAAGATTAAGAGTATAAGCATTGCATTGTATTTACAGATTTCTAAAGTATCTCTCCTAGTACAACGTAATCAGATGCACTCCCAGTGTGAAAAGCCCACAAGTAAATGAGTTTTAAGATTATGTTTGCTTCAAATTAAAATCATGGAATGAGTTATAGAGGAAAGAGCAACGTAGAGCAAAGAGCCTGCCACCATAACCTTTTTATAGTGGTACGTTTCAGAGACATATCATGGTCGACCTCATGATGAAATTATGAACTGTAATGAAGGTGCTTTAATGAAGTCATTTCCTAAATCTCAACTACATTCGAGATCCACGTGCCCAGTCAAGTAATTCAGATTTGCATTACAATTCTTATTATTATGAAAATTTTTAACATAATGCAAATCTGAAACTAAGGTGAGGTCAGTTTCCAAGTAAAGAGCAATTAGATAACTAGATGCTTGGAAGCCAATCAGAAATAGTAAGTTTTGAGATGTCTCTCTAAGGTGGAATGAGTTCAAACATCGAAGATATAAAGCACTGCATACGGGGGTCTTGGTGTATCGTTCTAAGGATTGTACGTTAAAGCTCTGAGTGAATAAATCAGCAACCAAAAAAACAAGAGAGTAACTGAACAATACAGTGCAGCCTTTATTCAGAGTATATCAGTAATCCTGTTATTATCAACAAAGATTTTGAAATCAATATAAATATCAATATAGAAGAAACATATTCTACGATTGCTGAATACTAAGCTAGAACCAGTTTATGCAGGCCTCAACTGCCTATTAGATAGTCTAAGAACATGGACACTGACCAAATGCATAATGCACAATTGATTAGTTTGAGCACTACTAACAGGGTCTTGTTATAAGAACCATATGCAAATACTAATCGAAGCATAACTGTTCTGCATACCTTCCCAATTGTATGACTTGTCACTAGGCAGTGGCACGGAATTACTGTAAGAAACTTCACAAATTAAGGTAAGTAGCTTTCAAGACACCAATAATAGTGATGATTTCATCCGAAACTATTTTTAAAATACAGCTATAAACAAAACCAACAAAAGCTACTTACACATAGCTCTCAGTTCTTCTAACTCTGTCTTCTCCAGCTCTATTTCTTTCCAAGCCTCAGCTCTTTCATCCTCATGTTTCTTTCTGAGACTTTCTAAATGCTGCTGTTTCTTCTCAAATTCAATTCGATTTGCCTCGTGACATCGATACAGCTCTTCTTCTTTTTCGATCAGTGCCAACCGAGCGTGCTCGTATTCCTCCTGTAGTCGCCCAAGTTCTTGACTTAAATAAAAAGTTAACAGCAAAAAATACTGCTTAAATTGAAATCCAGTAATACAGAAAGAGCTTTAAGGTTTTCAATGGCAATTATAGCAAAAGATAGTTAAAGACAGCTACACAATGAGTAAGAGAGCAATTAACTTAATCCTGGAAAAATTGGAGGCCATAGAGTACTTGATCCCTGGGCACAGAGCTGAGGAACAGACTTTGAGCCCCATATCCCCATGAGGTTGATTAGTCTTTCTTTCACTAGGCAATGGCATTGGTTAAACTAGATGTATAATGTAATGAGCGCCTTGCATGGCTGCCAGTAGTTAAATTTAACTCCTGTAATAACTGGTCATCATTCGTTTGTACTGTGTTTTAAATCATACTGTGGCTTGTCAGTTTGAAATGAAACGAATATAATAATAAAATAATCATTATTAAATTCATATATGCTTGGATTCAGGGTGTTGATTTAATGAACAAAATGAAAGACTTTAAATAAAAGTAACTGGATAACTAATGCTTACAGCCTATATAGCTGGGCACTGTAACACAAACTGAACATTGCAGATACAGAAGCCAAAGGTCAACAAGCCACAAAATAACTATGCCATGGTTCAATGAAGTGTATATGTCAGGGTCTAGCCATTATTGACTGGTCCATACAAAGGGGTTTTAGGTTATTTTATTGGACAGTAAAGACCAAATGAGTCCCTGGATTAGAGCTGATCATTCTACTGCCATGAAAATCTATGAACAGCTACTGACAGCAAAGAGTATTATCCTTGTACCCAGTAACCCCACACAGTGCCTGGTATCATCTAAACCACAGTAGAACTGCTGGGGTTTCTTTCTTGTGAATCTGTGTTCATTGCCTGTTGTCCCTCCTTTTCTTAAGTGCTATACAGTCCTCCAGAAACTCTGAACCGGTTGTCTACTTTCAGGTGTAGATGGGCATCATTAGCACTGAGCACTGCCTGTCTTCTGCATCTGCTAATTATCTCAGCAATGTTCGCTTATTGATTAACTTTATATTCTTCATGACCTTAATAACAGCATTTTGCACCCACAGTGCTTTGTGAGGTACTTGCACTCATGAAGGGAACTTGGACAAACCCCATGATTTGACGCAATGTTCGTGAACAAGCAGGTGCCCTGTGCTTGGCTTTCAAATAGCATTTTAGAAGTTTGGAGATTACTCAACAGGTGCAATACTAAGTGTCTAGATATAAACATAAAAAATGTCAAGTACATTTTAGGATAAATGTCACAGAAACACTTGCTGTGTATATGCATCAAACCAAATATCTGTTTAAAGGAAATAACTTAACCCCCTGGGCTTTCTATTATCTCAAAAAAAACATTCTGAATACATTATACTTTTATATGTATTTGTAGGCATGGGCATTTTCTAAGCATGCATGCAAGTATTACCAGTAATTGTTTATGTATAATTGTATATGCGTGATTGCACATACGCATGTACTTGGCATGTAGAATAATGCATGTGCATGCAGTGTGCAGAGTCTCATCATTGAGCATTCATGTACAGGTTCATCTTATATGTATAAATGTACACATGTATACTCTTAAGAAGCAGTGCCATGGGTGTAGGCATGAATCAAAATATTTGTATGCACTATGCATGCAAGCCAGAAGACATGCATACAATTATGTAGTAAAATATATCTATACAAATATACTTATTATATTTATACAATATGCATGAAATAAATTGTTTAAACAACAGTCTGAAAATAAAATATCTCTAAACATTTTGAGTACATGTCCTTCATGTGATATGTCTGAAAAGCAACAAACAGGCAATGTTGCAATCGGAACAATAACAGCACGCACCAATGCCATTTATTGATTCTCGACACACCTGAGTGATGATCCGGCTTAATGCCAAGGAGGTTAAATAATAATAAGCATTATATTATGTCTATGTCTTAGATTTTGAAAATAATGCAGACAAGTGTCAGCTGCTCCATAATTACATTTAACAGCAAATATAAATTGGTAAAATAAATCACTGAAATGCCTTTACCAGATGCGTATCTTCTTAGATTTATGATACAGGTGAGCTAATTTTTCATTGAGTAACTGATGCCTTATCTAATCTGCAGGCAGCTGCCACCAATGATAAACCAGACAAGGTGTTCTAGAGGGTTCTTAGAAAGACAATGGACAAGTGTTTGACTGTTCTGCGTAGGAACTTGACTTGCTAATGGGATGACATAAATGAAGCTTACATGGCCTGCTGCAATTTCTCATCATCTTCAAGAGACCGCCTGTTTTCTGAATGGCTACACCTGAATTAAACAAGAAACAACAACCATTGATGCAATGTGATTAAGTATTTCAGTAGCTCATTTTAAGGTCTCTCAGTCTCAATTCTCAGAGTTTGGCCCTTGATGAAACCTGTCACTCAAATGTTATCCATGTAAGGAATTATATAGTATATATACATGCAAGAATCTTGGCTTAGTCACTTAGTCATCGAGATACTGCTAGCTTGTCTCTCTCTCTCTCTTTCTCTCTCTCTCTCTTGCTCTCTCTCTCTTTCTCTCTCTGTCTGTCTCTGTCTCTCTCATTCTATGTTTCTTTCTCTCTCTGTCTCTCTCTCTCTGACTGTCTTCATCTCTCTCTTTGAAACATGTCATCAAATCAGCACTGTAATTGAATGCACTGCTACAAAATGTAAATCTGATGCAAACCAATCATGCAAATGCACACAATGTGACAAATACAAATACCAAACAAAAGTCCAATATGAAAACTCAGTTAAAATTGATACCCAACTCATGACCAAAGGAGATGTATCCAACTGGATGCATACCCCTATCCAACACACTTCCTCTTTCAAAATATCATTAGCTCTGTATAACATGATATCTTACTAACTTCTATTTGTCACTGCTTTCATGAAAGGGTGCACCCTAAAAAAATGACCTTACAACAGAAAGTAGAATCAAATAGCACTTGACCAAAGTCAATTTACAGTAAATGTTTCTTGTTCAGACTCAATACATGAAACACTGTCTAATGCCTACACAAATTGTCAGGGTTCAACCAACTATACAATGCCTGGCTTGCATACAAGCCAAAAGAGTTTAACACAAACAAGTTTATTGTTAAATTTCATAAAAATTTGCAGTTTTCAAACCTCGAATTTGCTAACTGATACATTTTCAAAAACATCCACAATTACAACTAAGAATGGGAAAAATTGACAAAAGAGAACTTTACAAATGCTAAATGAATAAAAAACAGAGAGACATATGAGGACAGCAACACTGATGAGGACAAATACAGAAAGCAGCACACAGGAAGGGCAAAATATGCAAAAGGGTAAAGCAATTGATAACAGAACAGACAACAGATAACCCTGTGATACTTCACGCTGGAAATGAAAATGGTATACCACTTGACTTTTATCTTCAGTTTTTCAAATGACTAGTACAGTCCAATACACCTGAATACTTGACAACTTACTTCAAAGCCACAATAACAATGACTCAGCTAAATGGCAATTTATAGCATTCATATCAAGATTCAGATAAACTCTAAGTAGGTGAGGTAAAGTAAAGTGACTGCTATCGCTTATTAGTTATACTCATATGTACATAACTGTCATCAGAGGTTGTTACTGGTCCTGCGAGGCAATTTTGGCTCAAGAACATGAAAAGAAACTGTTTCTTTCAAATGACACCCTGGAATAAAAACCTCAGTCACAGGTTCAATGCATTGGCCCATATGCGGGACTTAAGCAGTCTACCACCGTGCTACCCAATTGCTGTACTTTTCTCAGCTAATTCGTAATATAATGTAATGTAAAAAATATTTATATGCAGCCTTTCTCTCTTAGTAACCGATTAAAAGCCAATAAAATAAGCAATAGTTAATAAAGCAAATGGAGCAAAGAGGTAACCCCAAAAGCAAGGTCATAGGTAGGACATTTGAAGCCCATTCCCAAATGGACTTCATAAATCCCACTTATGGGCCCATTATTTCAATATAAAAAAAGGCAAATGGGCTTCATATGACAACTGATGTTGCTGTTGGGAAATGTGATATAAAAAATGGAGGGGTAACTCATATTTACATTAAAATCCTTCAGGAAAAAGCTGATAGAATGGAAACAACACTATGCAAAGGACAAATATACTGCAACACTCACATGCATGACAGATTAATTCCAGAAACGCTGTTCCAAAAATAGAATAAAATAATAAAATAAATAATATAAAAATCCAACAGATTAGAGTACTTGAAAAAATAGCTTGCTATATCACAGAGATAAAAAAGATAGCAAGTGGATAAGAAAAATCTACCTTATGTTATAAACAATACTTCTTACTGAATTTATTCATAATTTATCTTGGGCATGATAAATTATACAGTGAACGTACAGGGTGAAATTCACAAGGCATTTCCACCATTCCACATGACCGGGCTCAACAGTGCATAGTTTTTAACCATCAGTTTGACACCATACAATTGCCTGATAACCTTACAGCATAAATATTATGTATATTGTTGACAATAATTATTGCCCTTAGAAGCCATTCATTTGATAGTTAGCAGGGCATAACCGAGTAGACAATTTCCACCGAGTACCGAATCCGAGTATTTGAATGAACTATTTGACGGATCCGGGTACGAACCGAATAGTAGCGACAAATCTGGCAGCGAGTACCATCCGTAGGCAAAGCATAGTTAACCTGCCCCGTGCACAGTTACGGAGAACTATCTATAGTCAATGCAGAGTCTATGGCAATATCCTTCATATAGCTTTTGTCGCACTCTAGGCTATAACAATATATTTATTATTTAATAACTTTATTTGTGAAGAAACTGTAAAACCCTGTTATATAATTTGAAATATGAAGGTATCAACGACGTCTTAACTCTCTACTGTTTACTGGAAAGTGGGTGAAGTCAATTGACGCGGGAAAATTACTCATTTGATTGCCACCTGGGGAATAAAACCACAAAAAATTAAAATATATAAATTAACATGATCATTATTTTAAAGAAAATTCAATTGAATGTTAAGTTCTTGTTTAATTAATCAATAGCTTATAAGTAAGTCTGTTAGTCCTAAATGTATTTTATGAAAAAATATTATTTTCTCAAAGAAAATTCTTTTTATCAAAAAGTTATTTTTAGCTATTTGCGGGTGTAATATTTGCCGAGGCGAATACTTCCAAATAGTCCAACAGGCGAATGTCCGAGGCGATTTCCGGTTATGCCCTAATAGCTAGTGTCATGTTGATTTGCCTCAAGCCATGCTGTTTGATCAGACTGGGCAAAAGGCGAGACCTTGCTTTCTAACCAAACTCATCTATCTATCATGTAAATCAGCTGTAGCACTAACAATAATTAAATACACAGTGATCTCACCATTGACTGCTTCTGTGATTATTATATATAGCAAAAGAATCATAAATCCTTTTGGAAAAAATTTACCTTCACAATGTGAACAAATATCAATCAATCGTCATATTTATTGTTAACCAATTAATATGGCGCATTTACAATTGAACAGAGTTTTCATCAATAGGGTGAAAAGGAGGCTCAGATGGGATGGGTATACCACTAAGTTTTGGTCATCTATGTACCAGATAGAAAACACATATAAAGGCAGTTGTTGCTTTCTAGTTTATGTTTTTTGTTTGTGGGGCTATCCACCAAATACAGATGATTGACTATAGGACAAATCAGGAAAATAGATCGTTTGTTCATAACATTTGTAACATTACCCATGGCGATTAAACTAATAACTTAATTATCAATTTAATTAATTAGATCAGCTAGTTTACTTATTCGGTGAGCATAAAGCATCCTTTTAAACATATACAAATTGGTCATTCACCATATTTCAGTGAGAATTTTTTCCATATGGAGGAACCTAACTGCTTGGCTGAGAAGTTATGTATGAATGTTCAAACACCAGGCGATACTTGCTCAAGGCAACTGGTCACAATATTGTTATAGTTTGCCTAAGCAACACCCAGGTACCATAGGTCGTCTTCAACATTTTTTTATTGGTATAAATGTGATGTAAACAGTTGCACTGAAACAGAAACCTCATTAAAAGCTAAACAGGGCAACAACGACCCAGATGTTTTGACCAGATGACAATTCTCCTGAAGTGGCCATATAAATAAAGCCTGCCAACAGCAGCGTAACAGAATGGCGCATGTAAAAAGAAGGCAACTAAATGCAAATGAAAGAAACCAATTCAAACGAGAATAACAGACAAACTCACAGTACTCTTACCTTCGAGAGAGTTGTGACGAAAGTTGCGAGTCACTTGGTGACTCAATATCTATTCCACTCGATGTGTTGATGGAACTGAGGCTGCTGCAGCGAGACAGAGCCCCTGGCAGGCGGCCATCACCGCCAAGCTGAGACTGAAACCGAACAGCATATCCCATGCATATTAAACAGAAACAAAGTACAATAAACAATATAACTGATCACACACCAAGGCATACAAAGCAGAACAATTAGCAGTCCTTATACCTTCACACAATCACAAGTCCTAAGCCATGACTTGGTTGAGAACATTACCTGGTCAACTAGGTAAACCGCTTGGCCTGTAACGTGGAGAATATGGGTTCGAACCCAAGCAGTAACAGTGTAAGAACCTTGAGCAAGTCACCATCAATGTTCTGTCGTATGGTCATGTGCACTTCTGAACTTTTGAAGGAAGATAATATCAAATGGTCATATTGATTTGCATATTACATAAAGAACAATCATAACACGATGCTTCATAATACAACTGGCACTAATTCTGCACTTAAGTGGAAAGATAGAGCTTCTGTAGAAGCACATACTTTCTTCACCTCTTGCTACTTTCATACATGTGACTGTAACAGGACTATATACAATGAAACCATCAGAAGATGTCAAAATGATTCTTTCAAAACGTTTGAATTGCTTGGCTGGTTCCAGATATAAGTTGTAGCCAAGGCAATAAAAGCTACATATCACATTATAAGCCAATCCTCTACACACATAGAGGAAACCAGTGCCATGCCCTATTAAAACAATTACCATGACCATCACAACAACCACTACAACCAAGACCATCGCAACCATGACCACCACGATGACCACAAACACCATGACATTGTCACCAGAATGACAAATCCAATTAGAAGACCTGACAACCTTTTTGAACCTCCAGATGAAACTGGTAGATATAAAAAGGTCCGTTCCCACAACACAATCATACCTAAGGCAAACTGTCTAGCTCGCAAAACCTATGTCACATGGAAACTTTATACCAAAATTTAATTATTGTTCGCTTTCTAAGCCTTTGCCTAAAAGGGTTGCTGGTCAGTTCTCTCCTCACCGCTATGATACATTAAACATGAAATTAAATTAAAATGAATATACAACAACAAAATAAATAACATATGCATATATATAGATATATGTATGTAGGCACCTATTCATTAAATGCATGTATGCATGTATGTATGTAGGCATCTATCAATGTATGCACAATGCACATGTATGTATGTATGCACTGTATGTATGAGGACACTCAATATATCACATTTTAGGTACCTCACAAAAGCACTGTATTCAAAAAAAACTAAATACAGGTGATATATTCTTATGGCAAATAATGGTCTCTAAGGCAGATGATAAAATTTATTAGGCAAAAGACAAAGAAACATCAAGAAGAATGTTAAACAGAGCCTGTGCCAGAGTGTTCTGTGTCACCATTGCGGAGTGTTTGCCAAAGAGCCTTGAGCAAGTACTACAATCTTCTCTTGTTCAGAGAAGCAAGATCCAGATTCAATAAAAGGCAACAACAAAGACGCTATGAACGGACAGCCACATTACTTGGCATGTAGCTTGCCACAAGTTGCCACCAGAAGTAAAACATGGACCAGCCAAGGGCTCAATGGCATGGCTGCCTGAGTACTGCCAATCACCCACCATCATCTGCCTCAGGCTCCCCTATTTATCACCACTCCTTGGTAGAGTGTTTGGGAAAACAATTTTTTTTATTAATCACATGCATAGGAGCCTCAAATGTGACATTTATATACAGAATTAACCCACAGGGATCCTACATCAATATCTCAATGACAAGTGACATCTCAACAGAATGTACATTCTCGAAATAGAGTGAACGATAACTACACTCGTGACAAATGTATTATATGTTGTATATAGTTATTTTTGCTTTTTTTGGTTTTCCAATCCATAGTCCAGTTACTCCACAAATACTCAATTATCTTACTTCGTTTCTTAGATCATATATTATATAATTTGGTATGTATGTATCTTTGTTTATTTTACAAAATGACACACCGCAGTAAGTTATATGATGCAAGACATGGTTGCCTTCGGCATTGGGTATGATTTTATGCTCTGCTTTCTATAAGCCAATACCACCACCAGCGTCAGGTTGCAGCTATTGTATCGACTCCAGTTCCTCCATCTAATACTAGTGCAAAGATGAACAGATGGTGTCTGATCGATGACCCACTTTGTGGCTAGTTTGGACAGAACAAATACCCTGCATGTCAGGCAATACACATAGTTGCCCCAGTAAAGACAGTGGGCATCAATGTTGATGATCTGACTCTCTTTGCTTCAGTGTATGAGGCTCGTAAGAAGACTCATTCCTCCATTGAGCATGGCACTAGAGATGATTTCTGCTCTAAGACACCCCATGTTGCTCTAAGACACCCCATGTTGCTAATTTGAATGGTAAGTTGCTGCCAGGTGGTGAGGGTGTGAATGGTTCACAGCATTAGTCATCTGTGATGTTCCTTACAATGACCTTACGGCTCATCTTCCAAGTGGTCGAACACCACCGAAAGCAGCCAGGATGATCTTCACTCTTCAGTGACAGACATTATTTTAACATCAGAAACACAGACATTAAAGTAGTATAACTTGTCTAGTTGTAGACTGTATAGTCTTAACAGATAACTCATTTATCAACAATGCAACATATGTAGTTTATGTAATATGTGTAAAGTGTGCAGTTTCTTTACTGTATTCTGTATTGCATAACAATAACTGATTAAATTCATTCATTCACTGATTTTTCTTATTTTTTTAGAAAATCACACTTTTTGAAAACTTTTGCAGATTTGAGCTGTCACTTAACATGATCCCATAGCCATAAACTTTCAATGAGTTGTTCATGACTCCAAATCCCAGAAGGTATGCAATATCTTACATGCAAATTATTTTTTCTCCATATGCCAGCTGAACATGCTATTCCCTCAGGCTTTCCACTCAAAACTAAAGCAACATGGGTTCAAGAACTCACAACCTGAGTCATCCGATCCTCCACCTTTCCACTCTTGTCCTAAATGACACTTGCCCTAATAGCTGCTCTACTCTTCAACGCCCTGGCAACCAGACCTGGACCTCTCCTGGACTACCCTTTGGATAATCCTTCAGTGTGTTAGCCAATAAGCTGGTGCCTTGCGATTGGCTTTGGAGTGGCGTTTTGAAGTTAGGAAATTAAGATCACGTTTGCTGCATCAATAAATAATATATCAAAATATCATAAACAAAGCAACCAGTTGTCTCAGACATAAACAGTGATAAGCCAAAAACACATACATCTACACATACACACATATTATACAACAACTGATGTAAGTGAAGAGCGTAGATTGAAGTGCAGGAACTGTGAAAGACTGCAAGCATTGTTTGCATAAAAAGCATGCATTCACGAGTCAACTCTCCATTTTCTATTTAAAAAAAAAAGGAAACAGCACAATCACTATTGTCCCAGCTGTCAGTCAGCAAGAGCTGAAACAAGTAGGCATCATGTCCCTCTTCATCCCGCTGAGGACAAGGTTGAGATGACATGAACAATGGCAGCAGGTGAAGTGGACCGATGCAGCACAACACAGGGCCATCAAAGTCTCCATGGAAAGGTGCAATCCCAGGGACACTGGAATAACTCTACCCAGTGGTCAATGCAGAGGAGCAAATACAGAATAAATCACCTGTTGAAACCAAGGATTGCATCAGTTTTCTAAGTCATAAGGTCACTGGGTCAGTCCAAAATGCACTTTTATATGCTAATGCAGTCAGCTGATTAAGTTACAGCATTTCTATTTACAATTGACAACAAAGCGATTTAATAAGCAACCATGTATCAAAGCATGTGGTCACATCAAAGACTTACAAATTATTCAGCAAGTGAACTACTATGTGATCAAGTATTGTAACCCCTACCTGTTCCGGTCACGGGTTCTTTATCTAGAACTTGACCTAACTTGGAACTTGATGGCCAACATCACCTCAATCACAATATTGCCATTATTACAAACCTGTGAAAATATTTTCCTTACTTAGCATAATGAGCAAAAGAAATGCTTAAGGAAAATTTACATCTGTTGTAGCTAATTGTTTTTACAGCATTAAAGAGGACTTTAAAGGAAAATAGTTCTCCAGAAGCAAAAATTACTCCCTCATAAACGAGACCAAAATCTCTTTAGTGTATCTGTTAGGAAACATTTTCCCTTTGCAACACATTAATTGAAACTGGAACCTATAAATTCTGTATGTGCCTGTAAAATGTTTTTCTGAAATCAAAGGAAAAAATGGCTCCCTTCAAATGATCTTTACAGTTGAATTAAAAAAACACTTGAACTGTACAACTGTCCTTATCAGCTTACAGCAACCACACCTAAGAGCAGCAATTGGGGTCACCAAGTGAAACAATAAATATGAGCACACCTCTCTCAGTCAGCTTAGGTCTCTCAGTCAGCTTACGTCAATAGCCAAAACGACCAACAGGCAATTCAATTGCTGTAAAATATGCCCATAGATCTTGTTATACATGAGTCAATAATACGCAGCACCAATTTCAAAGGTAGACAGAGAATGTTTACTCTAGAAAGAAACGTAGATGCAACTACCTTTCTGACAGAGCCAATACAGCATCTGCCAGACAGTCTATGCTTCCACCTCTGTGACACTCGAAAATCGTGTGGCAGATGTCGAAAAAACCGCAGGAACATTAGAGTCTGGTATCGTTCCTAAAAGTCGAAAATCCTATGCGAAATGCAGTGAATGCCGGTGACCATTCCAGTGAAGTTGTTGCTTTGCATGCAGTGATCAAACACACTCAGAAACTGATTAGAAAGTCAAATAAATTCGGCTCAGGTGACCGGGCGACACGTACCAGTGGCATTGTTGGCGCTCTCAATGGACATTGAAAACTAGAAACTCCTAGACCCCACAACTCCACCTCGGCATATCATTTCGTTTAACGTGTACCATGAAATTCAGACAAAGTCATGTTGTTGACGTATCTGAGACCATGAAATGGCAGCACTGAATAAGTCTTGCTCATTAAAATGGCAAGCTGTCAAAGAATGGTAAATATGATACACTGGTCGAAATGCAGCATTCTATGAGCAATATAATCCGAAATGACATCAGTTCTGTGTATGTCCAGCAGCATCAATCCCATTCGGACAGCACGGAAAAACAGACTAACCAGCTGCAAGCAACATTCCTTACAAAAGACAACCAATCTGGAAACCAATCAACAGACAGGAATGACCGGTGACCAGTGCGACTGCCACGAGAATTCCATTCAAATATGGCACCACGTTGCCATGACAGCAAGACCCAGACTGGCTGCCTCACTGGAATGTATTGATTCAGACAGCAGGCAATGCTGCAACGACTGCCACTGAGGCATTACAACCACCATCACTGAATGATCTGCCACTGCCTTACTCTTAGGTCTGAACCTGTCACTGCAAACACACTTTTACGGTCAGTGACTTTGATAACTGGTTGGAGCCCAGCAGGCAAACCTCCGAAGGATATGTATGGCTTGTACTTAAATCATAAGATTGATCAATCCAAACACCCACTCGGTGTGTACAAGTCCTCTTCAGGTGAATGTGTACAAACCCCACCCAGGCAGGTAAGAAGGATGGCTACCATCATTGGAGAAAAGGAGGAGCAGTGGAAACCTAATTGAAGCCAATTAGATTATCATTTGGAAGGGAGGTAACATGGTCTTTGAATTAGCACCAGAAAAGGTGATTTAAGGCCACAGATAAAAATTATATAAGAAATCTGGACAGAAATATTTCAGGCAAGAGTTTCAGACTTGTACAGTGGTTTCAATGATAATTATTGAATTTCTGTCTCAGCATACACTGTCAGATCACAGCTTTTACAAGAAAGTAAGGAAGGCTGGGCAATTAACTGACAGATTGAATGCCTCCAGAACCACTTAAAACCGCTATATAATGTTATGCTATGCTGCGTAAACGCTAGTGGTACAAAAGCAAATTGGACAACAGCTATTGGCTGAAGAGAGGTAGAAAATCAGTTAATTGACAGAAGGAAAACAATAGCCATATAAATATCAGAAGAAGGGAAAGTGGAAAAATTACTCGGGATACAAGGGTAAAGTGGAAAAACAGCAACAGGCAGAAGATCAACAAAGTAAGAGATAAAGTGGAGAAAAGCTAGTCCCTGGTTGAAGAAAAGCCATTGAGAAATAACAAAATAAGAGCAAATGTGCAAAAGCCAGGAAGACATGAGCAAATGGCAGAAGATCAAATGAGAGACAAGCAAGAAAAAAACAAGTAAGAGAAGTTTCAGAAAAAGAACTAATTGTAAGAAAGTAAAAGTGAAGACAAAGTTTGTACAACCTATCTGAAGAAGAGCATACTGAGAGAAAGTGGTTGAAAAGTAAGTAAGGAAATGATATGTTGGGTAAATTATTCCTTGTGCTTTACTCAAATTCTCCTACTGAATCTGTTCTCATTTATACTAAACAATCTCATTGTGTCAAGTGATCTTTTCACACTGCTCTACCATCTCACTGTATTGTGGCATATCGTCAGTTCTCTATGTAATGGTTGGCACAACATCCTCCGATTCTTCCATCTATCATGTTCAGTTCAAATTTACAGTCAGTTTACGAACTGGTCAAAGGTAAAACTTTACAAAAGATCTTAATCCCTACATCATTGAATGTGATCACACTTGAAAAACAAACCCTCAAATCAGGTTCATCAAAAGCTCCATCTGCAGAGTCCTTGAACAGACTAGGACAATTATTTTTGAACTCTTTCAAACCGAATCACTCATTGGAATCACAGGTTACCAATCCTAAGCTTGGATTAAAAAAGAGGGTGATGCTCGTATCCTACATTATGGCACAGTGTTGTTCCACAGAAACTGCCAACAGAATAATATTCAATTGGATAACAAATAATAAGAAGTTCATGTAATTTATCAGCCTTTGAAGCCACAAGATGTTGCCACTTTTGAACATTAATTATCCTTATTATATTAATTAATTAACTGTATTATCTATAACTAATTAATGCATAATTAATGCATCATTATTACCAACTGGCTTACTTTCATTCATCTTAATTACTTACACATTGCCATTGTTGGTCACTTTGAATCGCAACACAATCCAGGCATCATATTTGATTTAATTAGTGTTTCTCAGAGTATATTTAAGCAAATTGCAAATTAGCCAATATATTCACTATTCTCACCATGACCAACAACATGACAACCACCGCGTGTATGAAAACACTTATGTACATGAACACTTTTGTATGAGAACATTTACTATGAGAACAATTAATATAATGCATTTTAAGTAGCTCACACTGTTGTACCAATGAGCACCCTACAGATCTAAATAAGTTAATGTTATGACAACCAGCAACTGAATGCTGCAAACAGTCAAATGCAACAGTACGTAAGTGCCTTGCTCGTGGCTCCGCCACTGTGTCCACTCTCAGGCAGTGCCAGTTCCAAGCCTGGATTAGGGAGGAGGGCAACACTAATGATCCTTGTTATCACAAAGTGTCGTTAAACTGCAACTAATACTACTTGTTTCCAGAGGACAGCCAAACACATAAGAAGGTATGACCACCACAACCATCACAACCAACTCCATGACTACCATATCCACAATGAACATGACCACTACCATAACAACCAGAACCACAACCATATCAAAAGCAGTTCACACTTCCTTGGTAAGATCACATGATTCACAGGATGGAAGGCTTTACCAAAGTACAGGAGGATCACAGAAGGTTCTTAGTTAAGATTCCAACAGTTTTCTATGGATATGAATTGTCAGCAGCTTCCTATGTCCCACTGCATGTTGCACGTCAACACCCTAGTTTATACAGTATAAATATATCAAAACTTAGGTTAGAATAAAATCTGAGAGATATTTATCTGGGAATGAAATAAGCTTTGTTGCAGACTCACTCGTCTTCTTTCTCGAATTTCAGCAGCTTCCTGTGGATTGTTATATCGAAACATGTGACCACATCCGAGAACAATAACATCTCCTACAAAACGAAACCAATTCCCCTTCTACATTACACAATATTACAAGAATTAAATACTGCTTAAATACTGCTGTTTGAAGCTTGTGGCTTCAAATAGTGGCTCTAAAATTCATCTGGCTGTGCATCAGCAAACAGTATCAACAACACCAAAGGTGCTATTACGCTAGGAGATACAGTGAAGCTCAGCATCAAGCTAGCACTAATATAGGTAGGAGTCTATCCGTTGGAAGCCTAGCATCCTTTTTTTGATTACTGTAAATGAGTACCAACACTGGACAGTTAGACCTCAGGACTATATTTCTGAAGAATTTCTACACCAGGATGTAAACAACTGCCGTTCTTTACGCTTTATGTTACTGATCAACAATGTGTCAACTGACAAGTCAAGCAGATATCTTGAAATCCTTAGCCAATAAAGGCTTGTGTTCATTTACTAAATCTACTTTCAAACTGAGTTAAAGATTACATATGAAGGGTTAGGCTTAATACCAATGCTACCAATGTTTGGTAAAACAAAGATTGATATATAAGAAGTCACCACAACAAGAGAAAATGTAGTGGAAATTCATTGGCTTTTCACCACTGTGCTTACGCTTCAGCTGAATTACACATGATCGCAAAAGGTTCTGTCAAGCCAGGCGAAATAACATTATCAGTTGCATAATTCAGTTTAATCATTTTGCTATGTGCTTAGAACCTACATATTATAATGCAGTCAGCCTGTTGCGGTTTGTGAGTCCTTTGGTATGAAGGATCATGGACCTGGGAATGGTTTGTGAGGTGAATTAAATGTGACTGTGTTGGTGATCTGTGGACCCTTTTAACCTGACAGGTTGCAAACATGGTTAAACAAGTTTGCATGATTAATGCATCATTATTACCCACTGGCTTACTTTAATTCATCTTAATTACTTTTTTCACCTAGGACCCTACCTCCAAAAATTGGATTTGATAAAATAAATGCATATGCAATAAAATAGGCCTAAGCTGATGATGAACAGTAGAGACAAACTTTACATGTTCATTGAAATGCATTGACATATCAAAGGCAAACTCCAGAGACAATTCTAGATCCAATGTGCTCATTGAGTGGTGCACCTTGAGTAAGTCGGATTGGTTTCGTGATGTGACGGTCATTTATCCGAACAACAGCTCCAGGTCTTGGTTCAAGCGTAACTTCGTTGTTGATGTTTCGGAATACACAGTGTTCTGCCAAAATGTCGTCGCTGTTCAGAACTACAATGTAATGTAACACAATCAATGTAAAGACAAACAATGGAGGAAATTTTACAAATTTTAATGTTCATATGAAATGTAAGTTAAATCCAACACATCCAAAACCATCAGAAAAATTACAGCATTGTGAGAACTTCTAAGATTAAGCTCAAATGAAGATAAGTTGACAAGAATATCACTTGTTGACAAATATTTTGTAGGGCATAGCAATCATAAATAGATCATCTATATAGCAATAATTCAGTTAATTAATCTGAGTCCTACCGATGTCTACAAAAGCTTCTGCATCTTCGTTGCCAACCTTTGTTTCACCATCCTGAAAGATCACAAATAGAGATTTCATAAATGAGGAACATAAAGAGAATCACAAAAGGTACTACATAAATTGCTGATTGTCCAGGGCATTACAATGCATGAAAATAATTTGGCAGCATCTGCACCTTCTTCACTAGCACCTGTCCACTGAAACCAATGCACCGTTTTCAAGCACACCTTCAACCATGATAAAGTCTCACTTTATCATTTCAATATGTTATATTAATGTACCTCAAAGCATGCCCTACATTTCAACACTTGAGGCTTCGTAAAATAATTTTAATACCAAGAATTAGTCAAATTGAAGAACATTATAAATCTTATTCATTGTTGTTGATAGTAACAGTCAAACCATCCATCTGGACACTGAAAAACCAATTAGTAACAGCATTCAACGCATACCTTTGCAAAATAAACAACACCTCAAGATAAGCCAGAGGACTTCTACGATGGTGATAAACATGTTACAAATTTCCATACTCAATCACATACAGACCGCAGACCATCCAATGTCTACTTTATGGCGTGTGTTGCTGTACACGGCTCATTTCTACACAAGATTGAACGATCATTTATGATGACAAACATTAACCTGAAGGACTGAACTGAAAGAGTAAGAAGTCTAAATCTGCAGAAGTCTTTAGAGTAAATTAGATATAATTAGATACCTTTAGCTGATAGAGAACAATGCCAGTGTTGAGGATGTCATCGTCCATGCAAAGAAGGTGAGGATATTTTGAATCAACAGACACTCCGTATGAGTTTGAACGATTTAGACATTTGATGCTCAGACCACCCGACTGAAACAAATAAAAATGTCCTCTGTAATCATCACTTAGTTGTTCAGTACTACGTGCATCAGTATAGCATCGTGTCATTTCTGCGTATAGAGCCAATATGTGGAAAGCAGCTATTAAAAACAGTTCATCACTCCAAGGAGTAAATGTTTGCTTGCAGATAGATGACCAATGCTACTGAAATCAAACATACAGTTTAACATTTGGCCCTCCAGTTGGTCCTAATGGAGTTGCAAAGACAATCGATAAAATGATTTCAAGATTTCACCTATATGGTCTCAGCATGCAACCTAAACAAGGCTTGTGCCAAGAGTTTGTTCAAATATTATGCACCAGTATAGCAATCACGGAGTGGAAGTGGTTTTACCAAAGAAAAGTCCTTGCATAAGCCAACTGAGTTGAAAGTCTCTAAGTGTATGCAAATAGATCTTGGACAGTTCTTTTAACATGACCAGAATCAGAAACTGCAAGCTTTGCCAAAACAGAAAGTCAGATCTGATTTGTTACCATTCCAGACAGAAACTTTTGCACCTTTTATCGCACAAAGAACTAAACTAAAAGCAATCATCTTGCTAATAAATATTTGAAATGCTGAAGTGCCTATTGCTAATTACCTCTAAACAAACACAACGTCCTGCTGCTAATTACCTCCATAAACTGTTGTTCGACATCCCACTGGTCGAGAAATGTCTTTGTCAACTCAAAAGCCTGCAATATTAAAATTGACAGGTAATGCTAGAATAACTGACAAGAAATATCACCAATAAACCCAAAGAGGTATGGGAATTCTATTACTTATCACTTGAGGATGATCATCAGACACTAAGAGGTCAATCTGAGAATTGATTCATAAATATATAAACAAATACTACGACCATCTGTGCTAATCTACGTAACAGGAATTTTTAAAAAATAAATGACTAAATGAAACTTTAAAATATTAATCTCTTTCATGTTGATATGAGATTCCATGTGATCAGAGGTCTGCACTTCCTGACTTTGCAATTTAATGACCAAGCTCATTATGGCTCTCCCAGTACATGTAGATTTCATCATATAGATTTCATTTGCCATCCGTATGGTCTCATAAGTTTGATGGAGATTTAAATTCAGAAGCTAACTTCTCATTGCATCATTAATAATTATTTCAGAAGGCATTTATAAACACACCCGCTTCTGACTCTCCTGCAGCTTCTCAGCAATCTCTAACTTTTCTGGACCATAAATATCACTAGAACCAACCTACAAAAACAACACAGTCAATTAAACTGAACAAACTTTACAAAGCAACTAGATTTGTTCAGGTGGGAAAAATGAGCACATCATTAGCAACAGGAAGCAGTGCTTCAGAAATGAATCCTTATAATCTAGCCTGATTTGATAGAAAAACTTCAACACCATCAGGAAAAATAAACGATATCAGACTAAAGTACTCTAAAGCACCCTGAAGTAAAAATCCAACACCAACAATAGTTACTTGAGTCAAAATTCATTAGCCCTGTGCCATGATTATATTTTCAGTTTTGACCAAACACAGCAACAGATACAAGTCCATTTTCATACAAAGTCACTTGATCCGTGAAAAAGTACACGCCTCTATGTAACTAGACTAGACATGCCAAACGAATGCAGCATTGCTCCAGTTAATGTTGTTTACTAGAAATTAGTGCCAGTGGGATCATTGTTAGGTCAGCTGAGATTCTGAACAAGCATTTTGTGTTTAATTAACTGCTCACAAAAAGTACTCAAAAAAACAAAACAAACTTCATGCCAAACCATTCAACAAATAAACGAACAACTTTAAAGCACAACCTAAATTTTAGCAATCTATGATGAGCAACATAGCAGACAACATAGGGCAGAGTCAACTAGGCTTGGTCTGATATCCTGAAGATTCTCAAAACCTTGGGAAATCCACAAAGAATTTTCTATCTAAAGTACAAGAAGAGAACATGAAACCCAATATTGTCATTTTTTTCATCAAATTATTGATTGTTAATCGAATGTTTCATGTTACTATATCAAGTTTAAGTGAAACATATTTGTAACCATGACATGTATTTCCTAATTACATCTTTAAAAATAAGCACAATAATTTTTACTCTAATTTGAGATCCTGACTATTCCTAGAAACAAATTACAAAATTAACTTGACCCATAAGCTTTAAACGTTGCTATTTGGCAGAAATTGAATACAATCCTTTCCACCTCTTCATTCAAACAAATATATAGTCTGTTATTTTGAACATTGACAATCATCACTACACACAGTCACGCTAACACACATAGCAAGGCAGACACTCATAAAATCACAAACAAATCCCACAAGTACAGAGATCACAAAGGAGTCTCACATGTATAGAGGGAGCATGTTAAGAAAGCAAACTCCACTGTGTTTCAGCAACGCCAACGGATAATACAATGACTTTACAACCTCAAGCAAAAGCAACTGCAAACAAGATTCAATGAACAAAACATGCAAACAAACACTTATGTGTAACAAACAACAAATATTAAGCATTCAATAAAAATCAACTGTAATCAAAGCTGAGACAAACAGAACAGAAAGACGAACAAACGCTTATCAACTGCGAAGAAAACTTAACGAACTTAGTTTCAGCATTGATGAAGTGAATTCAATGAGTGAACAAAACTTCAATAAAATTTACTGATAAGCAAACAACTGGCAAAGAAATCTTAATAACACAGTGGCTTATTATCAAGAAAAATACTGTGCAAACATAAACATGGGCCTAGACGCAGGCAAGAAACTCATGCAAGTCACAACACTGAATACCTGGACATCAACACTTTTGCTAAGCAGTTTGTCTTTATTGCTCATGTCCTGAAAAGTTATTAGTCCATTATTTGCAAAATATAAAAATAATACAGAATGCTGCAAATTCTATTTAACTTTTTAAAATGCAATTATATGACTTTTTGGTTTTTCAGGCCCACTAGCCCTATAATGTTAATTCAGATTTTCACTCTCGGGGCGATGGTAAATTGAGCAGCAGTGGGATGGATTGGCGCCTAAACAAGCTGTTATACATTTATACAACGAAATCTTGCTTAACTTGCTGTGTTGCTACTATTTCATGCAATCAAACTGTGGTTTGTCAGCTTGAATCAAATAAAACGAAGATAATTATTATTATCACAGAAATTATTGATGACATTTTGTTTTTGGTCCCAACATCTGAGAGAAATTACAATGTGGCTGGCCCTTCACTCAATGAGGTTAGACAACCCCATTTTTATAATTTCTTAAATGCTTTGCTATCACAACTTTCACACTTTAACTAACTTACATATTCTGTTTAACTTAACATATACATGCTCACTCATTATAAACTTGAATACAGTTACAATGCCATTGCAAGCAATGGTTGCCAAATAAAAAATCCTCATCACCATTTTAATCCACTGAATGTCTCGTATCGAAATCATTACAGGAAACAAAACAACAAAAGTCTTACAACCTTGCATTATGCTCAAAATGCATTACGCTCGAAATGCATTACGCTCAAAATGTATTACGCTCAAAATGTCAAAATAAAAGATTTTGGATCAAAGAGCAACAATAACAAGAGACAATGTACAAAAACAACAACATCGTTGCAACACAAACCATATCAGCTGCAGCAGCAACAAACAACAGTCAGTTGTAATAACAACACTTGCCAAAACAATGATTGCAACATCAGTAACAATGTCCTGCACCAGCAAAAAACAAACACATATTACTAAAGACAAATGACAGAACACTTGCAGAACAATACCAAAAAACAGTACGAACGAATATGAAGAAACCGTTCACATAAGAATTGTGCTTACTGTATGAGAACGAAGCAAATTCTGTAATCGAGCGATCTCTTCTCTCAGATCTCGAATAAGACGAGCAACAGGATCCTATTAGACATTACAAAATGAAAGAAATCTTCATATATCTGTATTATCAATATAATTATATAAATCTATAAGTGTCTAATGTTATCACTAAGTAATTAAAAGCAAATGAATGATTCAAAATATTAATACATTCACTCTACTATAACTTTATTTTTTAAGGCAAAACAGAACAGAGCAGCTTCAACATTTTAGATCACAGATAAAAGTTAGAATAAGTTAAGACAAACTTTAAAATGAGAAATCATGCAAAAATCGAACTTGACCAACCTCATTAACAACTGGTCTATTAATGATCGTCTTTGCTCCTTGAGCATAGTGAAGTGTATTGACTGTTTCAAAGTAGCAGAGGTCAGATGGTGAAATAGCTGCACATACAGAATACACAAAGCAAAACAAATTAATTGCTAAGGTACTGCCAATAAACAGTAGCACACATTTTATATCTTCATTCATTTTCGGTTTAAATAACCCACCATCAGTTTGGTGAAGGCACTTTTTCTCAGAGGCAATTAAAGACAATACAGCTAGAACACACACCTAGGCAGTTTTTCAGATCATGTACAAAAATAGCTAAACTAATGACTGGCTTCTCTCCATCAGCTTCTCACTGTTTACGCTATGTACGACAAAATCATTTTCTTCTCTGCATGCTATCAGAGATTAACAATGATATTCTAATTCTAGATGCATTCAGCCATACAACAGCTTCTACATTGCATGCAATCTGCTTCTATATGGAACTGGTCAATTCTAGATGCATTCCAGCACAGCACCCTTAAAATCTTTTGAAAAAGTCCTATATAATGAACCAGATATACACATTAAAAAGAAAGAAAATTGTCTGAATGCTCAATTAAATAAATGAAGTAAGACTGATTTTATGCTGCAGTTACTCTTGATCTACTAGTTCCTCAATCAATCATTTAATGATAATAATAGGCTTAGGCCTATTTTACTTCATATACTACAGACAAGCTGCTTGATATAGCAATGGTCAGCTAATTACATGGTCTTCCTGATGTAGCATGGGTGTGGTGCTAAGAAATTTTGACTTTGGAGATAGTACTCAGAAAAGCCATATGATGTCTACTGAATTACTGATGAAGTAGCTAGCCACAAACAGAATTTTCGATCGAATAGAATTTTCCATCGATCACTTAGACAATCCTACTGATCAATTGAATATTAACAAAGATCTGTTATACTGACTGGCTATCATGATGGTCTTGGCATTGCCACCTAAACTGTCCTTTAGCAGCCACGTCAGCACAGAATCCCTGTATGGAATGAAGATGCTCCTGCGTCTTGCAACTGGAAAAGCGGATCCGTTGGACTGCTGGCCACGTGAACTGTCTCTGGAGGAAATTGCATTAGGACTGTCCCAAAAAGAAAGGACCGATCGTTTGGCTAAAGGAAAT
This sequence comes from Bimastos eiseni, assembly GCA_959347315.1. Classification (NCBI taxonomy): domain Eukaryota; kingdom Metazoa; phylum Annelida; class Clitellata; order Crassiclitellata; family Lumbricidae; genus Bimastos; species Bimastos eiseni. The sequence continues at coordinate 20,167,111 of OY365815.1, forward strand.
AGAACATATGCAAGACCTTACCAGGAATACAAACAAAAACAAGTGCAACAGACAAGTAATCAATTTAAAAATACATATAGTCAATGCAATATAGTCAAGAGTAAATTGGATTGTGATTCAATCCTGAAATGCTTAAAACATGTCAAATGACTACCAAACGACCACAACACTGATACTAAACTAGGAATTAAGAGTTTATCAGTAAGTGAAAGTAATCTTTTATTAAGACACAGCAAAACTCCACAATTTACAGTGAAAAGTTCATAGAACAACAATATAGAATACCAGAATACAGAATGGTGTAAAAACAGCAACAATAAACAGATAAAAGTGAAAAAATAAGATGATGTAGACATTAGAAAAACCAGTTCAATATACAGAAGCATAAAAATGAATGCAGTTTTCATATAAGTTGCTGCTGCCTGTTAAGATAAACATAAAACTGTATTATTCTGCAGTAGCCTCTTAAACTGAGCAGTGGAAACTCCATATAATAGCAATAGTTGTAAAATGAGTACTCCAACAGAAAAGCATGTATCACATGATTTTAGCATTAGAAGCGATGCTTACCAAGAGCTTGGATGACATTGCCTAATGTGGTGAGCGATTTGTTAATGATTGAGCCCTCCTTCAGACGATTTTTGTCAAAATTACTTGTGGCATCGGCTCTTTCACTACACATCACATTAATCAAAAAATCGAGCAATTTATAGAATCTTTCAGTTCACATTTCACATCACAACCTGTGATAGGGTCTTACAAATGTGCTCTATAACAGCCAAGACACATACATACATACATACATACATACATACATACATACATACATACATACATAAAAAAACGCATTCATAAATTATAAACAGCTATTGTCCTTAAATATTTATAAATAGAATCAATTTAGTAAAAGAGAATAACATGCCCCTGTACATACATATAAACTTCTAATAAACTTCTGAAGATCAACTAGAATTTAACTCAAACAAAAGAGGAAGATTGTAAAGAATTAAGCAATGTTACAAAGAACAGAAGTAGGCTATACAAAATTCAATTTTAGAGCAACTTTTAAATTTGGTTGTCATATATATTTGCACCTGTATGCTGATCAGATAAAACCAGAGTCAGAATAAATTCACTTGCGTTATGCTCATGGTTTAGTGATTTTAGGCTGCATATAATGTGTAGTTAATTGCAACTCATAAATGAATTACTGCTAAGCTCACCTTCCAGCCAAATCAACCATGTTAATTTTGCTGACCATCTTGCTTGGAAATTGTTCGTCTAGTGATGCCTGAAATCAATAACAAAATATCACTCACACAAATCATCCAGGCACCAAAAAATCAGTAAATCATGTACAGAGCAAATTTAGAAGAAAATAATTGAAATAACTGACCACATAAACATGAACTAGGGACAGTTATGTCCTAAACTTAATTTGTGATCTGCTATTGAAAACACGCAATAAATCACTAATGTTAAATTATATTATGTAAAATTATCAAGTTGGAAATAAAACACATGACATAGATAACTTAACAAATTAGATGCATCAGTCAATATTAGATTTAGTACTCACACGCGTATAGTAAATTGTAAAGATGGCATGACTGCGGCTGCTCTTGTCATGAACCTTTGTTGCAGCTATTGTCCTACAAGATCCACAAATAAAATCACAATTGTTTAGTAAATCAATTATTGATACAGTAAAGGAACAGTAGGAAATTGTAAACAGATCCCTACAAAAGAAAATGTGCACGAGGCATCATTATAATTTATCTGAGGCATCATTATAGGTTGAAGGCTCTTTTGGTAATTACATGACAACGACAATGCAACAAACGACAACCATTAATTGAGGACAACTTCTAGTCATGGGTTGCATGACTCAACAAAACATCAAACATTGTTACAAAAGGCAAAATTAATGCAATTAGCAAACAACATCCAGGATATAACACATATGTACTGGTCAGCACAATCATCATTTCTTCCCATCCACAACTTGCACAATCTGTTGATGTGAGAAAAAAAGTTTTACCAGAAGAAAAATATAACAAAGCAGCAACAAATATTCAAAAGAAGGTGTTGAATGTGTTCAATTTATCTGCATTACAGAAACAGAGTAATTCATGTAGTGCCTGAATAATTACTCTCTGAATCTAATTGAACATGTCAAGAAATCGAACATAATTATCATACCTGCAATTATTTCCTTTCAATATCAGTGACTGAATACCCTGGTTATCCTTAACAGAATGTTTTGCTAGACCTAATAAAGGAAAAAAGGAAAAAACACTCAAAATCAGCAAAAACAATTCATCTATTACATGCATGAACAGACTAAAACATATCATGATATATTGGTAATTCATAAGTGTCAGATGCCAATCAATGAATTATGGCAGTGTAATTACCTCTTGAGCTTTGATAACTGGGCACCCAGGGTTCAAGATCAGACCATTTGGCCTTCTACAGGACTTGACACAGATTTGCTTAAGCACCAAAGTGCTTAATTATATATATATATATATATATATATATATATATATATATATATATATATATATATATATATATAGACAGCTGTTTCCTTTTTTGTGAGTTTTCACTCTGCCTCCCTGGGAAACCTACAATAATTAGTAATGATTCTATCCAATGAATTAAGCTTCATCTTATTACCAGTACATTACATTCCCTCTAATAGACAAATTCAGACTAACAAACGTTGACAGTCTGGCATACTGACCACTGGACTATAACACAACACACAAAACATGATCAAATTGATAATATTAAGACAAACCATACCTTGCAAAAAACTCAAACTGATGAAGAATAAATCTGAGCAACAATCTGAGCTGAGCAACAAATGCTTCTTACCATCGACATATGGTCCATTTTCAGGATGCTCTCGCACTCTGAGATGTTGCCGGCTGCCTTCCTTTTGAGAAGTAGATAATGGTAGGAGATCACAGACTTTTTCTTTGTAGATTTCCATATAACTGGATAAAATTAAGAAGATAACACAACTGAATCAGATTTATCCTACATGTAATGCCTAGAAATCACAAGCCCTTAATTAAGTCATATCTCTTAACCAGATGCTCCAAGGTTTGAGTCACTTCATCACAAGTTTCTTCAGTAATATCCATAAATAAAGTAATTCATTTCAACCAGCAAGTAACAAGTTTATTCAGTGGCTCAAATCTTGATTATATTGATTTCAGGACAAATTCAGTTACAGAATAATGTCATAGCAGTTGCACATAATTGAAAATCAAATCCTTTTGAGCTAAATTAAAATTGTTGGCTACACACAACACAAACAGAAATACCTACATGAATAGCAACATTAGTTTTAATATCAGAACTATTTAAATGGTTACAGCAAATACAAAATTAAACAAATACTTAATAGATTTCAATTAACACTTAAACAGACCTATATGAATTTCTAAATGACAGAACTAAATAGACCAACCTGACATTCACAGTATAGGAGATTTTGCTGTTGGCTTCCTTGTCTGCTTTTTCATTAATACGACTGAAGAGACCCTAGTAAATAAATGCGCAAACAGCGAATTTCAAATATGAAAAAAAATGTTGTTCAATCATCCAACAAATTTTAATTAGAAATGATACTGTGAAAACAATCAGCACTCATGAAAGCACAATCAAAGTCATTTTAGATATATCATACAATAATTGTAACAATTAAATAAATCAATAAACTTCAATAAACACTTAAATCCAAGCAAATATTAAGATAAATGATTTAAACACTGAAGAACATGCAACAAATTTCAAATTCAAGTCTGAAAACGGGACTGCATTGTCAAAGAATGAAGCAAATTCAAACAGCTTATAACAATTTTTACTATTGATAATGAACTTCAAAATTAGTTTTTAAATAGTGCCTAAAATAAAATAGCAAAACTACCTGGCATATTCTTGGAATTAGGCCCAAATCATGCTGAAATGCAATAAAATACCAGAAAATGTGAGGAAATACTGTGAAAATCAGAATTATTCTGAATAGATATAATATTGCACTATTAACATTCCTTTAGTAAAAGTAAACATCAACATAGACTATTCTATCACTGGTGTGACCTCATGGAAGCATTGCCGTTACCGTGACTCTGCTAACGGTCATGGTCTTGTCTCCAGAATATAGGACTGAGAAATAAATCAAAGCATGGAGCATTGGAGCACCCTAGTGTGGTGATGTCTGCCATCATACTATGCAAAGTACCCAATTGTCTGGGGTCTTCAAGTTTTGATTCATCTCCACAACTGGGTTCCGTCCCATGCATCTTGGGTACTGCTACAATGTAATCAACCTGGAATTCATATCACAAGATCATTCAAAATCACCCACATTACTTCTGCCATCAACAATTGACTGCCTTATAATAACCAGGTTCTTCAAATGGAGTTTCAAATGACAGAATCATCTATATTTTATTCATACATCGTTTAACACCCTGTTATAGCATCATTGCATATCAATAAGCTTGATATCAACTAAGTGGACCTGCAAATAACTTATATTTACACAGAACAGAACACTGTATGCAAACAGAAGTATACATACATTTTTCCTTATTACTGTGCTATATTGAAACAATGTAACATTACGTAAAGAAGAAAACTTATGAGCACACTTCAGCAGGAAAAGAAATTTAGTTGTAGCTGTTTCAAGAAAAAAATTTCAAGGGTGCTTTAAAGAGTTTGAAAATGTCTCCACAGTTTTGATGGCATTATTGTTCGATGATTTCTGCAACAGAATTTCAAGGCCCTCTTCGATAGCTGCTAGTAAGCTTTGAAAAACATGCAATAATGGCTAAGCTATGTTACTAATTCAACAGCCCTACCATTAAGTGTCTGCTAGTATCCTCTAGCAATAGTAACTCTTTATTTGCTCACTAGGTGGCTCTGCGAAACTTTACAGCTGTCAATCAATGTTGTCGTCATTTATATTATAAACTGTAATTTTAATTATGACAAATTATATGGAGTCATCAGTTGCAAGCTACTTCTAGGATCCTTTACAAACATTCTCATATGTCTGCACAAATATCTGCCTACAGGTATAACTAATACTTCATATGACTAATATGAATTATATAATATAATATGAATAATATAACTAATATGACCAGATACATACATACATACCACTTATGACCAGATACATACAATCATATATATATATATATATATATATAAATATACATGTATATAAAATTGTAATACAGATATATATAATTATATATAATAATATCATATAACTGATGACTGACATTCAGATTTACGTTATCTAAGCATTTATCATCACTGCCTCCAAGTTAAATAATATTCCTTCTGCCTGATTTTATAACATTTTATAACGTATTTATTTTGTATCATGTCTATGTGAAAATATGTAAATAATAAAAAAAATCAATAAATACAAGAATTAAAACTTAAAAATTCCTCAGATTAAATATTTCAACATAGAGATGCAATGAAATAGATCTTAACCCATCTGCATTTACCTCATCTCCCATCATTGTGTATGTCTTCCCTGAGCCCGTCTGTCCATATGCAAGGAGACATGCATTGTAACCCTTGAAAGTCGAAGACAGAACTTCGAAACCGAGATCATTGTATATCTATGACACATTGCAACAACAGAAGAAATTACACAGTGCCTGAATGTGGTCATTCTCATAATCTAATCAAATCTAATGGGTTCCATAGCACAATTATTTTATAAATAAAGATATATTAAACAGTGCTTAATAGAAATGCATCAAAACCTCATTATACCAAATAACTTAGGAATCTCGGAGTCAGAGCAGCCAAGGTCACTGTAACTACCAAGTCGATTATAAGACCAGAAGCCTAAAAACACTATACTCAGACCAATTTGGGCGCCAATTTTGAAACCACCATAACACTGTAACTGTCAAGTCAATTATAAGACCAGAAGCCTGAAATCACTAAACCGAGACCTATTTTGGCGCCATTTTTGAAACCACCTTGGCAGCCAAGGTCACTGTAACTGTCAAGTCAATTATAAGACCAGAAGCCTAAAAACACTAAACTGAGACCCATTTTTGCACTATTTTGAAACCGCTACCACTATGAATACTTGCTACTGTTGCTGTAATGAATAAAGTCAGAATCGGTAAGCTTAAGTCAAATTCATATACCATTGGACTGCCACAAGAGAATACTTTCAACACTATCAACAGGTGTGAATTATATAGACATTAACCTCTGCAATAGACAAGTGGCTGATATAAGATTTTAAGGCTTCATCTTCATCTTCACTTATATAACATGTAAAATTTTATGAAGTACCTAATAAACAATGATCAGTAGAGCAACCAAGTCGATTATATAAAGTCCACCTTGCAACAACATAAGCAGATGACTCAGTAAAAAGAATGCTACCTCAAGACAGATTTCCGTATCTCAGCAACTGAGAAAACTATATGCTCAGAACTGTTTTACTTCACTGGACTAATTGCTTTTTGGCACCATTTCTTTGTCTCTGTCTCTGTCTCTCTCCAGTGGAAATAACCTACTCAGTAAAGCCCTAATATATAACCAGATATATATATATATAAAATCTATATAATATATATATAGATAGATATATATATTCGAAACCTCTTTCAGTCATTCATCTACCTGCCTGACAGTCCCAAGCCAGGAAAAAGAAGAAGGGCGATGTGAATCAGCTTTTTATGATCCAGTGTCGTTAAACAAAAACTAATCTTCCTGTGGATCTCAACCCAGAATCAAATCTGATCTAATCTATATCAATGACCATGAATAAGTGAAGCACTTCTGAATAAGTTGGTTCCCATACCTCTTTTTATATGGGGCACTGAAGATGTCCGAATATAACAATGTGAATATGGTTTAAGCATATTTTGTCACACAGACCAAGCACAATACAAATCGAAGCTTTATAGACATCAATGGTTAAAACAATGTAATTCGTGCACTTGCAGTAACCCAATTGTTCAGAACTGTTTTCCATTGGACTGATTGCATTTTGGTGTAATTTCCTCACCATTCATTTGACTGTGAGAATTAAATGCAAGCACATTGCTATTTCCATAGGCATCATTTTAAGTTATAGTGCAATACAAACTGTCTTATTGATTATTGTCATTATAATTTTCACTTTGCATCCCTATATGCACTCCTGATAGGCTTTACCTTTATCTCCGTCTTGGATATACATACTAAATAACAGTTTCTGTGTATCAATCATTAAGCTGGGCCTAACAAGGCTGGTATGAGAACTGGTTTAAACTTAACAATAAAATTAAAAAATGTAGAATGCAGACTCAAGTAAACTGGACTGTCTCACTTGAAATTAATAGTTCTACAGTCTGTGACCTAACCATAACAGAAATTATGCCCTCCCTCCTCAAAACAAAGTGCCCCAGTTTCCCCACCATGAGTCAAACACTTAACTGTCAATTGATATCAACTTAACAATGTAATGCTTCAAGAAACACTCACATTGATCAGTTCAACAGGTATGGGAGTTGTTAAAAACCTATTGGATATCATCATCATCACCACCATAACATTTTTTCACAATCTTCACTATTACCACCACAATCTTGAGTCATGTCTATCAGTGAAACTTAACTAAACAACTAATCATAAATCCTGGAATAGTCTTTCACCCGCCATCAGACAGGCCGACTCAGTAGACTCCTTCAAGACAATGCTCAAGACTCATCTCTTTTCTAAGGCTTATCCCGCAAATTGTTGAATATGAGGTGACCTTGTAGCAATATGGCCACATTACGGTGCCATATAAATCGTTATTATTATTATTATTATTTAAGCCCTGAGGTATACAGGATCCCTGTTCGCACTGGTCGTTAAAGGGTTAATCATCTACAACTGCAGGGGACTTATTATCATTATTATTAATCAATGTGATTGCTGGGGACTTATTATCATTATTATTAATCAGTGTGATTTGAGCAACAGTGAATAAACCGGTTTCTAATGAAATGCTGAGGAACTGTAAGATTTTATCCTAAATTACATTAATTTAACAGGGCTCATCCTCTAAACGAGGCAGGAAACAATGGCATCGAATGGTAAGCCTGTCAAACAGAGGAAATACACAGCAGTGGAATGGTAAATGCTATGGTATGTAATGGACAGATGTTAAATACTTTGGCATATACCAAGCTCAACCAAAAGCCAGAGTTAGCTGTCCACAGGTTACATTTAATTTATCGTTGATCAGTCTTCTTATCACAGCAGCCCTGAGTGCCTATGTCATATAAATGTTTGAATCGGCACACTTGCTAACCTAAAGCAAAATGATTCAGCTTAACCACAGAACCTTTTGGCAAATGCTGCTCACCGAAGTAGACGACAGTTATTGTATAGTTACAAGGCAAAACTCATCGAACTGTTAGTCTTCATTGTCTCATCTTTACCTATCAAGTCAATCACCCTCAACGCTCATGTCTGCATCTCAAAATTTAGAAATTTTAAGCTAGCAAATTCATCGAAAACTACACACTGGGTCATATCCCAGAACGAATGGCATGCTAGTAACTGGAACTCGAACAAATAAACACGGAAACTGGGAGGAAGCTGTTGTCAGCTTTGAGAACATGCAAAGTTGGGCAAATAATTTATGGGCATTGGTTGGGTGGGAACCAATTACCTACAGAACTTTCCACTGCATTGTTCTTCTGTCCAAAACTACCTGCAGCAAGTATCACAAAGGTCTGCCAGAACTGTCAGATAGCCTGATTGATAACAAGGATGCTTTAACCACCTAGAAACGTGACATTCTACATGCAAGCCCAAAGAGCACAGCACACCACAATGTGCTGCACATGCTCACATTCATATCTGTAGTAATCTTCCACGATCTACCAGCACCTGGAATGTACCGTAAGTAAAGTTCTCACTTTCCTAGATGAACAAAGAAAAAGCATAAGTTCTGCCTCTGAGACTTTGATCTGGCTCTGGCTGGATCCTAAAGTCGAGGCATTGGATTCACAGTGACTGGAGTATAACTGATAAACAAGCTTTTCCAGTTGCTGGACTAGGAGTTGAAACTCTCTCCGGCATCTCTTCATTCTGATCAGTTGTTTGCGTCAATCCTATATCAACTTAAGACTTCCTCATTGTGCCCTTTACCTGATAGGACAGATCTCTTCTGGGTGTTGACATGCTGATGGGGACTTGGTTCTGGCAAAACAGAAGTTACAATGTAATAAGAATATATACTTCTAACTGTTTTAAAGCTCTCTGAGTAAACGAGAACATATTCACTAGCGCTGATTGAGTACTTTTGACTAGAAACATAAACTAGTGCTACGTAAATCTGTAAAGTGACTGTAAAGCAGATAATTTACATACAACTCAATCAGCAATATTTAGGTTCTAACTCCTTCCATATAATCTTCATAGTCTACAGTAGACATTCATATATTGATATCCTTTTACTAAATGCATTTAACCCTTTAACAACCAGCGTTAATGGTTATGCCTTACACTTTAGTTCGCACTGGTCGTTAAAGGGTTAATCATCTACAACTGCATCTTTCTCCTTGTAGTTGTGTGAATATTTATTGTCATGTTATGCTAAGTGGAGAATCTTTGAAAGAATTTTATTCAGTTTCACCATAACTGTTTCCTCATTTACAGTGTCCAAATGGTAAACAGTCAATCATGGAAAACACCTGCCCCCCACAGCCTGCTACAGTTGTCCAGTGCATAACAGATGGACATAAATGGTCTTGTAAAGTCAACAATGCAGCTAAGAGACTTGTCAGAGTTTCATTCAATATTTTGCACCATGAGTCACCTAGCAATTATGGTACATCTCAGGTTAATTAGGTATCTAGTGGAACAATACAGAGTTTGTTGGACTGATGAATCACAATGGGGACAAGAGCCCTTCAGATGGACTTTTTAGCACACAATCATATTTCTTTGTTTCAGAGCCTGTCATTGTCACCAGGCTTTGCAAACAGAGGTCTTCCCCAAACGAATTAATAACACTTCACAAAACCCTGTCAGACCAGACTGTTTACTTTCTTGGTTTGTTCTGTTTTCTCCCTTTGTTCCTTATCCCAGAGTTATTCCTTTACCCTCCTCTCCCCTTTGCTAGTTCTCTGTTGTTCCAACAGGCAGTCATTAGCTAGAAGAGCAGAGGTGTAAGAAATCAATGATTACGCCACAGCTGGAACACTGTACTGCATATGGACCCAAAACAGTAGCTTAGGACATGGCAAAACTGGAAAAAGCTCAAAGTAGAGCTACATAAATGATTTGGGGTTGCAAGAATTTGAGCTATGAAGAAAGTTTGAACAAGTGAAGACTAGCAAAATTAGATAGAAGAAGAAGCAGAGAAGACAAGATTATTACTAGCAGTGAAGTCAAAGAGGTTTTTTGAATTAGCACCAAGAAGGCAACTTGAGGACATACGATAATTCAGTTGAGAAACCGAAAAGAACATTTGGGCTAAATTCTTCTGTGCTAGAGTTGTGGACTTGTGGAATGATTTGGATTATAGTGCAGTCTCAGAGGACACTATCACAGTTTTTAATGGGAAGCCAAGAGAGAGAGGTTTTTAAGCATTACAGGTTAACTTGCAATGATTCTAACACAACTATACATCTTCTGTACCCTTGTCAAGTTGTCGCGTTATGTTATTTTAAGTCGAAGCAATGACTTCCAAAACATCGATTTAACTGCAGAATGACGCAAGACAGAGTTTCATGGAAATCAACAAAGGCATAGAAAATGACTTAACAACTAGAAAGAGTTTTACAAACTGATTGGACAAAACTGGGTTAATCAAACAGTTATGAATGATATCTTAGAAGAAGGCAGATGGACTTATTTTTCTCCAGTAGCCAGGTATAGAAGCCCCAAGGGGTCATGATCTACATTCTTCTAAAACAAACAGGATATCCATCAGACATCCAATTAGGAACAAAGACCTCACTCATCACTCAGAGAGAAGAGGTCTGCTCCACCAATGCTCTTAGTTTAGTCTATAATTACCTTCAACCGCCCACAGGCTTTGTGAGGCAGGCCTTAGAGCCAGAAGCCTGATTATCATTGTCACAGTACATTTTAAGTAACAGATGGGCCAGCATGAAAGCCACTTTATGGCACAGTTTAATGATCTGAGTGACCCAGGCAGGACCCGGTCGCTGGCACATGAATGCCTTGGGCTAGGCAGATGGGTTGCTGCTGAAGCCAAATCAGTATATTGTGGCACAGGACTGATCTGCCAAGACAAAAATAGAACAATTTCCGGGCAACACACTACTACAGATACTAGCTACCTAAAAACCAGCTGATCAAAACTAAAAATAAAAACTTGGCAACTTATCAACAACCTAAGAAACCACCAACTGAATAACTGGTCCTTACACACTGATCAACTTTCAACAATTGCACGCATTAATGAAACATGTATGTTTTGTGTCAACAGGGTCCTTTCATGTCATTTAGAATATTTACAGAAATTGTTTAAAGAGGCTGTGCCAATTCTTTTTACCCTCTTTTATTTAACTTGGCTTGCGTAAAGTTTGTCACGGTCGGACATCTTTCAGCTCTTTTTTAGGTATGTTCCCGTTGACCAACTGAGCTTAAATTTTGCAATCAATCAAATTTTGACGGACATCTCAGTAAAAACAAGAGGGTACCGAAAAAACCACGTTTTTTACTTTAACGTGTTTATGGTTTTAAATTACATTTAGTTGCGCAGCAACGCATCATGGTTTTGTTAGGACAATTCCTTATTCTTGTTTCCTAGAAGAGTGGTTACTATCTGTTGGTAAATGACATGTACAAGATCCCTGCAGAAGACACTATACTACACTATCACCTGGTTTCAGTAAATCAACTCATCCCATAACCAGAAGTTGTTGCTCTTGTGCTAAGCATTAAGCAGAACCTGGTCGATGAATGAATCATGATGGAAACCACAAGAGTACCATCCCTGGAAAGAGCATGACTCACTAAGAAAGAAAAAAGACTGTGCAAGCATTACGTCAAGCCTTCTGCAAGACAAAAAGCAAAAACTCATGTCCCATCCCCAGAGTCAACCAGTCAGTGAATCTTTCCAATCAGAAGCAGATAAATTCAAACATTAGTTCAATGAAGGGTGATTGAGGGTCACTGAATAATTGCAATTGAAAACAAAGCATGATCAGCTCAACTACAGTCAGACTAATTATTAAACAACACTAAAACCAACTACACCAATGAATAAATGAACACAGTAAAGTCGTCTAAAATCTTACATATAAAGTCATTAAAATGACTTAATCAACTGAAAAACTTAATCAACATGCAAAGTTCTGAAAAACACTAAATCTACAGAAATTACATATATCACAGTGCCATATTAAGCAACACACTTAAAATGCCTGTTAGGCATTACATTTTAGATACAGACTAGTCCTTTATTTTCTGTTAAACTTTTAATAACATGTTCAATTTAGTGATTAGTCATTATTAGTTATTAGAAGTATTAGTTAGTACATAAAACATTTTAAATAATGATTATGATCATAATTTTGTTCAAACTGCAAACTTTTGCAAGTAGTCATTCATAACAGGAAAGTAAATACATTGACTTGACTCTTAAACAGTTTATCTGTTCCTATATTTATTTTACATGTCAAACTGTGTTTTACATTACCTTACATCATTATTAAAATGTACTAGTCACAATGTAACATCTGATGAATTTGGACAGTGATAAATTATGCAGTGTCTGATGCATTGCACCACAAAGAGTGGGAACTTTCAAACCGGTCTGGCAGTTGACCTACTTTCATTCTGCTACTGGCTACGAGAGGGTCCGATTAGGAGGCTCAAGTTTAATCCATGTCAGTGGCCGAGGAGAAAGAGAAGGAGACTTGTAAACACCCGAAGACTGGCAAAGACTGGCCGCTGTAGTAAACCTTCAGCCAGGGCAGCAGCGCCACCAGCAGCAGCTGCAGCAGCAGCAACCACAAGAAATCCCACAACAGAAACTCCGAGGAGTAGGATGAATCAGAGAGCAAATACACGCTGATAATAGCTCCGTTATGGAATCAGTTATAAAGCTGCTTAAGCGCCAAATGTTGATAGCCAGCTGCCAACACCTAAACACAAATAAAATCCACCCCTCACTACCCCCAGTATCCCACACTCACCATATTTTATATACATCATAAATAGTTATACACATATTAAATAATACAAATATGTAATCTCTGCCCTTCATTTTTTTTACTTCCCTGTTCCTGCCCCGAATCTTCAGATTTCAACATCACCTTTTCACTTTATTGTTCCTATTTTGATCCCATTCATGGCAGCAGCTTGTTTAAAGATTTCTTTTCAACCTACACCCCCTAGTCAACTCTGCTAAAATGAGCACACTGACCGTACACTGTCAGTGAGAAAATGAGAGGCAGATGAACTGGCCCCATGCCCTCAAATGCTGAGGCCAAAAATATGAAATCACTAATGTCTCATGCTCGTGGTAAGCTCAAGGGACAATCTTCTTCTTCTTCTTCTTCTTACACCTTTTCCATTCGCTGCATTAGCATATTAAATTTTACCGAAATTGTTTAAAGAGGCTGTGTCAAACCTTTTTATGTTGAATACTACACCATGGTTTATAAATAAATATAGCTGTGCAGTAATGCATCATGGTTCTGTTAGGACAATTCATGGAAGAGTGGTTACTATCTGTTAGTAAATTATATGCATGATTGGATGAAGTCATTCAGCAAAGGCCCCAATGGTTTGGTCAAATGAAAGAATTCCAGCAATGCTTGGAAAAAATGTGAGAACAGCACTAACTTTGACATCTGATTGAAAACAATAGAGAGAATTTATTTATTTGCACCAATTGCCATCAAACAGCATCAGAAACTGATGATGATAGTGTTTATTTCAACAGCATCATCATCATCATCATAGCCTTTGCCACAGCCGGTATAGGGAGGGCAGCTCAAAGGTTTCTCCAGAAATATTATCAGTCTCATAATTGCACCATGAGACAGCAATCAATAGCGATCAATGAAGGACTTAAAATTTCATAATCTCAACAAAAGATAAGAAAAAACATCAATACTTCTTTGCTTTCACATATTTTTGGGGCTAAGAAGTTAGAACATCACCCAATCTATTCCTCTCCAAATTTCCTCTTTTAGCGAGTAATTGTTGTAATTGGTGTTTGGAAGAATAATTATTTGGCCATGAACAAGAACACAGTCAACAAGTCATGCATAAGACACACTTTGGTGTTGCTTCAGAATCCTGTAGCCTTGATCTTGAAATTCGGGTGTTGTTTAAGCATTGACCAGAACACAAACAGAAGCTCTGATATCAAGCCTTTATGAGCCTTATACGTCCTAAACCGTGTGTAACTGAACTGCTATGTTGTTTCTCAAATCAACTAAACTGAAGTCTAATTTAATTTAGTATTTTTGGTATATGATGCAGAAAGCATGGACTTAGGCCTAAGTAATAGGATCCTAAGGCAAAAGAAATGCAATATTGTGGTGCTTGAATCCAGTGCAGAAGCATCAGTTGACAGCTGACAGTGTAGTGTCTCTAAGCCAGAGAGACTGAAGAAATTCAATTGTTAACATTCATCTAGTCAAACCATAGACACTTTAAATACAAGTCACTCATGCTTGGGAGTTGGAACTTGAGTCAGTTGGGTCCATTCTCAATTTCCACTTTTTATCAAAATAAATGAATGAAGACGAACTGTTTTTGTTCTGCCTGATTTGACGAGAGCTACATCTTGGAAAATATTGACATTAAATTTATAGTTATTCCAGGCCATTTCAAAGTAAGAACAAGTTAAAGTAAAAACATGAGTTTTTCGGTACCCTCTTTCATCTGGTAGATGGCACAATCGTCCCATTTCCTTAGGAGATTTTTGATTGCATAACATTGATGATGTAAACTTTGTCAGAGTGGAGCTTGTCAAGGATGACTGGTTCAAGTGGTTACATGATATTAAATTTTTTAAATTTTTTAAATTTTTTTAAATTTTGTAAGTTATGTCCATAAAAATTTGATACATTGCATCGTCATGCAAGCCTGAAATGTGTGCAAATATCAGCTCTGTAGGTCGACAGGAACATACCGAAAAAAGAGTTGAAAGAACTCCCACGATCTGACGAACCGACATGACAAACTTTACGCAAACCAAGTTAAATAAAAGAGTACAAAAAACGAAATCAAGCAAAAATCGGAGACAATTTGATGAACTTTGAATCCATGAACTGCCATAATTGAAAATCACTCAAAAAAACAAGATTTGGCTGAGTTATGGCCATTTTCTATAGATCTTGAACTATTGACCTTAATATGACTTTGGATTGTGTTAGCCTTTTAGCTCTATCTCTCCTTGAATGTTCATAGCCCTTATCAGCATGAACAAAGAGATAAAAAACAATTACTCAATTAGACATAATATTTTGTCCCAAATATTGCTCCAGATTTTCCTCTAAAATAGACCTTTTCCTGGAAATAACCTTGGATCGTTTAACATTTAGTACCCTTGCTTCCTTCCTCAGGTAATCCTCATCAAGTGGAGAAACAAAAAAAAGAATTCGCCGATTTCAACAATTATTGTCCAAGATCTCGCCATTTTCTCCACTATTGCTAAATATCATTTTTTCACTTTGAAATGACCTTGAATAACCCTGAAGCTAGTATCGAAATGTTTCTCACATGTATGCTTCATTGAGCCAAACAGAACAATAAAGGTTAATGCAAATCGGACAACTCATTCATTATCTGTGATCAAAGGAATAAATCGACAAAGGACCCAAGTTCCACGTCCCTGGCTGAGCCAGGCTGAGGCTGAGCATCCCAGCAGTCCTTATATTTGCTTAGACAATGAGTCAAATAAATGCTCAGCAGATAACCATGGTCTGCAAAATATAAATAGTCAAAACTTTAATCAGGAAAGCCCTTCAAAGTGCAATGTACTTGTTCAGTGGACACAATGAGGTCAATGTAATTTAGACAAATTGTTAGAAATTAAGCTTTCACCTAAGTAGAACAGTTTTAAATCATGAACCTCAGGCGGTATGTATGCAGTCAGAAGAAAATGTCGGTGCAGGAATTTAGGGCCCATAGGTATGCAAAAAACCTAGGGTTGTGGTACCCATGCATCGTTATTACCAACATAAATCCTGAATATAAGGCCAAACATCAAGTTAGGCAGGTTTCTTAAGGACCTCTTAAGGATAGATAAGGTCTAAAGGACACTTTACTATGGTCAATACACCCTACAGGCAGAGGAATTTTAAATTGTAATTGACTAACTGTAACTGAACATTTTTAAAGCGAGGCTCCTGACTCAAGTCGGCGGCGGCTAGGAGTTAAATAGCTGTAGGAAGGTCTTCAAGTGCTTCTGAAACTGAGCAGAGGAAAGAACTAGCAGCTCCACCCAAATGGAGGGACCCACATTGGCAAAGAAGAAGGGCTTCTTCTATTGTATCTAAGATTTAAACAGTGCCTCTCACAGAGTACACCAATCAGAGGCACTCCCAGTGCAAAAGGCAAGTTTTTGATGAAGCAGAGCCACTGAAAATGTGTAGCAAGGACACCAGGTAGTATGGTGGTGCAAGCAAAGGGGAAGTTGATTACCTAGCAAAGGACCAATGCAGGCAGCAAAGGTATGGGAGTGGGCTATGGCAGTTCTTACATGGGGAACAAAAACGTCACTGATGTAACCTGTACTGAACATGAGCTTTTCAGCGGCTGAATCGCAATGGGTGACTTTTCTTTCAATCATTCACATTGATTCCTTAACTAACCTAATCCTTACATAAGTTGTACACTTCTTAAGTTCAAAAGACATCAACCAGTGAGTAATACGCTGAAACTCAGACACAGCCAACAGAGGACAAGATTGCAGAAAGAGTTGTAACACCTTAGGCCACATATGGCTGGCATGGTACCTGATTGGTTAGAGCAGTCAGCTAGTAACATGGAGAGTGTGGGTTCGACCCTCTTCCGAGGAGTTACTGTGTAGGGACCTTGAGCAAGTCCCTCGTGCACAATTGCTATGCATTACAACTGCACACACACCATTGGAGTGTGTCTGTGCACTTCTGAACTAAACTGTAAGAAGGGCTGCCTCAAATTACAGTTGTGTTGCATAACTGTATTGCCTTGCCAAACCTTGCCTTAGTTGCACAAAACTTAATGTTCACTCCCCTAATATATTATTAGCCTGTATTTTACTGGATAACTTAATGGTAGGTTCCACAGCTGCCTGGAACATGATTTGGGCTTGATTATAGGATTATACATCATGTCCATTGTGGAATAAAAGCAAACCAAATGAGCAAATTGAGTGTGCCTGGTAAAATTGTTTATACTAGGACAATAGGACACAAAATATGGTCTCCCAGGCATAAAAGATAAAATTCATTACCAATACAAAAATTGGTCTTAATTGGCAATCAAAGCATACATAATCTGGCATTTCTTGTCTTTTTATAAATCTCTGCCCTGGTCAAATTGAATGAAATAAGCTTTCATATGTAAATAGTTCCAATTAAGTCAATTTCACTGTCATCATTTTACTCTTTAAAATTCGGTTTCCATGTCTTACCTGTCGTCTTATTTTAGTGTCTTTTGACACATCAGTCTTCCTCATCTAGGAATTTGCTATTAACTGTTTTGCAGAATCATTCTCAATGCTCAGTAATAAGCAAACCTCAGCTTTCAACAACTCTGTTCTGTCTACTGTGCATACTACTGTCCCACTTGCTGTTAAATCCATCTTAACCACTGGTATAATACTTGTGATGCCACACATTGCCTAGACACAATTTTTACAAAGACCAGTAAAACAGTCTAAGGAAACCCAAATATGGAGCTAATAATCATGTTCAATATGTAAGAAGTTGTTCATTACAGATACTTTTCAAATTTCAATTCTTTAAGAAATCTTTCATATATTTTACAACTTTGCTGATAAAGGTTTACATTACTTAGATGAATTTAGAACTGACTCACGACAGGTTGTGACCAGACCTAAAGAAATAGCCAGATTTTCTCCCAATAATTTAACCTCAGTTCTATAAGAGAAGCTTGAGACACTGGTTAATCGGATCACTTTCATCATCTGACATTAACAGAATGTGCAGAAGACAACAAGTTATGAATTCTACAATTTCAGAAGAGGTGAAAATATATTTATCCTTGGCTAAACAACAGACAGAAAAGAGCATTTCAATGAAGAAATTCCGGCCAGCCCACTTTACAGTTGAGGGCACTTCTATATATCATTTGAAATGCATTAAAACAAGTCAAGGGTCGCATGCTCAATAAAGTACAAGATCAATTTTCTATTATTACTTGGCCTTCTTAGGAGAATAGAGGCTTACAACTTATAGTGCTTTATGGTACAAACAGAAACACCACTTAGTCACACAGGTAAGAGAATCTGATAGTAAATAAAGTTGCTTTGAAATACAACAATGAACACATTATGTCCTCAGCAGTAGCCTTACCACCTGGCAAAACAGATATGGAGTTGAGGGAAGCACAGGTATTAACCACCAAAGCCTCAGGTGACTTCTGTTTGTACTATAAATACAAGCTTGCATCTTTTACATTTTCAACTCAAAGAATTTTCGATTTTTACAAATTATTAATTGGTCTCAACTTTACCATACAGTCTAGCACCAATTCCAATCACAGCTATTTTTCAGTACGGACACGCCTCACAATTTTATATACATTAAAAAGCCGATGTGATATTATTAAACTACTGGAATGGCAACATACAGCACTGGGAAAATCAACAAAGTGCTAGACTCAAAACATGAACTGCACAGATTTTAGTATCTGTTGAGATAGTCACTGTATAGGGATTGTCATTATGCTTTGACCTAAGAACATCCATGCCATCTGTCAGCTGTCAACGGGAATCCGTTGGTTGGTTGGTTGATTCCATGCTTAAGTGTGGGCTACCACTGGCGACTCTTTTCAGCTTACTGTGCATAGTTTTGCTAAAATACACATATTTTATTCATTTATTATGACATTTAACATCATTTAGGCCAGTGCAGAGAGTGCATCTGAGTAGATATCTTGAAAGGGCACTATATAGATGCTTCATTACATTACACTACATAAGAAAATGGTATCAAATGAATATACAAAAACATAACGAACAAAGTTCTGACTACAAGAACTACACTTCTGTACATTAAAAGCTTTGCAAACACTTGTTATAGTTACAAGTAAAATGAGCAAAAATTCAGCTCCTGCAATTAATGAGTAATGAGTAGTACTGCCAATTGATGACAACTTTATCATGTCCACTGTGCATGGGTGATTGTAAACCAGCCAACAAGTGAAGTCATTGTTTTGAACACAATGGCTCACACATGTAAAAATTTCGTTATGGACGTCATCACAGCCTATGCACTTATATTGCCGATCAAATGAGACAAAATTTGAACACACCCATGAAGCATATTCACTTAGATGTTTAGAGATGCATCTCAAAATTAATAACAGTTCATAATAAAAGTTTGGCTCATCCCAAAAGCATTCAACTGTGCACAGTCAGATTGGGAGAAGAAGAAGAAGAAGATTCAATTACACTAGTAGCTTTGAGGCAGCCTTGCATATGAAGTGTTAGCAACTTCATTTTCTCAGCATTGAGTGTGAAGGCAGTAGAATCTTACATTAAGAGGCAGTGCAACAAGACAAACACTTGCATGACCATAATTTTATTACACTAAAACTGTAATAAATCTGTATTGCTAAATTTGACTTTGTTAACACTTCTGTTAAGAAATTTGGAAAGATGCCAGTCCTGATATGCAAGCCAAGAAATCAGTCACAAAGTTGGGCATGCAAAAGCAAGGCAACTAGTCAGCCAGAAAAGATTAATGCAGGGCCAATTGATAGAACCTGAAGTTCTATGGTCTAGTCTTACAACAGTAAGCTATATTTAAGTTTAAAGGCTAAATAAGGAAAATATGTTCAAGTAATTCATTCATTCAATCATTTTGGGCATTTATATAGCGTCTCTATAAGATAACTACTCAGAGGCTTTCCCAGTCCAACCTCAGTGGAAAAGAACAGTCTTCAAATAAATATGCATGCAAATAACCTCGCTTGCAGATCAGAAAAGAAGTTATTCATTAGAGGATATGCCAGTTCAGAGTATCAAGAATAATCTTGAACTGGCTGGGACTGTACATGTTGCATTTAAATAAAAAATCTATCAGATTTAGTTACCCAGCAGTTAATGGCTCATCGAGAAATAACAGTTGCTACCTTTCACTTTGTGGCAAAGTCCATCTAAACAAGATAAACTGAACATCTTGAAAACTATGTATAAGTATAGGACAAACTACCACCCAACTAAAAACAGTTTCTAATACACCCTCAATCTTCTCTAGCAAGACTAAATTAGGGATAGTGAATCCACAAACTGCCTAAATCAGTAAAAAGTCAAGTATGCATATTTATAGATCAAAAATATCACAAGCTTCAGGCCCTTAGCCAGCCACCCATCCAAAGGACGATGTGTGGGAATTATTTTGGAAGGGCACAAAATTGTGCATGGACATGACTGGATGGATTGCTCAAAGAAAGACAGTTCATCAATATTGAAAAAATAGTTAGTGATAATTGTGATGTAACGTATAATCTATCCATGCATCGTTTGTAGTCAACAGATTTGTTGTTTATATTGTTGGCATGTAAAACAATACTGTTATAAATGTAATAAAAAAAGCATAGGTAATTCAGTGTAGGGAGCATTGCTCACGACTTCAAATGGTCATGACTTTGCTTTAGACACTACTCTTTATTTCTGGCTAACAATCTCATTTTTGATAAGTTTTTAAAAAATGTCTTTGATAAATTGATAAGCCCATAAGTGGACTATACTATACAGTTACAACAATACATGTCAATCAATTCATTACAACATAGCACTTACACTGACCATTTCCAGGCTATGTCAACATCTATCTGTTTAACCTGCAGTTTGCCCACAAAAAAAGGAAAAAAGTAAAAAACTGCTTGTTGGCAGCAGTTCTTTTGCAAACAAATGCCATTATAAAGCATCCACCAGTTGCACTAAGCCAGAAAAGGCTATTATCTCAGATGTGACTCATTTTATTCTCTCACTAAACAAGACTTGAAGCTTATTTAAGATTGCCATAGGCTTATCTTCACTTCAGATAGATCCTACACTCCAGTATAAAAACAACAGAAGTCAAAGTGAGATGTGCTACTCAGGAATGTCAGTCTGGCCGCCAAGGTCTGCTTTGGCTTCGGCAACTGAAAAAGCATTCATCCTCCTCAAAACCAAGTTGTGAATTCTATATGTGGAGTCTAAATCTCAATCTGTACACAATAGCAACTCTATCAACACACACTCTGCTGCTTAATAATGATTGTTATATACTACATTAAGATATTTTCAATAAGCTCATTTAGATAAACATATCCTGTAACTTTCTACAGTTAGGCTTTGCTGTATCATGATACTTTAGAAAGTTTATTCAATTTGCTGTCCATCTTTTTAACTGTGTTAAAACAAAGTATAAAGCATAATTATTCCCAAGAGGAAGCTCAGTTGAACCTCATATTTGCAAATGATAACATAGCATGTTAATTTTATTATTTAAAATGTTAATTTTACTATTTAATCACAGACTCAAAAAAGTTTAAATAAATTCAAAACATGTATATGTGATGAATTCAACAGAATTGTAGTTATTGCTGTCCATCATTGTACTGCACATCTGTTTATTTATGTAAAGTTAAGGTGCAAGAGTGAACAGGAAGGTTGAGCCCCTTCTAAATGCACAACTGAATATCTCAGTTGACCCAATATTTCTTTATTTCATTTATTTATTGAATTTATATAAATATCATATAACAATATTTAAAAAAAAGATTGTCAAGGCTCTACTCTATATGCTGCAAATTGAAGTATTGCAGTTGACCCAATATAAATAATAAATACCATAGAATAATATTATTCTAATATTGCCAAGACTTTGCTCTATACATGTGCAGCAAATTGAAGCATATGTAGCAATTCACCTAATATAAATATCATAAAATAATATTAAAATCTAAGATTGTCAAGGCTCTGCCTTATACATTGCAAATTGAAGTATAGGAATCACCCCCCCCCCTGCATCTAGTCACCTGGCAGGGATACTGAATTGTTGTTGGATTACTTTGAACATTAGAACTTTGATGAACAATCAGTGTCCTTGAGGATCAATGCATAGGTGCATAATAAAAATGATACCTTACTTTACAGATGCCTATTTGAAGTTGAAGTCTCAATGCTTGAGACTCTATTACAACTCAGGTTAACCTACTGTGCTATTGTTTCAAGCACACACCACGAACAGATGCTGCAGCGAATTCAAGAACAAAAAACCCTACATTAAGAGATACACACAGTTTAAGGAATTTAATTTTGGCATACAAATCCTGAAGATTACTTTAAGTGCCGGCGAATGCTCAAAGACTCTTGACATTTATACTAAACACTTGAAAACTTGTTCTAAAAATGTTACCACCTGCGGACACAAGTAGGACAAATCTGTTCCCATCTGAGTAATTAATTATGACAGGCCCAAAGACAATTTCAACAATTAATCAGCTCACTTTACATCCCTGCTGTGACAAGTCCACCTTAGTGCAATCTTAATCTAAATTCAAAGCTATCAACCACTGGAAATAACTTGGACCCAGATTACCAAGCCTCAATGTCCAAAAATAGAACTGAATATAAAAAGGCATATAGAGCCGTTGCTTAACGGCTTTCAAGGAATGATTCAAATTTTAATTACTAGCTAAGTGTAAAAATGACATGATAACAGAACTGTTACAAAGTAAATAGAATAAGCAATTACACAACATAATGGCTGTTTAAACATTGTGTATGAACTCTAGCCAAACTGCAGCTGAAAGGAAGACGAAATTCAAAGTTCAAGAGATCATTTCCATTAACAGACAAGGAAAGCTGAGGCAATATTGCTTTGGATCACTTCAGAACTAAGATAGCTACCTTCTAAATTCAGAAAAAACACTTCCACAAATACTATATTTCAAGTAAAGAACATTAGGTCTCAAGTGACAGTGACATTTGCTGATATTCAATAATAATCATTTATTCATTTAATTCCTCAGTTGCAGCAACAATCGCTGTATGTTAGTCACTCCATTCATAGAAATTCATATAAATTCAATTCAAATTCACTCTAATTATTGTAATGAGATCACCGACAGCATTTAAAATAGTTAATGGAAAGTGCTTTAAACAAAAGTCAGGGTGAGAAAAAGTAAACACACAGAGTACACATTTTCTGAAATCTTCTTGAATTTTCAGAACATATAAACTTGCATAAGCCCAGGCAAAAGCTGCCCACAGACTTCCCTGTATGACATTATTCTGAATGAACCAATTCAACTCACCATCTCTTGTGTGACAAAATTTGGTGCTGTTGGGTCCACAGACCAATAAATGCGATCAAAAGTAAATGCCTTCATCCGACACCGACTGTCTGCCAGTTCGAACTTCTGACTTTCCAACTTAACAAACGACAGAACACAAATGAATAATCGCGCTTGCATAAAAATGTGTGGTCTAACATAAATGAAATATTTCCTCTTCAAGATATAGAATAATTGTTCAATACACACAACAAACAAACACTCACTCATAATGTGATAATTAATTTGCAAATGATAATTTTAGTCAACTGTTAGCAAAATCTTGATATTGCTAAAAAAAAGCATGGTTCATGTTAACTAAACAGGCTTTTATCAACCATCAATCAATCACTCTACCATGAAGTCAGTCAGTTGAGTGATTTGTTTGATTATTGCACCTTTTGGCCATTCAGCTATACCAATCAACACTCAATTGCCCTTTGCATGGTAACTTCAACAGCACTAATATCAGGTTGTAAAGCACCCTTGTAGCAGCATAGCTGCATTATGGTGCTCTGGAATTTGTCAGTTTAATAATAATAATAATACAAGATAAACAACCGTTGTTACAGGTTGACTTAGTAAACTCCAACAGCAAAATAAGGCTGGGATTATGTGATGTAAATTATAAAAGATACTGAAACAAAGCATAAACAACTGAATCAAGAGCTTAAAAACATCAAACACATCAAAAGCAATCAGTCCCACAAGTCTTGATTTGAAGCCAAATGCATTGGCACAATGACTGTGAGACCATGCAGTTATAGCTGCTCTTAAAAACCGTTAAAAAAATCACTACCAGACAGACATGAACTGTAAAGCACACCACAGCAGCAAACCAACCATCAGCCTGCAGGGCGGGGTAATGGTGACAAGTGACACCCACGGCCGGAACAATTGAGGCAACATGAAATAACAGTGATTTCCACTACTCTTATAATATATCAGATCTACCTCAGTATTAAGATAAGGTAACATCAGCCCTGTAATCTAGTAGACAGACACATGACCATGGTGTGACTTTTAGCAATATTGCTTTATAGGCTCCAATCTCGGAGTTCACTATAGGGCAATAATTGCAACAACTAACTGTAAAACTCCCTAAAAAGAGCTAGCTACTTACTCATAATACGAATAATATTTTAAACTCGACCAATCACTTCTAACAGGTGAATCATACACATTAAAAGCATGCCAAACTTTCAAAACTTCCAAAAAGTACAAATGTATGCTAAATAAAATGTAAAAATCTGTTGAAAGAATTAAAATACCAACCAATTAAGATGTCTGAATGCCTCCATAGGCTTAGTTTATGGAAATACCAGATAACCAAGTATGCTAAATAATAATGTTTATAAATATATGTCTGAACAATTCTATAAACTTGTCTCAAGCTATAGTCATAGCAATTTGAAAATACCAAGTTTCATCTAAGATGTAAAACATTCAGCATAATGAAGGTATAATGAAGATCATAAGAACACCAATATTAGTTATGGGTATTGGGTATGACAATGAGTATAACATGAGGGCATTGGCATCAATCCCATGCTGATGATAATGAACATAAATACAAGAACAATATATGAGATTACTAGTAAATAATCTCAAAATTTGAAAGTGGTTACTTGATAACTAAGAACAGGGCACAGCATATCCATTATGCTCAATGCATAGAGTCGGAGGGGTTGTTCAGAGATGCCGGATGTGTCCTTCAACCAATCACAGAAGGAGGCAGAGGAGCAATAATTGTGAAGGTAAACATGACAGAAATGACCATTCTGAATGGGTGTGGAACATTAATTATCCATACATACCAAATAAACACTAGTTATAGATTCACCAAAAAGTTCAAATACCTTAACATTGTGAACTTGGAGTGTCTGTCCAGATATGTCCACTGCTGTCTTACTCTCGTTTAGAATCTCCCTGCAATTTAGAAACAATACCAGCAAATTCTAAATTGTTTTTTGTGCAATTTCAAACACTTTCAAAAGTAAACATAAGACAAAATGTCATTGTCACATTCACCAGTGTTGATATAGGTATGACCATCATACATACCTGAATTTAGTCTAAGCCTGAGAAGCAGTATATCACATAAACTCATTAAAAAAATAAACAAAAGATAAGCACAACAGTGAAAAATGTACTCTAAATTGAATCGAATTAACTTAAGTCATCTGCACTCTTACACTAAAATGATAGTAGCCCACTTAAAACAATACAAAACAATTTCAATGAACACAAGTCAGGCCTTTCAACTTAACTGCTTTCTGGGATACGTTTAAGGGGCAAAACACCTGTGAAGACTAGCCATCCTAGAAATACCTTGTCTAGGGTAATTATCAACACCCTCTTCAATTCATCGAAAACACTTCATCCACATGGCTGCCCCAGGACTACAGCATTATTTAAAGAATCTGATGGATCGTATCTACCTCCAGTGTACCAAGCAGTAATAATCATTGATCGTTGATGGAGGGGAAAAATCAGCGGGTATAATGTTTCTGAAATAGAATCCTATTTTTATTGTGCATGCATCTCAAAGCATATTTCTCCTGTCAGGTTTTTTGCCAGTGTTCTTATTTAGCAAATTATATGTCTAGCATTTGCGCTCCATATCGTTTTGGGTAGCTATAGTAAATTAACAGGACTTCTTCAAAACTTCTGAGCTAACCCAGCTTAGTTTTCATTGTGCATACCACTGATAATTGGTCTGGACTGAATGACAACAGGCACTTCAGACAGATATTGATACACATAATACAATAAATCAAGACAAACCGCCAGTGTAACTAATAAAAGTATTCACACACCCAGAAGATAAACTGTGAGTTAAGCAATACAGCACAGAACTTAATAAGGACATTCCAGAGCTCCATTTACTAAAGATTTGGCATTGGGAAAAGCAGTTCTATTAGCAACCAATTTTACAGCACAATAAACTTTCTTTCACTGAGGTGATGATGAAGTTACGGATAGAAACAGGTTTTCTAGGTACTTCCTCTATAAACACACTCTCAGCAGCTTCAAGAAGGAGACATAAGTCTCTGCTGTCAGTTCTGCTATCTTAAATATAATATTTGGTCAAATTCAGACACTAACACATGTTAACACATGTTCTCATGCACATAAACTGTCTGGCTATCATTGTATATCATTACACAAAATACAGTCTATACAGCCAGATTTACATCACCTTACTTTACCTTACTAAACCATGCCTGGTCTGACCTGACTCTACCATACCTTGAGGAACAGAAAGTCTAGTATCTGGCATGAACAAAGACCTCTGATGGCCTTTCAAGCATTGGCATGCAATCTACAAAAGCTCACAAGTCAAGTGCTGTTAAGTGATAGGATTGGTGTACATAGCAGTGCCTATCCAAATTTAGAAAATAACATACTGAACTTTGTTATCAGTAATAGAATACAAGTAGTTAAATAAAATAATAACCGAATGAATTTGGACAATTAATTAGCATACTATGCAATTTAAATTCCTTTCTAAATCATTGTAGCAGCTTACTAATGAATTTAAAGTGTTATCACTACTACTGTCAAAAGAGGGTGTCAAAAGAGGGTGTCAATAGAGGGTGTCATTAGAGGGTGTTAAAAGAGGGTGTTAAAAGAAGGTGTCAAAAGAGGGTGTCAATAGAGGGTGTCAAAAGAGGGTCTCAATAGAGGGTGTCAAAAGAGGGTGTCAAAAGAGGTTGTCAATAGATTGTGTCAAAAGATGGTGTGAAAAGAGGGTGTGAAAAGAGGGTGCCAAAAGAGCCTGTCAATAGAGGGTGTCAAAATAGGGTGACAAAAGAGGGCGTCAAAAGAGGGTGTCAAAGAGGGTGTCAATAGAGGGTGTCAAAAGATGGTCTCAATAGTGGGTGTCAAAAGAGGGTGTCAAAAGAAGGTGTCAAAAGAAGGTGTCAAAAGATGGTGTGAAAACAGGGTGTGAAAACAGGGTGCCAAAAGAGCCTGTCAATAGAGGGTGTCAAAATAGGATGTCAATAGAGGGTGTCAATAGAGGGTGTCATAAGAGTGTGTCAAAAGAGGGTGTCAATACAGGGTGTCAATAGAGGGTGTCATAAGAGGGTGTTAAAAGAAGGTGTCAATAGAGGGTGTCAAAAGAGGGTCTCAATAGAGGGTGTCAAAAGAGGGTGTAAAAAGAGGTTGTCAATAGATTGTGTCAAAAGATGGTGTCAAAAGAGGGTGTCAATAGAGGGTGTTAAAAGAGGATGTCAAAAGAGGGTGACAAAAGAGGGCATCAAAAGAGGGTGTCAAAGAGGGTGGGGGCAAATGTTCTACACTCCTATAATCTGCAAAAGGATAAGTCAGTTGTGCAGACAAGAATTAAATTACAACTGAGCAGAATGGACATCCAGGGAAACAGTTGAGCAACTCAGTAAGCTTGTTCACAAAAAACAGCTGCAGTTCTAGAGATATTACCACAGACCAGTACACATATGACCTAGTTAAGTGTTTCTCAGTATTTTTTGGCTGTGGAACCCTTTGATATTAAATATTTTGGGTGGAACCCCCCTTCCCCCCCATCAAAATCTACACATTTTCTGTTGTAAGCACAAACGTTTGAGAATTCAGAAAATTATACGTTTTGGGCCTAGATTAGATAAATAATTACACAAATATCGATCACAATGAAATAGGAATTCTCTTTCATATAAAGTTACACACAGATTTCAAGCAAAAAGCCTCTTATGAAAAATTCATAAAATATATTTAAAACTATTCGAAGTTTATTGTTCACACTGAGAGTTTTCTGCAGAACCCCCTATTCACCTCAACTTCACAGTTTGGGAAACGCTGACCTAGTTGACTATTTATAAGATTGAGGAATAAGAACTTTTTAAGCATTAAGGTTGGCTGGAGTTCCGTGTTTTGTAAACTATTAGTCCCAATTTCAAAAAATCTTTTGCTGAACAATCATGAAGCCATGCAAAGATTTCTGTTAATGGTTTATATACAGTCATTCATACTAAATAGCAAGCACACACAAGTAAGCAGCAAAAAATAACCTCTTAACCTGAGGACTGCATTATGCACTAGTTATTACATAAGAACTGCTCATCCATTAATGGAAAGTATATTGCACCTACTGGAGAAGCTTAGTGTCCAGTGTGAAATGGTCATTAGCCTGATAACAAAGGCTCCATTTTCAGCCAGATGTATTGTATGTCCATTCTTCCCAGAGCCTGGTACCTTTTACCAGAGGCAAACACCATCCAGCATCGCCTCTCTGTGCCTCTGACATAACACTGCCATAACCAGCACCATCAGCCTAATAGCAGCTGAGGCTGGAGCAGTTCTGTGCCAGCCAATCACTTAAGTTACCTAACACAGCCTGCAAACTCCATTAGCCGGTGTGTTTGCATCACTGGATAAAGTCTTCAGTAAGATACTTCATCAGTCTTCACACGCTGTCCAACTTTAAGGAACAGTTAGCCTTAAATAAAATTCTTTGTTTAGAGGATTCACAATAGTTCCTATCCTGCTGATCTGCTGCAATAGGACCCACAACATTCCCAAAGGATACTCAGTCCGTATGCTCACTGCCAATGGCCCATGAAACTGCTAGCCAGCCCCTAAACAGGTGATGAGACGGACAAAGCATAAACTGATGCCTTGACAAAGCATAAACTGATGCCTTTCGGCAAATTTGTACAGACAATGAAACTTCATCAGCCACAGAAGCACAATGCACTTGCACAGAGGTCACAAAGGATGAAATCACAGACTGCAAAAGCAAACAGTCATAACTTTGTCCAGAATGCACTTTCTGCTGACTAGGTGGCCGTGTGGCAAATGTAACAGCATTCGACCAATCTGTTTTGGTAGCAGTACATTGTGTTACTTTGATAATTTGTTGCTGAAACAAGCATGGTTACCTGGCATGAGAAGGCTGTTGATTATAAGTTGTTATATTTTTAGTTTGATGTCTTATGGTTCTAGAAATGCTCAATAGTCTTGCTTTGGCACCTTGTGAGGTCCTTAAAATATGCTATATAAATGTTCAGATGCTGCTACAGATACAAGACTCCAAAACTGTTGAACTTCATCTGTGAAGGCTATAGATCTTGTATAATTTGCTAATTGTTATACTGCTGGTTACCTCTAGATTCCGTTTATGTATATAATCATTTCATGTTATTCTTCTTTCTATCATTCCTCTATAAATAATCTTATACTTGAATGGTCAACATTTTCATCACTGTCCTGCTTAAGACTAATAATTGGTCTAGTATCAAAGAAAAGGCAGAAGATCTACATGTATATACTTTAATCTGTTGTGTTAAATACAAATGCATATCCTTGAGCTCAGTTAATTAGTTAATTAACTAGGAATTTCATCCAATAAGAATCAGAAACCAAAGATGGCTTTGGATCTGATCAGACAACTCCTATTAAATTAAAATTATTTTGAACAATAATCATGACAATTTGTCATTCAATGTTGAAGAAAGGCATACATCTCAGAGTTTAATCAAGTACAAGACTACTACTATTCACTGTGTACAGTAAATGCTATGTGACTAGCCAGCTAAATGAAATGAGTAGGAATTCAAGAAATTTTATTTAAGCAAATTTAATTATCTCAATTCCATAGCCAGACCATAACCACTAAACTAGAAGTGAGATCTAATAAGATTTCTAGATTCGATTAGTAAATCACAAGCACCTTTATTCTTAAATGACCAGAGTTTGAATTAAATATTCAAAAAGTAAATGACAGACTAATCTGTGCCTGTTTATTAATAGCATGGACCCTTAACATTTGTACACCTTAAAGTTTTACTGTAGGGATTTCGTACAAGCGCCATCACCTATTTCAGTGATATAAAAACATGAAATTACTCCATCTGGGTCCCCACTCCTCATCGTCTTCATAAGTGCTCGATGCTGGGCCTCCTACTCTACATCATCTACACATCTGATCTTGGTCCTTTCCTTACTGTCCAAGCTGTGCTGGGTCAGCTGCACGCTGATGACGTCCAAGCCTAGCTGCAATGTCTGGCATCTAAGGTCATTGGTGGGGTTCTATCAATGACCCTGGCAATGGAGGGGGTGCCTTGGTGGACTGAATGTCTTCAAATCAACGACTATGGCTCAATCCAACAAAAATCAGCAGCTCGCTAAGCAAGACCTCACCCACCGCTATTACTGCCACTTTGCCTCATGTTGCCAATTCCGTCACTATCTGCTATCCAGGCATCACACTGGATCCAGAGATCACCTTTGCTTCTAACATCCATCGTCTCTGCTACTACCAGTTGCACGAGCTCCACCCACCATCACCCGCTTTCTTACTTCCACTGGTACAGCTACCCATGTTCACTCCTTTGTCATGACTCAACTTGACTATTGCTGCTCACTGGGGCTTTTGGAGTGCCTGGACGGGATATGCCAAATGCCTCAAATGAAGCATACCAAGAGCTGGCCATGAAATTACTAGATGTCACATATAAATATGCCACACTCTTAGGTGATAGCATGTCATAGATCAGAAAGCTTGGTTGAAAGATCATCATCTTCAATATATATTATAAGCATGCAGATACTCATTACTTTGGGTAATAAATTTTATGACCTGATAAAAGTCCTCTGTTTTCAGTCAAAGACCTTCGTCATGACTAGAAGAGAGAACTTAATCATGTGAGTAAATGACTTATTGTTTATAAATTGAAATTATAAATTATTAGGCCATATTTAGATCCCATATCTCTGTCAGTGATTCAGCAATCCTGTCTGTCTGTCTGTCTCTGAGCTCTTTTTGTCAGCCATCTTTACATCACCACCACCTTTCTTTAGCTGGGTTGCAATTCTGGCCTTACCCCTACTATTTGTAAAGTGCATCCATTAAAAAGCATTGTAACTTGTATAAGGGATATAATGTTTACTGGTATAAAACTGAAGTAAACCTGATTAATTCAACATATGTAAGTCTGTGCAAATAACATGCTTGATTTTTTAATATATTTAAAAAACAAAACAACTAACTACAAATTTATATCCACCATGGTAGACTTGGAGTCTTGAGTCTTATAACTTGCATTTTTTGTGTTTTATCACTTGTTTACCTGAATGCACTTGTTTCAAAATCCTAACAGCTCCACAAATTGGCAATCTTCACTCAGAAAGGGAAAACAGGTGATTAATAAATTAAGTTGTTGTGAGGAAGCTCTACTAATGAATGTGAACCTAACACCTGAGGGACTGCAGAGGTCAGCACCTGTTATTGGTTGCTTGAGAAATATCAATATATGAGACATAATTACAGGCCCTTTAGAACTCTTGAATTTGAAAGGCAGGGTCACAACTGGTCTTTAGCCCACTAGATCTCTTAAGTAGCAAGAGATTACTTGTTGTCCTTTTATCAACACAGCTTAAGCTGTTCATAGCTTCAGAAAGATACAAGTCTGTTCAGGTTGGCAAACCCAAGATATTTTTCCATTTTACTTTCAATAGCAACAAAAGCTCCTGCATAATTAGAATTTAAATATCTTCACTGTGTAAACAATAAATGTAGAAACTATGTACTGATCTGTGTGTTGTGTACACAATAACTGTAGAGGTCATATTCCTCTAGGGGTATGTGTATGTATTTGGAATGAAGTATGTCAGAAGGAGAAGCATTACTGAATTCCCACTGAATGTTAACTCAATGAAAGTGGCTACTGAACATGGATGCAGGTCAATGGGATTTTTGATGTTTTAGCCAGTTCATAGCACTGTCAAAGTACACCAAAATACATTCAAATCCTATTTGCAATCATTACGAATATGAATTTACTAATTTAGACTCTTAATATGATGGACCAAGCTATATTCCTAAGAATTTTATAAAAGAGGAATGCAACTCAAATGGTTTATGACATCCCTCAGGGCTCAAACTTAGAACCTCTGTAATGGGGAACTGATCTCAATGATCTTCCTAACACTTCATCAAAAACTCATATCTTCCTATCCCATGGGTGAATTCAGGAGTTATTCAAGATTGCCAATCATGAATTAACATCTATAGCCCATTGGTTAAAGGCCACTGGACTCTCATTGAACCTACCTAAAACAAATATTTTCAGTTCACATACTACAGAAAGCCAACACCTGCTTTGAACTACTCACTGTACATTGATAGCTCAAATATAACACATGTTAAATCAGCCAAATTCCTAGGTGTTCGTATTGACCAACATCTCACCTGTAGTGTCCACAAAAACAATACTGAAAAAAATTGCAAAAAATGTGTGTAATATTGTGTGTGATAGCAAATATCTCCTATCTGCTCTCCTCTCAGATATTAACTAACTCTGTGATATTCTAATTCATCCATATCTCTGTGTATTGTAATGTAAGATGGGCTTTCAGTTATTCAACTATATAGCCTGGACAAACAGCAGATGGGAGTGATACCAGTAATCCCTCTGGGTTTTTCTATTAGTTAAAATCTAAGTGCAATTGATATCAGATTACTAACACTGATCCTATTGATTGGATACTTTAAAATTTGTAGACTGACTCCTTGCATATACTATTAACTTGTTTGACTGAATCATTATGGAGTCTATCTGGACTAGTTACTGCCTCTGATGCTGTAACCTGGGGTTCACACCTAGTAGGCCACCAGGCCCTTGTGGATCTCCCAGTCGTTGTGTATCCTAATAATTTATATGTACCCATTCTGGATAAGTTTATCTGACGCTTGCTTGACATGAGGTATACAAGAAACAACTATGTCATACAATGTTAAGCTTTATCGTCTGATTGAAAGAACGTATCTGGATTTAAATCGTTAACCAAACTGACTTCTCACAGCCTACAAATCTGCCAGACCAGTAACACGATAAAACGAGCTATGCCCAGCCTGGCGCGGTGTGCTGGACTACACGCCAGCCATTCCAAACGAAGTGTTGTTTAAACCATAATCAAAATGACAGGATACTTTTCAACTTCTCAACTTAAGCAGGACATAATATAAAAAAACACAAGTAAGCTGTCAAGTGTACGATACCTGTCAGATTGTGGCCTTATCCGTACTGCCACAAGAACTTTCGACATAGCTCCGCGTAAATCGTAAATGCAGCGCCCTTGTATGCTATCGGTCTTGGGCACGCAGGCCTGAAATCTTACGAAAACGCTGAGTTACATTTCGCAACAGCGCATTAGTCTAATTCATTGAAAGCGCCTCATCATTCGAATAAAGAATGAATTATCCATGTGGTTTTCGATAACTTTCATATAGTTCAATACGAAAAACAAACTTTTGAAACTTCTTCGACAAGCAGAAAACTCTTAGCATCATAAACACACTGTCTACTACAGCGAGCAGTCGGCTGCCTGTAGTTCAATAGACTGTTTCAATGCCCTTCAGTCAGAGCACTACGCGCGTACTATATTCTGTACCTCTCTGCGTTAAACCCGCCTTTTTCAGCACAAGTTCGCATCTCGAACTTGAGGTCAGCTTCCGCTCGTCTATTCTGGAAAGGCATAGATCAGGCATGGGTAAACCGATAGAGGAATACGACGACATCAACGGCCACTGCAGCCATTACAATTAGTCACCGAAAATTACAACTATACCCGCGGCATATCATAATTTATAATATGTCTGCATTAAACAACAAATCGAATCTTACATGGAAGGAGGAGAATGAAGTAGGGTAGGAGGAGGAAGCTGAAGAAGAAGAAGAGGAGGAGGAGGAGGAGCGTGGGAGGAGAAGGAGGAGAAAGAGAAGAAGAAGGAGCTAGGAGAAGGAAAAGAAGGAAATGGATAAAGCAAAAAAGGAGGAGGAGAAGCAAAGGAAGCAGAAGAAGAAGGAGCTAGGAGAAGGAAAAGAAGGAAAAGGATAAAGCAAAAAAGGAGGAGGAGAAGCACAGGAAGCAGAAGAAGAAGGAGGAGGAAGAGGAGAAGGAAGAGATGGAGGAGGAGGAGATGGAGGAGGAGGAGATGATAGAGAAGGAGGAGGAGGAGGAGGAGGAGATGATGGAGGAGATGGAGAAGGAGGAGAAGAACAAGAAATCTCTTGAACTCCCGACGACACCTATATATATATATATATATAACCATGGACATTTGCAGTAGTAGTTTCAGTTTAAACTAGTCGCGAGGATCATTCTGAAAATTCATTTACATTCTCATTTTTGTAATGGGCGGTAGACATACATCGCTTACTTGATGAATATATGACAGTACATATGAAGTACATGTAATTGTAATAAAGATGTAATAGGACATATTACAGTTGTTAACTGTTGTTCCGATTACGGCATCTTTGGACTTATTTTATCGCGCCATGGAAGAGAGTTGAGGCTCATTCGAAAACCAACATTGCAGGCCATAATGGCCAATCTAGATGTCTTTTATGTCTCTTTGCATGGTTTTTATTGGACAGAACACCTAACAGTTGTTAATAAATTACTCTCATTAGGCTCTATTCATAAACCATAACGTGTTAGTCGGTGGATTTCCAGAGTCCTCTAGTTTGACCTATAAATCTCGCAAACCAGGAAGCATACAGTGGCTAGACGTAGGCCTATACTATGGCCTGTAATCCCATGGAGCCTTAATTTGACATGGCTCAAAACCTTACAAGCCCCAGAGGGTTTGGCCGCTTGGGACCTATAGCTAGTCCCTGGCGCGGCGTTAAAACTCGTAATAGGCCTACACGAAGTCAAAGATTGAAGCGACAAAAGAAAAATCGGACATTGAAAGAGAGACAGGCTTACTGTAGTGTTTATAAGTATATCTAAATTGGGCTTTATTCCTAATATTAAAGTTTCAAAGAAGCCTGTCAACATCCAGACTATAGAACAGCATGCAGCTATATATATATATATATATATATATAAGGCCTACTTACTTAAATAATGTAGGGCATATGGGCAAGAGTTTCGATTACACACAGACTCAACAGTTCTTTGCTTTTTATCCTTTCACTCCTCTCTTGTATTTTATTCATTTTTATTATTTCGGGCAATTAATGCCCGGAATGTTCTTCACTTGATAAATTATTTCTACCCGAAGAGCAAAACTTGAAAATCGAATCATACGCCTAGGGCCCTATTCCATTCAAACGGTAAGTACTGTAGGCTTACAGGCAAGTACAATAATAAATCTCTTTAGACTCTACGTAGCCTAGGCTCACATTTCTCTACTCAACTCAACTGTCCAAAAAGTAGCTCTAGGTTTCAGGGTTTTCATTAAACATACATAAATAGTTATAGGGCATAAAAAAATTAAACGCCCCATCAATAAAACACAAATGGCGCGTGAATGCCACGTGTTGTGCAAACCTAGCTGTTCTATAATATCATGGATGCCGTATAGGCTTATTTGCACTGCATGGATCACAATTTTACTTGGAACTCAGCATCGACCCCTTTTGGACACAGTCTAGACTATCGGCAAAAACACGACTCCTTCAGTCTTTCAGGAACAATTGTTTCAGCGTCGTTGGGTGTCTGGACAAATAGACGAAACTCTATAGCACCATCATTGTGTATCTACGAGGTCGTTGTCTTAGTTATATCGACAGTATTATATCGATATTCAATCGTTTTCGAATCAGCAGACATAAACTTGGGTGCAGACGTAGGCTAGGCCTCATAGATTTCGCACAACGACCGAGGTATCGTGTTTATCGGTGCTTATCGGTTGTCAAGTTACACCTCGGCACCGATTGCTGAACTTAATTCTTATACGCACACGTATGATTTAAAAGGCACTTCGGTTGTTGAAGCCCTGACAACACAAAATCGCGCTTTGTTCAGCTTCGATGTTCAGGTACTGAAATATAAACTAGCGTCTGCTGCTCAGCTAGAACTGGAAAAAAACTATTTTTTTTCAAGAAAGGTTTAGGGTTCTTAGGTTTAATAAGCTTTTTAGGTTTTTAACAATACGATCGAGAAATACAAGAAGAACTTTCAATTTATAATTAGGCTATCTGTTGACTGTAAAGAGCTAGTCTACACAGCCTACACTCTTTACTTTTTGACAAGGTTCATTAAATTAAATTGTAGCCAACAGCCCTGAGTTTACTTATATATAAGCCTAGAACAGCAGCTGGTAGGCCCTCTTCTAAAACGGACTTTCAATCTCTAGCCAAATTCGTAACATTTTTGAGCTTACTCAGCCTATAGGTTTAGTCTACGACTCTACACAGCTTACAGCTATAGGCCGCAACAGCAGCATTTTAAAGAAATAAAGAAAGTACGCTCGGACGTGGTACTGGCACTGCATACGTCGGCTAACCACAATGCGTCCTGTAAAAGTGCATCCTTTGTCATCTGGATTCTTAACCAAATCAATTCTCGCACTGACCGTTCTACTCGGATGGACGCCTGCATACGGTAGGCAGACATTTCAAGAATGAATCATATTAACTTTCATTAGCTTACCAGAATAGCGCTAACTTCGATTGGTGGCATTAACCTAAAGCATTAACTGCTTGGGACCATAATAACCGCGCGTGGTTCATTATCGCGCCTATCATAACCGCGCATTTCGTCACTCATAGAGGCCTTTTTAATTGTCCACCAACTTATCACACCCTAATTGTATAGTTTAAAAACGTAGGCCTACGCCTTGAAGTCGGTTAAATGATCAATTCATTGAAGCAGTACGGTAAGTTTGCTTTACATGAACTATATAGGCCATAGGCCTAATCTGTCCGCATGTTTATGAACGGCCGTTTGCTTGAATCAAAGCCATCGTAGCCTACTACCTCAATCGTCCTGTGAGGAATATCTTCCTGGCATCGCCCATAACTTATCTTTACAAGTCTAGTTGTAAACTTTTTCATGTAGAATTAACATTGTGCAGGACGATAGATGAACTAGCTTACTTTGCCTTTTAAAGTGTACTTTGATCTCTATATTGTTGTATGTTCGTTTATCTCCAGACTCCCATATGGCTTTATTGGCGGCTATTGAAGGATCCCATTTCCAGTGCTTGTCGATTAGGCCTACCATTCAACGCTTTAATGCTATTGCCTTTCAAGGTCTGTAGCCATGGCCGTTCCAACCCAGCATCTTTTATCTCAGGGTATTTTTTTGACAACCTGAGGGTATTTTTTTGACAACCTGAGGGATTACCAATTAAGTAGCCTACCTCTCCGGCAAAAACGATTTACAGACAGTCTACTGGTACGTAGGCCTATAGGC
Source organism: Bimastos eiseni (assembly GCA_959347315.1). Classification (NCBI taxonomy): domain Eukaryota; kingdom Metazoa; phylum Annelida; class Clitellata; order Crassiclitellata; family Lumbricidae; genus Bimastos; species Bimastos eiseni. The sequence goes on from OY365815.1 coordinate 20,204,821, forward strand.
GACAACCTACCACGCACGAACAATACAATCGAAGCCTGGCATCGCTACTTTCAACACAACGTTGCAGAGGTGTAACAAAGTTGTGAAAACTGGGAGGGGGGTCATAATTTAAATAATATTGTGCGAAGCGAAAAAGAATTTTCGCCCCCCTAATTTCTGAATTTCGCCGCCCCCATAAATTTCTGGGGGGGGGGCACAAATTATCTTAACAAAATTCATCTCATAAATCCATTGGAGAAACATAAAAAAGAACTGATTTGGGGTACGGTGCTCCTCCTGCCCCCTGCTTGTTACACCCCAGCAACGTCGACTGTCATCATATGAGCTAGCATAATTTTATTTTGCAATAGCGCTCAGCTTTGTAGGCCTAATTGATACAGCAATCATCTCCGCACGGATTGCTGGAAAGTTGTGAGGACGATTTTATAACAAAAGCTTACGCTTTGTCATTAAAATAACTAGTTAATTTTGCATATAGGCCTAGATGAAAACATTCGTCAAAATGACTCAGCAGTCAAACAATCGACCAGCATGGCCCCATGACACGCACAGAAATAAAAGTTTACAATGTGCCCTTATTATATCTTACATTTTAAACCTAATTTTAGAATGAACCAATGTTGCAAACCATTTGCAATTACCAGTACAGTTGTAAATTTTGTTGTAATATGTCTCTGTAGTATATGCGCCCAGCAGTTCCCAAGATAACGAACACGCTATAATGGCACCTCCGTCACAGCTTTTAAGAGTGACGCAATCAGTAGCCACTGTACCTGAGGCAACCAGTCTTAAATCCACTGCGATTGTACAGAGCACAAGCACGGCTACAGAGCAAAAAGGCACCTACGTTGCCTCTTCTACTACAAATACATTCAGCTCAGAACAAAACAGCTCATCCAAAATTTATTCTGGTGAAGGTAACGCTCAGGCCAAGCTGAGCAAGAAGAGTGGCTCCTCCAGCACCATAAATGAAGATATTTCTACTGCACAAGTAAAACAGACAAGCACAGGATCAGCCTATGATCAAACACTTGAAGCAACTGCAAGAACTTCCTATGAAGTTGGCCTAAATATTCGTGCCACATTTATCAAAACACTAATTAGCAGCTATATCACTGAAACTTCTGAAGATGGTCATACTTTTGAAAGGCTGTCAGCTTTTTCTTCAACTGATATTTCTGCAAAAAGCATAATACAGTCTGCAGCAACATCTGCAAAGAGTCTAGAAGGAATTTCAGCAGCTGGTACTCAGATGAAACAGAATGCCATTAATTCAGACACTTTGCTGTTTTCAATAAGACCAAGCAATCCTGTCTTAATTGAAATTTCACAATCTCTTGGAGAGACTTCTAAAACAGAAGGAAATCCCACTTTTGTTCACACTGCTTCACAATCAGCCATAGGAACCACTCCAAACAACGGACAAAGCTTTGTTGGTACTGCTTCAATGCCAGTCATAGGAACTACTTCAGCCATAGGATCCACTCCAAGCAATGGACAAAGTTTTGTTGGTACTACTTCAACGTCATCAATAGGAACTACTTCAGCCACAGGAACTACTTCAGCTATAGGAACTACTTCAGTCATAGGAACTGCTCCAAGCAATGAACAAAGATCAACTGCTGAAGAACAATCCACAATCAAGGACGATGAAGGTATTCCTCGTTTTCTTGAAATTTTCTCATAAGATAGAAAAAAAGAAATAACTACCCTGGTAAATAAAACAGTATTTATGTGGACTAAACAGCGAAAGTTCATTGTAAATAAAATATTAGGCTTATGTTTTCAGCGCCTATCACGTCTTGTGCTTGATTCGTCCAGCGTTGAAAATTAGTTCACAAATCTATCAGGCTGCAACAAAGTATTTTTACAGGACTTTGTTTGAACATTTTAAACTGTCTTTTAACTTGCATTTATTATAATTTTACACTTAGATTTTTTGGCCACCAGTTGGAAGGATCATCACAGACCTTCATCATCAGCATACGCCAGCATCATCGTTGCAACACCTTTGGCCTGTGCTCGTTCATGCATGTCACGACCAGGATGTCTACGGTTCGCAATTCTCAAAAACGCCTTGCCTTTACTTCATGTCAACTGCTCCCTCTACGATCAGCAATCAGCGCTTTACTGGGATTACCAATGGACAACTTATTCGTCTAAAGTATTGAATCAGTGAGAAAATACAGATCAATCTGTTCCCAATACAATGGGAACAGCCAAAGACCAGTCTTAACTGCAAAAATTAAATAGATTTCTTTTCAACTAACCAATATACAACTGTTTTTAAATGAACAATAATTCCAACCAAAATTCATCTAATGCTCTGCCTTCCAAGATTTCTTATCCTCCACTAGACATCTCTGGTCAAACCCTCTGAAACAATGTACCACTCGGGAAAGAAAACTCTGTAATATGAGCCATGAATCCTGTAAAACATTAGGAATAATGCTCAGGATCTGTGTAGGTGGAATTCATTCGAATCATTATGATGAAATATCTCTGCAAGTTGCTGGACGCATGTAGTAAACACAAACTTTTCAGTAGTAATCTCCTTGATTTCGACGAATCTCGTTAGTATAGCAGATGTTTTCAGGAAATGATTTTGACAGTGATTGGCTGAAAATAAAGAATAGAACTATTCACTCAATGTAAATAAAGCATGGACAAACATGAAAAATTATTTTTTTACTGACTAATTCTAGCACCAGGCATAAGTTGTTTATGGACTAACACCAGCTGCTGATAAATTTCCTTATCCCAAGTTACTAAAACTGCAATAACTAAGGCACAACATTAATTAAAACAATTAATTACACTTTTTAATCAATATCAGAACAAAAAAGTCCATGAAAAAAGTACTGGTAATTATTTGAGAGAAGACTGATTGACTAGAACTAACTTACTGAGCTGCATAATGGACATTCTCCAAAGAGTAGGTTGAAACTCTGACGACTTGTTGAGAGTGAACGCAGCCACTGAAACAAAATCTTACTGGTAATTACTCACTTACTATTACATTAACATCACATTAAAATATTACATTAACATATTACATATAACATTACATGATTATGTTAACATATTACATATAACATTAAAATATTACATTAACTTACTATTACATTACATGTTACTGGTAATTATTCACTTGCTATAACATGCATATTTTTTTTAAGTGAACTGTGACTGTTGTTGCTTGTTCATCTTCTCTATATATCAACATTAATAATCCTCCAAGTGGATGCAAGATTGAGGAATTCAGTTATTACTGTGAACCTGGAAAGCAGAGGCTTCAGGAATTTGGCATTCCATTTTGATGATAATAGTAAACCCACTAAATCACCTCACGAACTTTAAGGTGAGTGATATTTGTAACCTGATAGCAGTGGCTGAACTTATAATTTTTGGCTTCACATAAATCACACAAATTAACCATTTGGGGCCTGTTTATGCTCTATGCCACTCTCAGCTGGAGCCTTCTTTTTCACGTATATATGCCTAAGACCCACAGTTGTAGGCCTGTGGGTGAATAATCAACACTGCATACTGCCTGTAAGATGACTGTTAAATTTCTCTGAAACGACAAATTTATTATTACTACACTTGCTATGAGTGTATAGTGTATACAGTACTTAGAAATATAGTGCTCCTAGAAGAATTTACATTACGTAAATGCACAACATTTACCACATCGAATAGTCCAGATTAGAATGTACAGTTTGTCTCTTCCAAAGACTGCAAATAATGATGTTATAAACAATAGCTGTTGCTACGACAAGTAAGCAAAGTTGTGAAATGCAATAGATGATGTTAAAGCTTCCATTTCGCTCACCTCATAGAGGCAGGCTCTGTGAAAGACCTGTGCACAGCGCTTATCCTCACAAGACTGGTCGGGAATTTCATCTTCGAATCGATAGGCGTAACAAATGCCACATTCCACTGTAAAATCCTGAAGCACACAAACAGTCACACTTAAGCCATTCATAGAGTTAATTTTCAAAACATCATTTGAGTAGCACTCGCTTATTTTACAACAACTGTCACAATCAAAATATATAAATTGCAGTTAACCCTCAATATGTAAAAACATGTCACAAAGAAATTCATACTCATTAAGGGCCCATCCATACATTATGTGAAAATCGGATTTTCGGACCCCCTCCCTCCTGTTGTACCACGTACAATTTGTGGACCCCTCCCCATGCGTACATACATCTGAGCTCTACCCCACCTCCATTGCAAAGGCTAAATAGCTAAACACATCTATAAGACATTGATTTTACCACAGACTATTTATTTTTGCTAAGCATCATATTTAACAGCTTAAATTTTTTTAACTGTTATGAAGAAATAAAACACTAACAACACGCATTTGAAACAGTTTTAATGCTACATAAAATTGATTAAGCAGGAATACAGTTTGTGATTGAGTTTACAGTTCTGATTTTAATATTCCATGTTGTGTACATCATAACTAGACAATTACATCTGCACACATACATATTTTCGCCAAAATTTGAAACTCCCCTGGCTGCATACATAATATGTAGACGGTTCCTAATAGAAAGCTCGACAATAAATGTTTCTAAGAGTGAAAGCTAGTTATATACCAGTAATGTAAAACAACTGTAATGCATAGGATACAGTGCACATCCATCAAGTCATATGTACATATTCACAATGTAAGTGAAATGTGTGTATATATAATTATATGCATATATGTATATATAAATATAGCATATATTTGTTCTACTGAAGTTCCTATATATTATAACAGATGTCTAAACCTCAATGGTAACAAACCTCTTTCTTTGAATTCTTTAATGATGGAAACTCAATTTCAAGTATCGTCTGTAGATTCTTCAGCAAACTCACGTTGATATTCCTAATACGGAAAGTCAAATGAATCATTTATAAACATTGAGCAAATCAAATGATTCATATTTTATGAACTGTACAACAAAATTGCAACCAGTCAGCTGTAAGGTAAATCTGATTAGTATAATTTTTCTATGGTAGTAACTGTTAAATTAAATCACAGAGTTGAAGTGTTACAAATGAATTCAAGTGACCTCCTTCATTTTTTTTATGATGAACTCTGAAAAATGTGAACTCCTACATTTACAAAGATTAATTTTCCAATGCATACCACATAAGGAGATTCTTGTTGAAGTTTTCCTTAAGTGGACCAGTTACTAAAAAACAAATACCATACAAAATAAAGTTCTTCTACTGCTCTATCAGTGTTTTACCTCAAATATCATACACACAACAGGAAGCATACTAATAAATAGTATTTATGCATGGTCATGCCTTTCAGAGGCTTATGTAAGACTTGTATACACATCCAATCGTCCACACTATTCAAAGTGTCCCAAACATCACTCAGCTTGTCTTAAAATAGCTCTAATATACCACTGGTTTTGAATGATAGCATTTAACAGCTTCTCACTGTTCTCAGGCTTATTCACCAACCTTACAGTAAACTGTTAAACAGTGAGAGAGATGAATTTGCAATTCTTGCCAAGCAATAGGTCAACATCCCATTATACCTAAATGACCAGAAAGGGAAAATTGGCATAGCAATCAAGGTCTGACAGCTGGATTGTGGAGACTCTAAAGACTTGCTACTCAAAAACATATGCAGACATACCATTATCTGCTCCAAGAAAGCAAATATCTGGAACTGAACGAGGATGTCTTGGATTAACATCTATCTGTAAGGATGATGCCTTGCCTAAATTAAAGAAAAATCAACAATTACTAATGTAACTGATCCAACAATTAAGAAACCACCGTAAAACACAGAAGCGTCTGACAAAAACTACTATATAATTTTACCTTGGGAATTACACCAAATTACCACAATATAATATTTCTAAGCATAGAAATCAGTAGATATTGCTTAGCATTTTGGAATAATTGAATATCCTGAAACCTACCATTTTTAACCAAGAAGAAACCATTGAAGTCAGGACAATTTAATTCACATATATTTCACACTCATCACAAGTAGAAAGTAAAATTCAAGCCTGCAAATATTCCCTAAGCCTGAAGTCAATTCTAGGATGTAAAATATTCCTTAAGGCTGAAGTCAATTCTAGGATGTACGAGATGTGCATACCTCTTGGCAATATATCATGCCTATAACTTAAACATCATACATGCATACAAAGCAAAATAGCATTGCCAGGTGATGATAAAATGCAGTTGTACCTAAAGCAATTCTACGGCGAGTTGCATCTCGAGACGGCATCTCAGGCTCAAGGACACATGTGCTAGTATCAATTTCATCCATTACATCCCAGAAATCCAGGTAGTTGGTAATACATTTCTCAAAGTGAGCAGAAAGATGAATCAGCTTGCTCTTCACAAAAAATAAACAAAATATTCAGATTTACAGCTGTTTTCATGTTCAGTAAAAAATAAGGTAGGGTAACATAAAGTAACCATCAACAGCATCAGTATTGTGCCATTTTTTGGAGCATATTTCCATTTCTGGTACTCTTTGCCAAATGCCTCAGTCTTTAGATCATCTCCAAGCTCTAAGTAGCCAATGTTCATTTGGTAAATCAAGGACTTGTTTAATGCATGCTTTTAAGAAATACCAGTGCCTCTGAGACCCTATAACCATACAGGTACAATTGTACATACATCAATACTTAAAAACATACATACACACACACAGAAATACATATGCATACATGCTTGCATAAAACTCTAGTCTTCCAAGTCATGGTCAAACACCTGGAACAGTGTTTAGGCAGATCAACAGACAGCATTAAAGAAACTTTTAAAAAGTACTGTTCATCATATCTAAATAACAAATTTACCCTATAATTCCATGAGAAGTCAAATGGCTGAGGAAGTTCAGTCAGGCATTCTGGCGGCTTCTCTGGATGCTAGGAATTAAAGTAACGCAATCAATTAACTGCCAACAAACACTACGTCTTTCAAACCAGTTTAAAGGCAAGGGTGTATTATGACAGCCTGGAAGAATACTAGGTCATTACTGATAAAATACAACAGCCGAGTATACTAAAATCATGTTATAATTCTGTGTAAAACTTGAAGCCAGTGGCAACTGGCAAGTGAAATAAGGTATCTTGCTGTTTTAAAAAATGCAAACATGTGGCAAATAAAGTCAGCATTCATAACAAATGACAAATCTGACACAAGAAATAAATTTTGCACTGCTATTAAATTGGATGCCACATTTAAACCACGATATATGAGAGGACCTTGTAATAAAACCAAAGCAGCTCATCGTAAAATGGCTATACTTTCAAGTGGGCAATAAATAAAAATAGATTGAGACAGAGTCAAAATACTGGCACACAGAATACTGGCAGGCGTTCATACATGTAAGTTTGCAAATGTACATATCTGAATACTGTGAATAGTCACATAGCACATTATTTAACATGATAAAATAATTCAACCTGTAAGTGCAATCGAATTTTTAATGTGTGCTGCCTATGTCTGTTATCCTCAGTCACCAGATGGAGCTCTTGAAATGAAGCATTGATGAAAGACAATCTGTAGCCAAAAAGCATCATTGTAAAACTGTGAACTTCTGATAAACCTCATTTTAAACTGTATATTTACATATTCTTTCTACAATGTTACTGATAGAAGCTCAGGATGCAGCTTTTATAAAATATCAAGCATTAATACCAACACTTCTTTCATCAAACTCATTACAATATGTAGTGACAAAAAATATGTAAATGTTCACACTTCTTTATGTCCACAAATGTAAATTATATTATCACTTAAAAACAATTCTGGCAATGCAGTGCAAGTGAAGAATAAAAAAAGTGGATAAATATTATACTGCAGAAAAGACTAACCATTACACTTGCAAGTTTTGAGAGCACAGTATAGTATAGTAAATTGTGAAGTAATTACCGATTCCATCCAAGTTCTTCAATTTCATTTACGAGAGCAGAGTAGAATTCGGGCAGCTGAATAAATTTATCTGATTCTTTTTGTGAACGCATTCGATTTTCCTAGTCACAGCAAAAAACAGCAGAAGTATTGGGTCTGCCATTAAAAATGTTGCCAACATATAAATATATATATTTATCAATCAATCACTGTATATATAACAGCTAATTCACTTGCTATAAGAATAATTCATTGAAAACTCTCTTGTGGAAAGAAACATCGTCTAAGCCTAGAAAGACATCTAAACACAGATACAGGTACATTGATTGATTGATTTTATGTAGCGACTGTATAGCCTCGACCCTGCTTATTTTTTAATGAGAGTTTGTTCAGATGAGATCCTTCACCACTGCTCCTCTGTTCGAGTGGACGCCACACCATTTAAGGTCCCCGTGCAAAGGACCGCCACACCATTTAAGGTACCCATGCAAGGACCGTAATAACCCGAGATTTTTAAATCTCCGAAAATAAGCCGGCGCCGGGAGACGATACACAATACGAGCAGACACGATTGCACGTATACAGCATCAAATACTTATAGTTCATTAACTAAAAGTAAAATTACATTTATCAATATTATATACATTTAGCTAAAGGAAATAACTCACAATTATTGTTTTCAACTCGACCAGAAAAGCAGCCAGTGATCCACACTGCTTCAATCGCTGAAACAATGTGTTAAATAAAGTAACATATAGAAATACTACTAATAAGAAAGGTCGTGTAAAAATTTGTCAAAGTATTGATTCTCAGAAGCCAAGACGAAGCATGTACAAGCATAACAAACTCTACTTTACTGAACCTGAGATATTGATTCACAAGCAAATCTGCAGATTTTTTTAACATTTTCATGCAGGGTATTCAAAATCATCACCCTGGAGAGGCAACCTTAGGGTTTCCCAAAACTAGGGTTTTCTCACTCACGAGGCAAGGGGTTGGCTCATAGAACTAACTGTCTGTACTTTGGCAAACAACTGAAAGGTGACAATAAAATATGACCAATCAACTGCATCATTTCAATTTCCTGGATGTTATACAGTCTAGGTCTGACACCAATTATATTTTATCTTCTTTGATGTTGAAGCTATGACAAGATGATAATGCCAAAAATGACACGACTGACTAGAAAGTAGTAAGTTCTGTCAGACAGAATCCCATGCATTACCAACTATCATATCTAGAGTCTGTGAAGTATTTCACAGCATAATATATGTATGCATATATCAGGACATTTGATATAGTGTGTTTCAAACTTGCCTTTAGAGACGGACAGCTAATGGTTCTACAAATATGTAGGTAAATCCTATTCAATAAAGGACAAAGTTAATGATCAACCTGTTCAATGATTGTCTTGTCTTGCTCAATGAGTTCCTTCAAACGCCATTCACAATCAATCTGAGCATCATTCAGGTCGCCTGCTGCTCTCAACCGTATCTGAATCTGAAACTGCTCCTTCTGAAAAGTTAAAACAAATGTGGCTCGAAATTTCACACCTATTATTGCAATTCTGCTAAAATGCAAGGTCAAGGCAAACAATAATTTGTTTCTTTCAAATTGTATTAATTCTCACTGTTACTCCTTGTGCCATTATAAAGCCCTCTATCATTTTCTGAAATAAAGAAATCATAAGAAATGTCAAAAGAAATGATAAAAGTTATTTCAATAAAGAAAGGCTCATTGCCCAAACACCTGGATACAATTTTTCTACAAGGCAAAAAATTGGCCCAAGCAAACAGCAATTAATGTTAAAATGCACAACAAGGAGAGGCAAGTATAAATAATTACAAAAGACTCAGACTTAACTCACGTACATCTGCCACAATAAAACCGCTGTATGTTGTTGCCTCATTATCGACGACAGTGAGAAGAGGACATGCTGCCAAGATATCCATGAAACTCTGTAAAACAATGATTAGAACGATAGAACTGGCAAAGCATATCTCAGAACAATCTTAATATCTTTAAAGTTACAATCAAATGCTTTCAATACGTTCTTACAAAGCACCGATGCATACATGCTGCTCATCATTCAGCCATTAACTCATTCATTATTCATTAAGAGAATTTATGTATAGCGCCTCTTCAAGGTGACTATTCAGGGGCGCTCCCAACCCCAGCGTGGCCAAATAAAACCGATTCATCAGGAATCAGTGTAAAAGTTATGGCCCTTACAATTCTGACTGAAAAGATTAACAGTAGCAATTATGGGGTACATTCACTGGTAAAATCACTGCACTGGTATTCACGCTTGCATGCTTCCAAAGAACACATCTACATCTCTATAGAACTCTGAATGTCTTAATTAAGAGCTCACCAAAGGAATCAGGTTGTTTTCAGAGACACTTAGCAAAGAGCAAACTAGGCTACACAATTGATTACTCACCGTGCATTTAGTAGTATTGATGGAAGCGCACAGAAACGTACATGACTAGATCAATGCATCACAGTAGCAAATATCATGCCAGAGAATTAAAAGCCGGTCAATAAAACTTCATAAATTGCCTAATACTAGCACCAGTCATGTGTTTGCAATCAACCCATTTGAAAAACAACACAAATTCACAGAGGTGAATGCTGTATCTTTTCAAGATTATACACACCTCTAAATGGAAGTTAGCAGTTCGATATTACCATACCCTAATGGAAAAACGTCAACCAGTGGTTAAAACTAACTGGCTGCAGGCGAGAGGGGGGGCAACTGCCCAGGGGCCCGGCGAGTTTTAGGGGCCAGGCCCGGGCCTGCAATCAACTTTTGAAAATATTATGATCAGCTATAAAAAGTGTATTATTTATGCCTTTTTAAAATATAACTTAACTGAACTTAATTACAATCAGATTAAACTTCAAGCATCTGAATATTGCCGTACTTATTTACCATTTTATCATTTTTATGTGGTATTATCACTATTATGTATATTGTATAATAATACTATGCTCATGCGTAGTATTATTATACAATGCGTATTATACCATTAAACCATAAATTTAAAATACAATTTTTTTCAAATAACAACTGAATAAAATCATACCTTGTTTAACTTAACTGAAGTATAAGTATAAAGTATACGATCTGTCAATTTTTTTAAAATTCTCATAAAGCCTAAATATAGTTTAGAGGCTCAGGTCCCGAGGGGGCCCGTGACAGCCCTGCCTAGGGGCCCGAAATTTCTGTCGGCGGGCCTGACTGGCTGTGTCTGCGAATATTATAATAAGTTACATTTAAAGACTCAGTTAAAATGAAAAATGTTAAATGACAGTTGTAATGCATATATAAAATATATAGTCTTACCAAGACTCAAAACCTTAAACGTTGCTTTTGTTCAAACTTTGTTTACATATCCCGCTGCCCATGGAATCTATTTATAAATCCATCGACGCCGATGTATAAATCTATAACAAAGCTTGAATACGAACTAGTTGCACAGAATAAGTGTTGCGCACCTTACGGCAGGACAGTAAAGATTAGCGATTTCGAGCAGGTCACCTCACTTAGACGAATTTTCCTTCTGTCACCTTTACTTCCACAGCATGATACAATACACAATACAACTAGGCATTTATAACGCGCTTAAACACGACAAGTTGTGCACGAAAGCGCACACACGTACCGAGTCTACCGACGAGCCAACTGCAGTTGTAATGCAAAGCAATTGTGCGCGAAGGACTTGCTCAAGGCCTCAACTGTTACACAGCGACACATCGGTCGAGGGTCGCCGACCCGCTCACTCAACGCACACTGAGCGTTACAGGCCGACCGCTCTAACCAATCGGCCAACGAGGAGCCGAGAAAGAGTGTAAGTTTAGTTTACGACGCTTTCAATGCCTTTCGTAAAACCAAGATTTGTTTAAATCAAGAGTTGTTTTTTGGGTTTTATTTGGTTTTTTGGGTCTTATTTTTCCTTTGGATTTTGTCACAACAGTTTTGTTATAAAAGGCATCAAACACAGCATGAAAAAGAGCTCTGTGCCCCAACGTGTCATCTATTACTCAGCAAAATGGAGATCCTTCTTTGGCACCCGTAGCCAGCTTGCCTATCGCAATCAAGGATTGACAACGATAATGTAAATACTGGGTCCAAAGCATTCACATAGCTTAGTTGGAAAAACAAACTGGAAAAGACAAAAAGAATAATCAACTACTTTAATCTCCTTTTAAATAACTCCTGAGATCCAAGAATTTTGCATGATGAATGAGAATACGAATTTATATACAGTAGCAGAACTTCTTGTGTGTGTGAAAGTCAATACAGACAGACTGAAGGCCATATTCGTTTATACGACTGATATCGGCAATCTCAATGCCATTCTGTTTTGTTCCAGAAAGCCGCACCGTCGCCTCAAACTTTCCACCACCTGGATTTGTGCTGAACACCAATTGGTACTCCGCAAAACGCTGCTCGGATGCATAATGAACTGTACGTCCTAGGACATCATGTAAACTACTCAGATATCGCATAACTCGATCGTTTGGGATGATTTTACGGGCATCGCTGACAGACGCCAGAGAGAGAACAGCACATCTAGATTCGTGGATCTTCAGAAGGTTGTTGATATGTTGCACAACATGGTTAGCACCATAAAGCACAGCCTCATCATCAACTCTGATCTCTTCTGTTTCGTGGCAGGTGCACCAGTGTGGCAATATAGTGGCATGCTCACATGTTCTCTCTAATGGTATTTCAGAGAACAAGGTCATTCCTCTTGAAGACACTGCATTTTGGAACTGACTTCCATCAAATACAATCAGGTCGAAAAGCGATTCATAAATGTCAAATGGTGTCGTAAGTCGATTAGCATTTGCTTTCACAGCTTCTACCATCTGGGGATAATCTGTGACAAGTTTTTTTGGCAAGACTACGTACATGAAGGGTAGTCTTTCTTCCATTTTGCCAACGTACGTTTGCCGGATATCACCAAATCGCATTCCATGATCGCTGTAGAATATTACGAACGAGTTGTCAAGAAGGCCACTACTGTGAAGTCGTTGGAAGAAGTTGTAGTATGGTTCATCAGCAAGTCGTGCTTTGTTGACGTTATCGTGAGTCAGGCGAGTGATAAATGAAAACGATATGTGTGGGTCATTTTTGAAAGTTTCTTCAAACTCACTGATCCAGTCCAACACTACTACAGTTTCAAGTTTACTCCCAACGCAGTCGTGATCATTCTTCCACATGGAGCCATGGTCTTCAAGAGCAAGGCTGAATGGTCTCAAGTAATAGTCTGCTGGCGGGCGGTGAAATCCAGCCTTGTTGTAGTTGAAGATGGCAATCTGCGGTGCATCCTCAGCATAGAGAGTGCGATAACCGATGTCAGAAAGCCTGTTCCAGATGAAGGTAAAGTTGTCGAATGGTATGTCACTGTATCGTTCATCCCAAGGCAGTTCTTCGACATATTTTCCAGCAAACATTGGCACAAGGTTGACATAAGTATTGTCTGCCACCTTGTTGTAACCTTGAAGTTCAATTGCTGACATCTTATCGAGGAGTAAACTTCTTGTCTTAGGCATCTGCCGGATGAAGTTCAGTCGAGAAATTGAATCCACTCCAAGAATGAGAAAATTGAAAACCTGAAATTATCCAATTTAACTGAATTACCATTTAAAAGTCAAATACAAACAACTCATCGGTGGGTGGGTGTTAGCTTGGGAATATTTAGGAGGTAATTTAAGGGTTCAAGCCCATGAAATATATGCATTACTGTTATTAAAAACTAAAAATGTAGAAAAATATGACAATGTCTAATGGAAAAATGTCCCTAAAACAAAACAGTCCATACAGTTTGTTCCTAGCTATGCCCCTGGGTGCTAGTATCTTGCATTTAAACGCCCACAATACCAGAAATCGAATTTTGGCTATGCATAGGAGTGTAATTTGTTGATTTAAGCACAGATAGCATATGGGGGAGGCCTGTTGAGTCACATGATGCAAGTTTCCAAAGTTTCCAATTGTACCTTACAGCAGATAGAAGTTTTTAAATGCTCTTTAGTTAGTTACTTAGTCATCCAAACACTTAATACATCGCCTTTTAAGAAATGCATATAGGTGATACCTATCTAGTCTAAGTGATGTCAAACGTATTAAGAATAAAACATTTGTCAGTGAGAATGCGATGCTCAGATTAGGGAGATTAGGGGCGTCAGCACAATAATGTTCAGAGCTCGTGGACCAAGCTACACTGAAGACGACGGACAGGCAATGATGTCTACAGTACGTGGTAACACTACAATTTCTCACCCACTATGAAGGGGTAGCACACAAGCACTACAGACATTGTCCTGTGAAAGATTGGAGGTTCCAATCCTTGCCATATATTTATTTAGAGAGTTTCTCTTTTTACCTCCTTTGGCTGTTTTTGGTCAAGAAATCGCTGATATTGCTGCATACACCTGTCTTCCACTTCATCTTTTCGCAGTAGAAATGCATGAAAGTTTGTATACATCAGTGATCCATGCTGGCCAAAGCAAGCAACTCGGACAAACTCGGACTGGACATCAAGGTCATCTGAGAATCGAATTGCTCGTCGATATCGAAAGATGTTATCACTTTTCTCGTTCTTAGGTCGATAAATTGTCTCGAATTCACAATAATCCAGTTCATCGTCATAATATAAATCCAATGCAGTTCGATTTATCCGAAGAAATCTTCCATCGGTGTATGTTATTGGTGAAGTGGAGTTGCAATTTATAGATCTGGAATTGTTTACAAAGGTAGCCACACTGCTATCAAAGGGATCGATATTTGGAATCTTACAACCGATAGTGTCCACAACAAACATTCTCACAGTTGCACTATTTTCAGTTCTCCATCTGGAATGAGCTGACAGTAAAATGATGATGAAAGCTGCTTGAAGAAGAAAGAAAACCAAAAGACACAACTGTTTCTTCTGTAGATTTTGACAGAATGCCAAATTGTAGTCTGCTGCCATGGCTTTAAATGAGCAATTCCTTTGTCTGTTTGGAAAACTTCATATGCTTAACTGTAACCAGAAAAGAATGTCATAATCGATTCATTCAAAGCATCATTCTCTCATAATCTGTTAAACATCTGGCTTCACTGTATCACCGGAAAGTAATGTCCAAGCATACCAATTACTTAAGTCAGTGAAAACTAAAAGTTCTTTGAGCTCAAGGACTGGTACTTAAAGACTGTACTCGAGTAGGACTACAAGCATCAAGTACTACCTATCTGAAAAACACTATGATTTGAGACTAATTAGTTACATATATAACCAAGGCTAAGAACCACTTTGGACTTTTCCTGATCGAGTGACATTAACATTTTGCATCTGGATTTACTGTGTCACTGCAAAATTCTGTCCAAACATAGGCCTACTAATTAGGCCTACCTAAGTCAATGCAAGATAAGAGTAAAGTGCTTTGGGCTGCTAGAGTGTGGTTACATAAAGACTACTCAAGTACAAACACCTCTCTGAAAAACACTATGATTTCAGACTATTTGCATACATATATCTAAGACCAAGGACTGCTTTGGATTTTTCTTGATCCAGCATCAAATGTAAATTTTGCAATTGAACGAAACTGCATTTGTCTTGAATTAATGAAAAGCCACTTACTTGCACGCATGCTGGTCTTTGTTTGTCTTATGCATTAGCCTACATTACACCAATATAGACGTCCTTCGTAATCGTAATCTCAACATTTTTACAGCGCCCACAAAAGCGAAGTCGCGGGAACCAGCTTATTCCCAGGCGCTTAATCAAAACAGAATCGATAGGCAGAGGGTCAAATCCCGAGAGTCAGATAGGCAGACAGATAGATGGCTAAGGTGGATGGCGTTTGGAGTTGAAGCGGCGAGGGAGATAGGAGGAAGAGGAGGAATCAGGATAGATTTGCAAAAGAGTAGTCAGTGTTTTCAGTTGTGAGTGAAAGACATGTGGAGAGATAGCAAGAGGTGAGGTAGAAGTGATCTGTGGTGCTGGTGATAATGGGAGAGTTTACACTACAACAGGTTGTCTAAAAGTCTCTTACTGGCTGCATTTGAGGTAGATCTGTAGCCTAAAAGGCACAGAACGACGTAGGCTACTCAGTCTAAATTACCTGCAGAGTTGTGTCTGCTGTCGTCGTTAACCTTTAAAGGTCGTGTGTAAAATCTCGGTCACGCATATCCAAGTACGCAGACAACACATTTAGAGATGCGAGTCTAAATAATTATGATCTGTGTCTCGTTTTCTCTCTCTTCGTTTATAGTCTTTAAAAGTCCTCTCTAAAGTTTACGCAACACCTTACGCGGTGACTCACTTGGCCGCTTAGACTCAAGTTTCATCAACCCCAACCGTGAACCCTCGCCCTCCCTCATCGGTCTGAAGATCAACGCTTGGCAGCGAGAGTACAGCCTGGGGCGGCAGATGGGCTGTAAACTCTGCCGCAGCAGCCCAGACATCAGCCTCTGTAGCCTGGGTAGACTCCAGCCGGAGCAGTTACCACGGCAACTGCTGCAGATGTTTCATTGGAATGCAGCAACACCAATGTTAACGAGCAGCGGGCGTTCAACACAGGGTCTTTCGGTTTGCTGTTTACATGGGAATTGTTAAGAAGTTGTATTCGTTTCTTTGAATTGTTATTCTGCCGTCGATTACTAAATTACTTTGCTGCCATCTTCATAGCCATTTATCTCTATTACATAATTACTAGTACAGTGTATAATCTACTATAGAATTAGTGATGATCTATTATTATAGAAGTATTGCTAGCGTCCTAACAGCAATCAACATCACAAAATGTTGTTACCATCTTAATAGTGATGCTCTGTTTAATAAACATTAACACTATCCTAATAGTGATAATAGTGAAAGAGGTATCACTACATAGTTAACACTCTCCCAATAACACAATTATTCTTTTTATTCCGTATCAGTTTCTCTGTCACAGATATCAAACACTTTGAGAAAAAGATAATGCACAGCAGCTTTTAATATATGTTATTACACAGATATAAAAGAATACAGCGTTAAAAAAATGTGTTACAATACCAGATCAAAAGCATACACAGCATATCATGTAAAACAGACAAAAACAAACAATTACCAAAGTACTTATAAATAATTGAAACAACTGCTACCAGCAGGTGAAGGAAAGTTAACGTTATGCAAGTCATGTAATCGAACAGTTAATTAACACCTTCATTATCTATTCAAAAGTAGTCAGCAAAGTAAACATTTTATGATGATCGACGGATACACAAATTTTGATGCTGCAAAATCCAGCAAATGTTCATGATATACCTGATTTTGCCAAATACCCTCCAGATCAACTGTAACATGCATCAACATCAATAACATTAACAGGAGTTGTCGCCAAGGGTCCACTCAGACTAATTTAATACTCGCCTTAAAATTGTTCTTTTTAGTCATGCTGAGGCCAGGAGCGCTCCTGAGTAGTAGCCTTGAAGGGGTGCTATATAAATCTCTGTAATGAATGAATGTGTTAAATCATATCAAAGTCTCTCTTAAGCAAATCCTCCAGCCAAGCACTTTTATTGTTTCCAATATGATATATGCTACTGGACTTTAATATGTCATCACAATATGGTATCAATGGATGTCCATGTGTACCAGTGCCTCTATCCACCAAGATATAGCTGGATGGGTACACATGTGTAATTACTGCAGTGTCTGGTTGTTGTTAATCACAATAAAAAAACTGACTAGATAGCCACACAACTAGATAAAATAGTAAACTTGAGATCCATGCACAAACATCTTGACTAGAAGCCAAAAATTCAATAGAATAGAAACCACAAAGTTAAACATAGTTTTTCACAAAGAAAATTCACAAACAACATTAAACAAAAAGTTAATATCTTTCACAGTTAAATGAGATTTTTGCAGTGGTCTTCTGATTAACAAGACTCTCAGTACGTACAAAAAACTAAATAACAAGCTACAAAAAATTAACCCACTACAAATGAACTTGGTAAAAAAATGAAGATTTGGTTTGTTCAGGTCTACTGAACATTTGCAAATATTTGCATATTCAATTGAACTGCAACTCAAAACTTGAATTCACTGAACCTGGCTCCATAGGCAGCTATGAAACCATCATCAATTTCTAAGTAAACCATGAGAAACAATGTTATGAAGTATGTTTTGAATCTTTTTCATAGCTCTGCCTAGAAATCAGATATTCAATAGCTTCCACACCTGTACTTTCAGATTCAAATAGAACAATGCTGAAATTTTCCCACCAACTTCCACATAAATTGTTGCAATGTCACTGCATCAGACTATGGAATGCATCACTGACCAATCACAAATGTACCACCTTGAAGCCATTATTGGCAACACTGTAACACAGAATTCAAATGTAATGTTTCAACGGCAAAAAAACACAATTCAATCAACACATTCAACATTATGCAAATAATAACGATGCAACACAGTTTTGGTGGCATGATCAGAACAGTTTTCAATTGGTTTAATGAATGCTTATCTTTCCCTTCGCTTGTAACTTGTTGAAAAACAATTCAAAACCGATTTGTTTCCAGAGATGTTTTCCCTTTCCTCTGTGTTGTTTTTGTAGCATCTTCGTTACTGCGTAAGACGTTAGTATACTCTGTAGCATGTTCTTCCCTTGCTGAGGATCTGTGGTTCTTATTGGCTGCTGCTGCAGTAGGCACATCCGTCTTCTTGCGCTTTGCATCTTCCTGAAGCTGCTCAGAAACAAAAGACTCACAAAATAAAATCCCTTTATATATAGCTTCTGCCATTTCTTTGTAAATGGCCAATACTCGATAGTTCAACTCACGCTGATTGCAGTGCACAGCATACAGACCTTACAAACACCATAATCTGGTTCTTTATATAAAAGCTTTATTATGATGATATGAAATAAAACGAAATCATATGGCTTTCTATCATTCACTATGCAACAGAAGTGCTGAGGAGGCTGATAAAAACACTGTGATGCAGTCAGAATCACCCAAAAGCATTTTCTAACAACGTCTGTTACAGGGTTTTAGTGTTTCATTAGATGCGTCCAACAGTCTTGAGGCTAGCAAGGGCTGGACTGCAATCTGGGAGGTTCAACCCCACCAGGGTATAAAGTAACATCTTTAGAATTTCTGCTCCATTTGTACCAATAGTAAACTTGGCAAAAAATTTGTATATAGATTGCATGGTGCTATGGGAAGATGATCGACCATTCTCAGATGCCAATGCAAAGGGTAACGAAGTCACCAACACTTTATACAAACAGAGCTGGCTTAATGGACTGATTGCTCCTTTTCAGCATCTGATCAATCTATGAATAAGCATGACGCTCATGGTAAAACTAGGTAACAGCCAACTCCTTTAGAGAGCAAGTGTGGACAAGGATAAATACCTGAGGATTGGAAGCACAGCAGCAAACGATAAAGAAGAAGACAGGGATGACCACAATGAAGATGAGAACGATCAAGAGCCAAGGTCTTTCTTCTATGGCATCCATAAGCACCTGACCAAAGCTCCTCTGTTAACAAAATACAACAGAAAGTATGTCTTGTAACAAATTACGATCTTATGTAATAAAATGGAACTATAATCATCTTCAAAGCTTCAAAACAAATACTACTCACCAGAAAGTATTTAATCAACAAAAAAGGCAGAAAAAGAACTTGTCAAGACAATTTCAAAAACTTTCCATTAATGTTCATTTCAAGTACATAGTAAAAATAATTTACTGCTGATATGAGCAGCAAAAACAGAACCATAGACATGAAGAACAAGAGAGCAAAAAACGTCTCAAATAAGATTATGAAAACCAACCTGAGCTGCAGATAGTTCCAATTCGAGCGTGTGCTTTAAGGCCCAACTGTCATTTGCCCACAAGTCAACTACTCTCTTATTGTCAGCGATGATAAAGTTATCAAACAAAATGTCACTTGACATCGACCACAGCTCAAGTCCTAAAGCACCCTGAAACAACAGTGAACTACAGTTAGACTTCAGTTTAAGCCCTCCAAACAAAACGACATACGCTGCAATGACAATTAGCAGGATTCCTCTAAAGGAAATGCCGTATGTGGTTCTTTACATAAAATCTTTAATTAACATTAAAAATGCATATATATGCAAAGTAGAGAGTTAAATTGCATGTACCTATGATCAACAGAGTTGCCATTGGTCTTAAAGACAGCTTCAAAATTGAGAGCAGAGTTCATTGTTTCATTAAAAATTGATGCAGTAATGCTTACTAACAATGGCAGTCATACTGTATGGATTCTTATCCTCAAAGTAGTTTGGGTTTGGAATCTTTCGTGGAGACCATTTGCCCTGCAACAAATAGTTTTAAAATGCTGAACAGTATTTAACAGTTGAACACACCTCCTCAAGTATGGCATAATATAATTCCCACATTCTTAACATTCTTACTATTATCAAAACCTATGGAGCAAATACAAAGTCATCATTATAATCATAATTATCATTATTTTTCTATTCAATCCTGTGAGATTTAAAAATATTACACTGGGTACACAATGAACAAGTATGGAATGATGCAGATGGAAATATCACAGTTGCTGCTGCAGTTATCTTATGTGTCAATTTAAAGAACATCAACTGGTACTCTTGTGTATGATAATGACGATGAGTTCTCTACCCAAAGGCATGCGCACTTGCTTTTATGCCATCCGGGGATGAGGTGAGTCCGATGGTTTTTCGTTGCCTTCCTCACAGGCTATAATGGATTATGACATGAAGGGTTATCATGACAACAGCCTGAAATTGGATCAGACTACTCTAATGAATCTCATCCAGCTTGCACTATTCAGAATAGAAAGTCTGTATGATCATGCAGTGAATACAGATTGGGAGAGTATTGGACTGAAGTAATTGAGAAGTCATTCACCTTGTAATTTGGATTTACTATCACAGGAGGCGACCACTTTCCCTTGTATTTCGGATTCTTAACCTTGGGAGGAATCCATTCACCACATCCAGGAACCAGATCGCACTTTGGATTATCTGGAACAAGTATGGAATTGCATCGATCAATCAATCAATCAATCAATCAATCAATGGAACTTGACATAGTGCCTCTTCAGGAAATCTATCCAGAGGCTTCCCCAGTCCAACCTCAATATGCACAGAAAGTTACGACAAGACAGAAAAGATCTATGCTTCACTGACACAACTTATGCCAATAGAAGTCTACTGTAATGAATAACATTCTCACTGCTCCTCTACGCAGGCTGAGCTTTTTGCCCCGGTCACAGACGTTTTTGCAGCGCCATGTAATCGTTTGTAATTGAAACTGACACGTTTTTAAAGCTTGCCTTCTGTTGCATGCACATAAGTCAAGACTAAATGTAGCAACATGTCAATGCATAGTCAATAAAATTTCAAATACTTAATCAACATTATTCTAAGACTCCAACAGAAGGCAGTAAAAGGGAAATATTAAAGGCAACTAAGAGTCACTTCAGTATGTTCGCTTGGCTACTCACTGATCTTTGGTGCTTCCCAATCACCATCCAAATCAACATCCCTGCAACATAAACCAAGATCATGATCGCTCGTGATGCCTCAAGTCCACATCTTCCATAATTGTAATGTAAAATGTCATAATTTATATAGCACCACTTTTAAGATACCTAATCAGATGCAATTTCATCCATTGTAACCCTGCATAACAATTGGCAACTTGATGAATGATACAAAATCTACAAAGACAACAATTAATACCAGTCGGCTGGTTTTTTAGCTCTCTTATCTGGAATGAATTCTGGTTCATCATCCAACCATCCTTCAGGTTTGAACGAATGCACATCTGGGATCAGCTCAGGCTCAGCGTCCCTAGCAAAAACAGGTCACATGTTACAACAGATACAACAAGACTATACAATAACAGTTCTAACAGATGTCTTTCCATTGTACAACTAAGACAGTTCAGATTGTATCAGTGGATCTAAATTTGCACAGTAGGAAACAAATGAAATGCATTGGTCTAGATTTGTATAGCTCATATATAATTCCATAGAAATACTGACCAGTCCTCTGGCTTAACAACATTTGGATCTGGAATTCTGAAAAATAAATACAAACATACTGTGGAGAATTTATATAGCGCCACTTCAATGAAATTTAGATGTAGTAAAGTTACTGCCTATTATAACATCCTCCTCATCCTCACCAATGGTATCATCATCATCCTCACCAATGGCTGCATCATCATCATCACCACAATTAAGTATTTGAAAAAGTATCAATTAAGATACTGCCATAACTATTTCAATTACAATCACCTTCATTATCATCACCTTCTATCTTTACAAACTTATGATGTCAAAGGCTCAAAGCATCTGTTGTCACAATGACTAGCATCATCCTTGTCGTACAGTGATAATGATGATCATCAATGTACAACAAGGATGACCTCATCTTGATGGTCTGAAATGATCAAGTGACAACAATAAGCACAGGGCAACAGATACCCACTTTTCACGTTCATCCCAGTTTGCAGGTTGTGAATCATTTTTGTCAATCACATCCTTCGGTGGATTAACTGGAGGGCTACATAAAAATACATACACTCTCAGTCACTCTATGAAAAAATGTCATAAATTATAAGAACACCAGCTGGAATTAAATTGAAGTGAACAGTTTATAAAAATCTATCTGGAGTCTTCTGTTGTTTGGTGTTGATAACAAACAACAAACTCATCCATCATTGGTAGCCTTAAAATAGAACCAAATTATGTAATCGTGATCTGTTGAAAAGGTAAGGCATCATCTTTAAGGTTGTCTCATTTAGATGGGTCTGGGTCACTCCTAAGTACTAAGTAGATGGCCTTACAGGGTGCTATATAATATATAAATACCTTAATAAATCAAACTAAATAAATCATAAGGAAGTGAATTATCACACCATATAACATAAATAACTACAATGACTGGTATCTAATTTTTATGGCAAGTTGAGGAAAGGTAATAAAAGCAATCAAGAAAATATCATTAGACTAAACATCAAAATCGTAAATCAAATTGGTTTCAAGACTGATAAATAATGACTATCAAGAAAACTCCAAAATAGAGCAGTATTCATTCCCTTAGGCACAGTTAAAAACATCAAGTGATACTCAAATGCAAATTAACCACCTTAAGCAGTGCTTTAGTCATATAACAAGAAGGCCATTTTATAAGAACTCAGAATGTGGCACTTTGTGGTGACAAAACTAATTTAAATCAGATATTATTAGAAGACATGTACAACTGCTGATAATTAGGTGAAATGTATTATTTCCGATACTCTTGAACTGACCTTACATCGCGAAGCAGACTGCCTTGGTTCACCAGACGCTGGTCTATGTACACTTGAAATGAATTATCAGGATTCAATACTACAAAAACAACATGTAAAAGCCATACTACAACAAACGCCAAGTCTTATTCACATAATGTACCAGTGCTGTAATATTCAAAGACTGCCTTTTCATAATGCTATTATTTCTTAGACTGATAGATTGCTTAGAACTTTTATTCCTATATATGGGGTTAAATTCATGGTGTCTTCTAGAATACTGAACATTTGTCAAGTAATAGGCTCACAATCCTTACATGTACATTTTGCTTAAGCCATTGCGTTCAACAACAATCTATGACAGTGTTTCTTCAGACAGTCAAGAATCATTGCTGAAAGACATGAGTAATAACACAGAAAATACCTTCCACTACCTTACTCTCCACCTGATATTTCTTCTTTTAATAACTAAAATACAAAACATCACCTACCTAATGTATAGAGATGAGTTCTTTTATCGTTGAAGTATCCACTTAAGTCAACATTTGGCTTGTTTGCATGCTTCTCCTAAAAGCAAGAACTACACAATTAAATTAACTATTTAAAGTATAAAGCAAATAAGATTAGTTGTAAGCCAGAGGAAACAATCTATTTGTTGAAGTATATGATCAATTTGTAACAATGAAAATTCAACATTCAAAATGATTTGTTTCAAATATTTTGAGACACTGCTACTGTAACCCTTGTAACAGAAAGAATACATCTCTTTAAAAGAAATAAAATGAAAATTTTATCGAGTTAAGAAAGATTATCAATACAATAGAAAAACTTATAAACAATGCTAAAAATATCTAGTCTAATTCACAATATCTTTCTATAATTTAAGTCACATCAAAAATCAAATGCAGGCTGGGCTTAAGTATGACATAGAAGCACAGATATTTGTCTGAATGTACCACCACATACCTTGTCAAAACTCAGAGTAAAAATATTACATGACAAACTAAAATCATGGGAGTTGAAATGAAACTGACCTCATAAGTGCCTGTCAAAGGATTTTTATGTTGGAAGATGAAATGCACCTAAATAACAGATAGATTAATATAAAATTAAATTAACATCAATATGCATTTAATACTTACAATTTGTGTCAAATGTTCTTACACTATGAAGTTCTTTAGAGCAACACAATGACATAAATTACATAATACATATCATAGAATTAATTAAATTAATTTGGATATAAAATCTATTTAGGAAAACGGGTATGAGTTGTCTCTACCAAGACTAAACAGTCGATACCTCAACAAATAACTGAAGACCACAATACATGTCATTATTATAAAGATATAAAACTCTTTTGTTGTATATTCAAATATCCAAGATTACATATATCCAAACAAAAATATTAATACACCGGCAGATGATACACATATAGAAGTGATAAACATTTGCATTGTCATACCAAGCAAGACAGTAGCTTAAATATAACCCTGTTAAACTGGCTTGACACGTCGTCCAATCTGGCAAATGACCCTGACCTTATAGTTGTTTCCACACTTGTCTGGTCCAAACATAATTGAATATGGCATCTGGTCAGTAAACAAATTCTACACAAAGAAACAAAGGGTCAAAATGAATGGTCACTCAAAGCAAGCTAATTAAAATGAGTTAATAAAAATCTGTAAACCATCACATGCTCATTTGCTCATTTCATCCTTCAATTTGAAAATATTTTATGTTACTGTTAAAAAAATAATCTTTGAAAAAGGACACACCTTGAAGTAGTGCATATTTCCTAAATGAATAACTAATCACAGAAAAGCTAATTAATTGACAGTCTATTCATCATGACTAATTTAGCTGAAACTCTACACTATAGAGTCCATAGACTGTGGAAAGGCATTTTCCACTACACTCATTCATTCAATTTACTTTATTGATCACTAAGTACATGTCACAAAAACACATAATTCAGCCAGTTTTTAAATGCTGCATTCACAGATTAGGCACAGTCCTATATGAAAGGCCAACCAGGCCCCAGTTGCCCATTGACAGACCTAGTTAGATACACAATAAGTTATTTATAAATAGACATTCAGATTACACATAACTGACCAAGTTCAGATTGTCTTCATGAGTTATAAGCTTCATGTAAGCTCCACCGCAGTCCATTCCATTCTGAAATTTGACTTCATATCTTCAATGTACAACCACATAAATACCAAATCATATTCACCTCCCACTGGCTATTTGTCTCATCCTTCTTAAGGAATGCTTTAACTGTAGCTACATAAATATCCGGTAATCAATATAATTCACACAAAGAATGTTCCTGCCCAGAGTTTTGCTGTGTCCAAACAGTAATAGCCACACGCACAAAGCACTCCACATTCACAAGTGGATAGACTGTCAGAACACCTTTATCCATATGGAGAGCCAAATATATCAGTGCAATGAAACAACTGTAATCAAAATGATACCAATCTAAGTAATTTCTGTATAAAAAAGGTCACAGCTAGAATCAGAAACCACCCTAACTTTCAATGAACTCTGTCAATTGGATGTCATTTCTGAAGTTGTGACCACAATCCTTTCAAGTATTACGCATTATTAAGCTGAATTTCAATGCAATGTTCATCCTTCAATTTGAAAATATTTGATGTTACTGTTAAAAAAAAAAATTACACAACATAAAAGTATCAATAAGTGGACTGACTGAACTACTAAGGGCGAGCCATCAAACAAGAATGGCCGATTCAGTGCAACAGCGATGGCATGGTGCTTCGCTTTTGACTGAAACAGAATTCAAACACAAAGCATAAAAAAACTGGTAATATCATAATAAAATATTATATTGTGCCTAATTCACAATATAAGAGGCAACGATTATCTATTTAATAAAAACATGACTTTAAACACATACTTCTTTTAAAAAAATCAGAAAATATTTAATGACAAAACAATTCACAATAATACGTGACAGACAAACTTGAGACGAGCATCAACAATATTAGAAAATTATTTTTTTATCTATTATCAAATCAAACTTTTAAAGTACTATTATCCTATGACCAGGATAGAAACCACAAAAAAGATTAACAACTTAAGACAATAGAGACTCAATTAATAATAAATTTTAAAATTAATTTTTAATGTAATTGATTGCTATTATAAAAATTGTGTGTCCCTCTTATTAAGCTCCATTTTGTTACTTTTAATGTTTCACCATATTTGTATTTGAATAATTCAATTGTCATTTTTCATAAAGCATAAAACATTTATTATTTTTAAATTCCCTTGCACTTAATGCAGGCAAAATAATTAAACTTGCACTTCATAATGTTGGAAAGTTATTAAATAAAGTAAATACCAAAACAATGTCAATTTCTGAGTACCCCTTTTATCAGTGAAAAACATAATTAATCACCTTCAGAACAAGTCCAAGGTCACCATTAAGTCCTACATCCTTTGGGTTTTCCAAGCTCCACTGGCCTTCCAACACAAATGTAAAAACAATAGACAAATTTTAAATTCTTCAAATTCAAGAATATCACACCACCTGTAAGGTAAACTGTGCCCAAAACAAATCATGATTTGCTACATTGGGTACCTGAATATGTCAGAAATTCTGATACATGGGTAATCAAAGAGTGCAAAGTCTTCACTTATTACAATCATCTATGACTCATATTCTTAAGATCAAATATGTATTATTTACAGTGTAATCAAACAGTCTTTAAACTTACACGATTACTGAGTCATGATGCTCAACAACAATGCAGAATACAGGTATTAAATAGGTTTCATCCGAATTTCTCATATTTTTTATCACTTTATAGAGATAGGATATAATTGATGGTGCATGCAGCTCCATGAGTGGAGTAATTTGCTAAATGTTCCTGTAATGGGATCTAGGACAATTACCCCTGGATAATTAATCTGTACCAGAGGGGGGGGGGGGGTAATTGTCCTGTTACCTCTGTAACGGATGAACAACAGCAGAGATGCAGAGATTCAACCATACAAATTCTCTATTGTAACATCTTCTAATGAACTGCAAAGGATGAGCCCAGTATACCAATACTTCTGTCAACATCTGAACTTTAGAAGATTCAACATGATTAACATAAAATATTTACTACTGCTACATACCATCATACTTAGCAATTGAGTCATCAGTGAAATCCTTCTTTGCCTCAGACTTTATCCACCTATAGAAAAAACGTTATAAAGATGCATTCCAAATTAAACACACAAAGCATTTTAAACAAGACCAGTGAACTACATCCACACTGAAAGCCTCTTCTGTTCCCAACCTTCTTTTTTGTTCTACCCCTATCACACTTTCCCTCTTTTCCTACCAATACTCCCAGGAATGTGAAGTTTGTTACCACTTTATTTCCTCTCCGTCTACCTCAAAACTCTCCCAATTGGCTGTTGTCATGACCTTCGTCTTCTTTATGTTAAAGTATGCCACGAGTCTGAGCCATCGACCGGCATTCTCGCTTTCTCTCTCCACCATTCTTATCGGTTCTACTAGATCTTCTCTCTTTCCAGCTAGTAGTGTTGTGTTATCTTAATCCTTCAGTACTCCTATTCTACCAGCCATTATTATTAATCAATCACATTGGTAATTTATAAGCTCTCTTAATGTTTAGAATAAAATACTTTTACAATGCAATTTTTGCATTTTCTCAAATTGATTTATTAAAATACATGTCACACACAAACTGTTGATCTATTTCAAAATCAACCTATCTAGAAATAAATGATTACCGTCGCCTGAACTCTTCCTCAGAAATGAAAGCTTCCGCAAAGTAAACATTTCCCTTTGCAATGGGCGGGATGTACAATGGCTACAAAATAATACAAAACTAATCTTATCTCGACTATTTTGACACATAATTGAAGAATAGGTTTAATGCTCTTTAATGTATAAATAAAGCTGTCCATGCCGACTGCTCCTTCACAGAGTTCTGCTTACTATATAACACCAACCACATAAACAGACTCATGGCAAGACATGTATGCCTTTCTTTTATATTTTGAACAAAATATGTGCTTTAACTCACCTGCTGGAGTCAAAAAGTAGCTAGGGCATCAACAGGCATCTTCAATTAATCTATGAAGCAAACTTCCTACAACATACCTCTTGCACAAAGTCGTCATCAAAGTGGCCCATAACGGCCATGGCTGACAGGAGGAGGCAAACAGACACAAGCCCAGAATGGACTCCAAACATCACCATTGATACAAATCTAGTTCTGTCCTACAAATCCAACAAATACCACTGATGAGTTAGCAATTAAATATCTCATACAAGCATTGCTTTTTTTAAATGAATGTCTCTTATTAAGCTGACAGCAAATAACAGAATCACGCCACAAAGTAAGGTGCCAATTTGCATAGGCGTTGAAAGCCCATTCTAGATCATTCTGGATTTTCCCTAAGTCCACTAGTCTTGTAAAACTCTGGAATCTCTTTCAATCATCTTGAACACTTGTCATTGAGTCTGAAAATACAGCAATACGGCTAAGAACCAAGTCCGGTTGCCAATGGGGAGAGGACTTGCTAAGAAGGGTTAAGGTAATCAATTACGCTATTCATTTTCGCGAAAATAGGTTTGAATTAATTACGCTAAAGCGAAGGAGGCGAAATTGCAGTTAGGGGGTAGTTCTCTACAACATATATTTAGTATTTTTTTCAAGGCGCAAAGATTATTAACAGCGGCGTACTCTTTCAAACCCTCTTTCCTGTTGCATCGCAAGGGTCAGTAATGGTCAGCTTAGGCGCTGAGAGGGTCGTTTAGCGTTAGTGCTAGGGTTATGGTCGTTTTTAGACATATACGAAGCTTACTTACTCCTTTGTGTCACTTCATATGTATATGAAGAAATATGACAAGCACTGGTGCCCTCCGTTCATATATAGTCTATGCTGTCGTTTATGCCGGCAATATGCACTGTGGAAAAAATACCCCCCAAACAGCAATTTCGCCGCGAAGTACGTGGCCTGGGTTCTCCAGGAACGCTTTAAATACAAGTGTTCGAATGCATGTTCATCCTCTTGCAGGTGCCGTCGACGAATAAATCGGTTTATCACCCGGGCGCGCTCCTACTGCCACACATACCCCCACAAGGTCAGGGCTGCATCTGCAGAGCAAGCGGGCCTATGTTGTCCAAAGGCTCAAAGCACCACATCAAACGCAATGGTACTGAGCCAGTGACAAGAGGCCTGAGTCCGACTATGATGGATGAGCGGCTATATTGGTGAAGGAAATTATAAACAGGTGTCATCAAAATTACCTGCGTATTTACTTTAGTAACATAAGAACAAGACCCGCACGCATAGCGTTTTCTCGAAATTGCTAGAAAATAAACACGACGTACTCTTGTTACAAGTTCGTTAAGCATTGCATTTACCCGCTGAAAGAGCGCTGAGATAACGAGTAAGTAAGTAACTATGTGTGTTCTTCATCAAACGCAAATAAACGCAAAGATGTTAGAGTCGTATTTTACGACTCTAAGATCTTTGGTATACGCTTTGCGTCTCAAATGCAACATTTTAAAATAATTGCGGTAGAGATGCATAAGGAATTGTTTAAAATTAATGTTACATTACACTGGGGGTCGTTACGGTAAGGTAATGGACTACATGCTGGCGTGCTGAGCTGAGGAAGTGAGATCACTTTCTGTATCCTCCATGAGGTTGAGTAGTCCTTCATTAGCTAGGTGGCGGGGTTGGTTAAATCAGATGAATTAGAAAGATGTTGTGAGGAAGCCAAAGACCAGTGAGTTTAGACCACAAATTATGGATACCACACAACTGGATTTATTCGGTAATACGGGCTCCCACGCTTAAGGTCCCGCTTGTTGCAAATTTGATATTGTTTGTCCTGTCAAATAGCATGTGTGTTATCTGACTATTAAAGGAAGATAGGCCTATTCTAAGAGTGACTAGTCAATAAAGTTACATAAATCTGACTATATGATCTGAGTCAGTACTCAGTAAGTGTTCGACTGATCGATTTCTTAATGACCGTTGTACTGCATGATCATAATTTTGAAATATTGCTCCCGAGTATGGAATTAAGTGTTGCATCGTCAGCTGTTACCAGCTTATCATACTTCAAACTCAAGACGTCTACTGAGGCTGAATAAGAGATGTCAGTTACAAGTTACAATGCCACGAATATTCTGTTGCGGGGCTAAAGGTCATGCAGAGGTTCAGCGTTCCGATGGAGGGTCTCAAGTGACTCACAGCGCACATTCTGTACTGTAGCAGTGTCTGTGTTGGTAATGGCTTTGAGACGAACGAAATACGTGTCTACAGGATTCGACTTTTCTTCCATGTAAGTCAACTCATCTGTTGACAATTTCAAAGCAGTTCTCTTA
Source organism: Bimastos eiseni (assembly GCA_959347315.1). Classification (NCBI taxonomy): domain Eukaryota; kingdom Metazoa; phylum Annelida; class Clitellata; order Crassiclitellata; family Lumbricidae; genus Bimastos; species Bimastos eiseni. The sequence goes on from OY365815.1 coordinate 20,235,402, forward strand.
CGTCGACTGCTGAACTTTGTATTAAATGCATGAAATATGGGACGTGTATACACGTCCCTAGCGGTCAACGTGTTAACTTTCAGTTACTGATATCAGATAATACACGTCACTAGACTCACTACTAATCATAATCCTGTATAATTCTGGATTTTTAATTAAAACTGCCACTCTGATCCAAAGAGCAGGTGCTTCTTACAAGTTACCATGAATACCCATCCATCAAGAAACCATTAAAGCCACCATTAACCATAGCACTGAACTGGATGGCAATGACATAACACCTATTAAGCCGGCATTCATATTTATAACAAATGAAGCAATACTATTTTATTTGTAATTAGGTTACAATGAATGGAAGTTGACACATCCACATACATAATTACTCGGAATACATGCATTGTTAGACCGATATAGTCCTTGACCTCGTAGTTCTATACTTCTAAAAGCAACTGGACTTCTGTATGACCGAATGTTATGTTGTCAAGCCCTCCTGCATAAATTTGCAATCTGAGCTTGACACAGGGTTGACTGCTTCCAGATTTGATCATTTGGCAAACAGTTTTCTTCATCTTAGGTAACCTGCTTGCGCCTATGGAAGTTAGGAAGGCTCTAAAAGTCTAAGTAATGGAGATCAGGTCACTACAGTGCTTCAATTTTAGAAACTTTTGATCAAAGCACAGAAGCAAAAGCATTGTGTCACCTGTTCTTAAAACGAATGTTGATAAAACCAGAAATTAGTAGGCCTATGTCAAAAATGTCCTCGTATTTCACTACAGTCTTATGCCACCTACAATAATGAAATCTGTTTATCATCCTGCAGCATAATAATTAAATAAAACAGTGACTTCAACTGCTCAGCGAGAACAGCAACTTCTGTCACGGACCATTTTAACCACATTACTGTCCACTTTTATCATTGGAGCATAGGCATCTTGCCATGATGCAATTGAATCCATACAACAGAATATTAGCACATAGGTGCAGCCTTACTTCTGTATGACTGAATGTTATGTAGGCATACAGTGAGTAACTCAAGCAGTGAAGGAGCTAAGATTCTGTTGAAGGAGTATGAAGAGTTGAAGTACAGAGTTTCCGTTTTGCTCGCATTGCACGTTCCCAGCGCTTTGTGTCCATTTCAAGAGCCGCCATCTCTGCAAATCGACGTTGAAACTCAACTGAAGCACCAAACATCGGGCTGACATACAATTCTTGGCCATCTGCAATTCCTCCTAAGCAAATCATATGCCATAATTATCATTATCATCGTAGATAGTAGTATACCAGTAGTAGTGGTAGTGGGGAAGTGGTAACAGTACCAGTCATAATATTATTACTAATACTACCACTGCATCGATTAATTATCGTTAAAAATTTAGTACCACAAGTACTTGGCTTTATAGCCTCTACGATAGTAGGCTTTGTTAACAAAGGAATGACAAAATTTATTACCGATTTGTGTTGGATATCTTAACTTGCATTTATGTAAAAGACTTGTAGTACAAAATTTTTAAAGCTACGTTCTTGCAATAACAGTTGCTCCTTCAGAAGCTGAGAAATTTCTTGCTCAGCTGTACTAGCCTATATCTTCCTCACCTGCCTCGTTTCTCTCACATTTCTGCAATTATGGCTGATCAACCTCATCAGTTACCTCTCTTTGCAGCTTCCACGCATCCAATCTAAAGTTCCGATTATCATCCTTAAATCTCAGCTGGGTCTTGCTCCAAAATATCTCTCACCAAATTCCCCGCCCCCTTTCTTTCACGTCATTGAGAGACCCCCACAGACCCTCAGCTCCTCTGACCTACTGGAACCTTTACATTCCTCGTGTTAGGACCACAATGGCTAAATCCAGATAGATCCCTCTCCATGGAATGGAATTTTCTCTTTGCTCTATCATCTTTGCTGGTGGCATCTGTACCTTCCTTTTTCTCTAGGGGTACATCGCACTGGGAACACGCCTGAAGGGCTCTTGCTGTTAGAAGCACTTTATTAATGATCACTTACAATACAATACTTACCATCATCATGAACTGTAGTCTTTTCCGTTAAGGTGACAAAAGCCTTCGTTGAACTTGCAGCAGAACCAGCACATTGTGATTGCAATTGGAAATTTGCATGAAGAGATGTATTGGATGAGGTATTCAGAGAGGTAAGTCTTCCTTTCCTTTTCATTGCTATTTCTTTATTCTTCGTTGCATTTTGTCTAGGTACTGCATTGCATAAAGCGTAACAACATAGCAGTTCATTACATACAGAGTCAAATAAAGCAGAACAGTCCAGTGTAATAATAACATGTTAAATAAAGTCAGAGCAGTCCATTATAAATAGACCAAGTCAAATATTGAACAGTCCATTATAATTAGACCAAGTCAAATATTGAACAGTCCATTATAAATATACTAATGAAGCAGGAAAGTCCATTATAATATTACCAGTTTAAATAAAGCAAAACAGTACATTATAATTATTTAGAGTCATATAAAGCCGAAGAGTGCCGCCCCTTACCTACTGGAACACGAAGGAGCAAGTGCTGTAAAGCTAAAGCATAGGTCTCAGAATCACAAGTGTGTGTGTGTTTGTGTAAATTGTGCCTCTCATTGGTGCAACTGCATATTTCTTCAATCTGTTTTTCATAAAATAATAATAATTCTACATTTAAAACATCTAAAAAAAACATACTTACCATACAGCCTGAACAAGTGCCAGAAGCAAGAAACATTTAAATTGTATTGAGAAAATTTATAAGAATTGCTTAATAAATAACGCACTAACCCTAGTTAGTAATACCACACACACACATAATATTACATAATTATAAGTTTCTTGATACTTATCAAATCAAATCAAATTAAATCGTTTATTTTGTAACCAAGATAACAAATCAATCAATCTTACTTTAGTCAAGTAGTCAAAGATAAGCGAGCCATCTATAATTCAGTTGTGAAATAACCTTGTGAAAATTCTCTTACTCATCAGAAGATTGTTATCTTGCCTAATATAAGTCTTAACCAATTAACGTGTACTTTGTATAAAGCTACCTGGCCAAGCACCTATGTGTGCTGTTCACCTGACAAGTCATGCAAGAGTAATCACCTGATTTTTCTATGGCAAGGTTTGGATTAACATGGATTCTGCGCTTAAGTCTGACTTCTACTCTCATCTTGGCAGCGTTGAGGCCAAAATCATCGTCAGATCTGTCGAGTCGTCTGCGTTCACTCAGAGGTTCCGGAAGAACGTGTCCTCTTGAAGTAGTGGCATACCAGAGTGGTTCGGATGTTGAAGGAGATAAGCTGCCAACACATTAAGTACATTAGTTGAGCAACAAGATTTGTACAAAGGGCATGGAGTAACTTAAGTGAAGTCCACTGACTAATTATGTGTTTACCTGATACATTTCATTCCAGCCACATGTCTATCCAGCACTGATATCAGTCAAGTTACAACCACAGCAACAAATTAATAAATGTGAATATTTAAAAATAGCCAATACAATACATGTAAACCTAGTAACTAAACAGTACTCAGAGTGAAGTTCACCTAATTAACACAGAAGTAGCACATGGTACTTGTACTGTACATACTAATACTTTCAACCCAAATACGGGTACCTACTCATATCAGCCCATATTTGAGTAACTGTAAAGTACTTGAAGTATATGTAAAACTGTGTAAGTTTTGAGTTTTTATTATTTATAGACTCGGTGGTTAAATTGCTTATCCAGAGGTGGTGAATCTCCAAAACTTTGCAACTGTAAAACCTAAGCATATTATATTGCAATCCATGTCTGATACTCGAATTTGCTATAGGAAAACAAAGCTTGCATACGGTAGATCATTGTAATAAAAGCACATTTAGGTGGCGAGTCTCATTGTTTAGGTGGCAGATCTCAAATCATAGGTATTGGATCTCAGATCTGGATAAATTTAACTATTGGCCTGTGTAAGCATGTTTCTTACGAAACAGATACATTCAAATTAGCTTGTAAAATGTGTACAGATTTTCGTCCAGTGCAATAAATGTTTTAACATTGCAATTTACCATGAGGACAAACAAGGCTCATATGATGCTAGTGCCTATATATCAGGCACTTATTACAGTAATTACATTGGCATGAAAGTGCTAGTACATGCTAGTAAAGTACTTGCCCTTTGAGCACTCAGACCGACTGATTAAGTAAATACATAAATGATCATATCTCATAATGTTAAATACAGTTAGTCAGGATAATAAGCTGGTATACCGATGAATCTCTGGCAGAAAAAATGATTATATTAAAATTTTGTCTCTTGTAAATATGAACAAATTAAGAATTTCTTTATAATGCTGTGATTATAATAATTGTATCAAGGCATCAATTGATGGGACACTTTAAGTAAATCACATTTCAAAAGTGTAGTATAGGTGGTACAAATTTAGACTGGTTACCTCTCTCTGCTGATATAATTGTCTTTCTAATGAGCTGCATTAAAGGTGTGTTCTGCAATTCAGCTTATTTCATTTCTTGCAAACGTCTTCTCATATATATAAATATTACAATGTATCATCGATATTTCCTAATCAATGCTGGAGCAGTGCTGTGTCTCATTGTCACGATGCCTTCCTTTTCTCTTCCCCGAGACTGAAGCCTATAGGAGTCTGGATGACCCATGATGAGTGATGAACATCCCTGCCTGAGTGACTCGTTTTGCATAATTTATAGTTCAGGTAGCAGAGAGCGGGCAGAGCCCTGACGTCATCCTATTGATGTACAGTGGAGATATGGGTCCCATTGCCATAGAGACATTTGCAGTAATGGCGCATTGAACATAACTGGAGGCATCCCATAATTTGGCCCACTTAATTGGTCTACATATCATTCCATTGCTTGAATGATTAATGACTGGATTTTCTCCATTGTTCAGTAAATGACAGGTACTGTTTCCTGTACAGGGAGCGGCAATATTAATTGCGAGTGTAGGATAATTGCCCCCGGACAATTACCCCCTCCCCGGACAATTGTCCCCCATTTTGTCCAGGAAACTTACCCTCCGGACAATTGCCCCCTAACCCCTATGTAATGGTTGAATATGTGTGTAATACATAATCGTCAATGCAACTTAATAATGATGATGATGATAATGACGACGATGATGCTAATAGTATTTAGTTTAATTTCACACTGACAATTCGCAGCATGATTACAAGTAAAGTATGAGGTCAGACCAATTTATATTTAAGCAAGAATAATTTTTCATCAATTCAACTTCTCTCAAAACAAGAAAATAAGCAACAATAGGCCTAATTATCGTGTTACACCCAATACAAAGCCAGACATTAAGCTGTTTAATTGTGATGCATATTTCTCTTGTTATAGATGCATAAATACTGAAGACGCCAACAGTCAGTGACAGAGACACGCATTGATCTGCCTTTAAAGAATTCGCTGGTGACTGTTTATGATGAGCGAACATGCGTTATCATCATATAAGATCTTGTTCTTGGTTTGTATATAGCCTTGTAGTCTATGTATTATACATACATACATACCTGCATACAATCATGCATCACATATACACACATACAAGCATACACTATATACTTTGGGCGAGCTTATGGTCTAAGCGGGGGGGAGGAACAATTGTCCGGGGGGCAATTGTCCGGAGGGGCATTTGTCCAGGGGGGAATTGTCCGGAGGGGCATTTGTCCAGGGGGGGAATTGTCCGGAGGGGCATTTGTCCAGGGGGGGCAATTGTCCGTTCCTCATTAATTGCACAACACCAGAATTGCTCACAACCATAAATACAAGTACTATATTCACAGTTCTGGTGTGAAGAGAAATGTAATTACTCCAGCATTGATGCATATAATCAATATCTGTAATTGAACTTGAAGATCTATAGTTAATTAAGGCACTTAATTGTGATCAAGTAGCAAATTGCATTGCTTTTAGGTTGTTTCAGAGGCATGTTAACGGACTGATATCGTGAGCTTGTATTTTGGAAAAACGCTCTGGTAAGATATATGCATGTATTTGATTGAGTAGAATAACAGTGATAAAAAAAAATGACTCTGCAAAAAACTTCTGATTAATAGTTCATGTTTTCATATTTTGACAATTCTTAACTGAAGCAAATGGCAAATGGTTTCATTTTGCTCACCAGTGAAATCTTAGACCAGTGACCCCAAAAACTCCAACTTGTTTCTGCCGCATATCCATGGTCTTACGAGGAAACTTTTGGCACCATGTTTCAGCTACTGATTTGCAAAATTCAATGAACGGTTGAGTCTTGGAACCAGTTGAGTGTTCCACCAAGAAGACTTTATCTGACTGTTCAAATGGCATTCAGCTTCAAGCTGCCTTGACATTGTAGACAGCACTCTTACACTGTCTACAACATATTTACAACCCACATACTGGATACATCATATGGCATCAAATTCCAAACAAGGATGGATCTGCAAGAGCCTGCTAGTTGTGCAAGTATTGTTCTAACACACCTACACACACACATCAATGCACACACACACAGACACACACACACACCTACACACCTAAATACAAACACACATACACACACGGACACATATATACAAACACATACACGCAAACAAACATACAAGCAAGCGTTCTTCTCAAACTCCAGTAATATCGTTTAGGCTAGCAAGGAGTTCAACATTCTCACACATAAATTCCAATAATCTCCAACTCTGGAAACTTATATAGCACTACTGTGCAATACATCACAAGGCATGATCATTAATATAATTATGGTCATTCTTAATACTAAGCAAAACCACATACTCTAATCAGTATTCGCCAGGGCCGTACCGAGTGTGGGGCCAGTGGGGCCAGCGGGGCCATGGCCCAGGGCGCAAATTTCAGGATGGAATAACTTGTTATTCCATAAAATGCACTATTTTCAAAATGTGGGGGCACCAGGTTGATGCTAGGCACAGGGCGCAATTATAGCTCGGTACAGGCCTGATAATCACAATCCATTGGCCAAACTTAGTTGAGGTCAATGAAGCTCCAGGGATTGGAAGACAACCCTTTCTTTCTACATGTAAGTGCACGGCAGATAGGCGAATTGACCAATATTAAGGTCAATTGAGCTAGATAGCGCGTTTCCCTTCTACTCACGGTACTAAAAATGTTGGACAGAACTGTCCTATGCAATGTATTTTGTTACGATAAAAGTCAAAACAAATCGATCAATAAACAAGAAGACTGGACTCAATAAAATCAGAAGCATTCAAGTAGGCAACAGTTCATAGAAATGACCGTCTGTCATGGTTGCTTCCAAGGACTCAATTATTTTTCTAGACTTCTCTATTGGACCACACTGTATGTCATCATACAGTAGGCTATGCATTAATCACTTCAAGTAGATGCAGCGGAATTATGCTGATGTGCTGTATAAATCGAACTAGTACATAAACGTCCCATGGATTTACAGTATATGTAAATGTTTTTAGACTTATTATTTGCATCCCAAAGCCAAGTATAAAATGAAGTTTCTCAGTGCAAAAAAGTAGCCTTCATTGAACCTGGAATGGCTTCTAGAGTTTCACATAATCCCTCAGGGCTAAAAAAGCTCCCAAAATTAAATGTCTGGAATGGCCAAATCTCTTCAAACCTGTTCGTCTACATCACGTCCCAGCAGGGAGAAGTTAACAAAGTATTCAAGCGCTATATTGCAACTGATTGGCACCAGAAATTAAAATGAATTTCTTTTGCATCTATTATTATTATTAATATTATTAATAGTATCTTTATTATAGTTGCATTGATGGTCAGTAACGCCAATAGTGTTGTTACTAAAGGGTCTTCTGAGCCCGATGACAAGGCGCAAAATCCGTCCAACGTCAGAAAATGACAAATCAACAATGAAATATCAAAATATCATTTCCAATTTTCCATGCCAGTATTTACATGGGCATTAGAGCAGGACCCATAGATTCTATGTGGGTTTCACAGACATGGTAGTAGTGGTCATGCATAAATATTGTAGGTCTACACGTGAGCATACTGGCAGGACTGCTTACTCCACTTGCAGACTTGGAACACAACTGGTCCTGTTACAACCTTTCACTATGCCCCTGCACATGTGACCCCATAAGAGGACAAACACGACAGATAAATGAAAAAAGGTAAAAAAAATGCAAGAAAAAATTTTAAATGGCTTATGCATACCTAAATAGGTTGATAGACCAACTGTTTCTAAAATACGACAACTGCAGCTTTTCAAACATAATATTTTGAATAATCACAGCCGCCATAACCAGTTTTCTATTACTGCTTGTTAAATCACACAATATTATATATATTTACGCTTAGAAGCAGAATACAAAAACAAAACTCACAAAGCTCTGGCATTTCTATTATAATCAAGCAGAACTCTCCAAGATACGGTAGGCCTACCTGTTTTGACAGAACTGGTCCGATTAATCCAGCAGCAAACAATGAAGCTGTCGCTTATTTACGGTTCAATATCAGCCACGTCTGAGCTTTTTTTTCCTGTATTGATCTGGCACGGTTGAAAGGAAGCCGGACCGGACGCATTTGGTAACGGATCAATGAACCACGACCGTCATTGCATAGATTCTGCATGACTTGTGCCACATTCAAAGGGGCAGCTCATTAGGAGACGTATCTGTCACTCTGATTAAATCACGACACTGTCCCACAAAAACTGGTGGGGCTTCTGAAGGTCTCGGTCGTCAGTATTTGACAGATTCAACATATATAACGACTAGTGAGACTTGTGCCTTCCAGACTTACTGCGCAACAGTCATGGAGATCTGACGGCGGCAACTTCTGCTCAAATGCCATTGAAATTTTATCAGAAGAAAAAATCTCATTCCAATAGATTATTATTCAACCTTATTCTTAGCACGTAAGACCAGCGGTTTCCATGGTATCATTTAATGAACTCTTACATGAGAGATATTAATAACAGATTGCACCAGATGGACCTCTGTCAACCTTGGATTAGCCAGCTTGCTTGAACCGTTCAAAGCACCAGCACCTGAATGGCCACTCTCAAGATCAATAGACCAGCGCATAACTTAATGGAGTCACAGTGTAAAACACTGCATGAATGATTACAGAAAAAATTTCTCTTTAGACTATTCGCCACGACCCGTAATTGAACTGATGAAAACAAGAGTCTGAAGGCATTTGCAGCTCAACAGTGGAGGGGTCAGGTACCAATGCCCCACCAACGGAACTTGTCCCCCCCGCAGAGGCCCCTCCAAATTTTATTCCACTTTCAGTTTTGACAAAACAAGATACCCAACTGATCCCCTCTGTCAGGTTTCCCGGCCACTTCGTGCCCTCACCATAGAAAACGTCCAAAGCACCCTTAGATTAACATAAATCCTTAATGAAACAGGAAATAGACCAGCATTTGAATCTAAACACCAAGCAGTGAGCAACCTATTCAACTGGAAAATAGCATAATTAGGTTTATTCTCCTCCTTCGTCAGCTGTGAAACTTTAGAGACTGCAAACTAAACTCTGTCTGGAAGAGCATTAATATTATTCATTATTAGAAATAATAACCATATCTTACAGGCACATCAGAATAAAGTTTACTTCAAACCGTTCACTGTTAGGATATCTAACGCAACCTAATGCATGGAACATCAACAATTGTTAAACTAATTAATAACATTAACAGCAATTAGTTTGGCATTGTGAGTTCAACAAAACTAATTAGTGTAGAAATGAATGGGTTGATTAGTTGTTGTCTTTATGATGCTTTCGTTTCTGTATCAGCATACGTTCATTCACTTTGATCCAAGCACCAATAACAAATGACTCGACTTTGCTCTCATTTGATCCACGTAGGATTTTGAAGAATCCGTCCTCTCCCCAATCAGAGCCCCAAGAATTGGCACACAACTGTAAGCAACAAATTCAATCAATTAACCCATCAATCGACCAATCAATAAATTTAGAAATCAATCAATCAAATAAATTTTCGTTATTCATTGAAGACAGGATGACACAAACGCAACTTGTTACCAGTCATAGACGACTGGATTCACTATTGTTCTAAGGTCATAGATCAGGTCACTATAATTGTCCTAAGGTATCTTATCATGACTGAGTTGAAGCTTTAAATAGGACCCAGACTAAGTAGTCTCACTCATGATTCTGGAGAGAGTGAAATTGTATGATTTTGTTCTAAGGAGGTATCAGCTTTGTCAATTGGGGGGGAGTATATTGAGGATGTGGTCCGGGCTGGAACAGATAGCTGGAACAGCACGCCAACAGCGGTTGTGGTCAGGTCTATTGCTCCTCCAGCATCTGGGGAGAAAGCCGCTGTGCTTCACACAGCTGATTAGACTGTCTAGTTTGTCCTTTTCTCATTACTGACATATCCCCAAAACGCTGGAGAGGCATGCATTGTATTCGCAAGCATTGTCGCTTTGGCTACAGCGTACGAAGGGCCAATTCAGACAGACCATGAGGTCCCAAGGGCATACAGGGATGAGGTTCTTAGTGTATAAGAAAAATGTCCACACAAAGGTACATATTAGTTACATTTAGACCACATATATCATCAATTAATTACAACAAAAAAGAATCCAAATAAACTTCATTTTAAAATAATTCTTACCAAAAGGCTATAGTAAATTGCAATTTCATGCATATCTTTTACCAAAATATAACATTGAAAAACGATAAGTTAATTAACCCTTTAACATCGAGTGTGTACTAAAAGTGAATAAAAGTGACTGGAACCCAATGCTGTTCATTGTTAAAAAAGTAAAGAACTTCATTCTTTAATTTAAACTTTTAACGTCAATGATAACAGGACAAATTGAATTTTTAAAACCTACCCAGTATTTTACTGGTTTTCCAGTAGAGTGATCTGTTCCCCATCTGAAAAAACAACAGAGGAAAGTTGAAGTGCAGAGACAATAATTATAAAGTGGATGTCAACCGCACAGGGAAAGTTTCAATTAAAAAAAATGGTTTATTAGGTACAAGAAATATAGTAAAAATGTAACACTGCTACGATCAAGGCTGCATCAAGCCCTAATATGGCTGCAGAGAAAGGTCCTTGCATAACAAACTGCCAAATTTAGAGCACAGTTAATTAATTGGCCATTAGTAAATTAATACTACAAAACATCTTATATGTTGGACAACTGAAATGCTTGGAATATTCACTTATTTGCTAAAAAAATTATATAGCGCCTCTTCAAGGTTACTTCTCAGAAGCGCATCTGACCCAACCACAGCTGAAAAGAACGATATCAGGCTACCATAAAACGCATAATTATGAACGAACCCTAGGAATAGGGTGTAATGATAATGGGAGTCTACTCCATGCCATAGGGACAACAACAAGCATTGTGCTGCCTAATATATTCAGTTTACTCCACTTCTTACCCTATAATTCTGATAGAATGAAAAGTTTTCTGTCTGGCATTGGCGGCAAAGGAATCCTCAGACAAGATATTCTGGTAGACCCCAGACTTGTACAGGAAAAAGTCTTCTTTCACTTCAATTACAGCTAAAACAGCATAAAACGTCTGAAGAGCATGAAGTATTTTTTAACACTGACAGAAATAGTGTTGGGCACGAAATCAAAAACTCAAGATCAAGATCGAGAGGTCCAAGATCAATACCAAGACCAGTGGTATGAGACCAAAACCAAGACCAAGACCGAGCCCAACAATCCGAGACCAAGACCAAGATCAAGACCGATACTCTTTTTATAAAAAATCCAATTTATTAAGACGCTATAACGGAATAACACGCTCAAAACATCCTGAGTCTCTAATAATCGAGAATAAATGACAAATATCGAAAAAATTGCTCTGATACGCAAATATGACCAAGGACGCTAATTTAAGACGGAGACCAATCCCAAGATTGTTCCTTTAAGACCAAGACCGATGCATTCGAGACCAAGACTGAGACCATGATCGATGATCCGAGACCAAGACCGATGCATTCGAGACCAAGATCAAGACCACAGTTTTCCGGTCTCAAGACCGTCTCGAGACCACATCCCTGGCCAGAAACTACATCAACATACATGAGCAACTTTAAGAACAGGTGTAGACAATGCACGGTGCTTGTCTTTGAGCTTGTTAACTCTGACAAGGAGTCACATTGAACAACGGTTGAACGGATGAATATAAAGGCACATTCTTCGAGAGTAATCGTCATGATGTGTAAAGCAGATAATTAAAGTCAGACAACAACAAAAGCTTCTCTGTACGAAGAAGTGTCAGTGTGATAGGCAAACTAGCAAACATCAGGGACCTTTTTTATCCTTTGACCTTTCTGCTTGAAGCCACTGCAGTGTGTGAATAACTAGGCAGCATCTCGCCAGTCTCTTTCCACACACCTTGTCCCCTTCTCACTGATTAGGAAAAGATACACATATATAAATGACAATGAATTGATTGATGTCCTGCCATTACTGACGTAGCTTAAATATTTAATGGTTTACCTCTCAACAATTCTTTTCATTGTAAGACATTATTCGTTAAAAAAACCTCCCAACTTAAATACCTATGGTTATGGGTTTTTATGGGATGTCCATTTTTCATATATGAACTGAAGTGTTTGTATGTCTTCAGGGTGTCATGATGACGGGTTTACATCGCCACCAGACGGTGAAATAACTAGCCAGCCTATTGGTTCAACCGTGGGCTGCTAGCCTGCTATAATATAACGGTAAGTTCAATGGGAAAATGTGGAATCATGATTCATTCACAGAAGTGCATCATTGGAATTCACTCTCGGATGAGTGCTAGACAGACTGGTGGTGTCACACGATATTTCTGGTATCACATGATTTGTCTGAGGTACTTCATTAACTAGATTTCTGCTGTAACAAAACATTAAACGTAAGAAACGTGTCATTGGTGATATGATGCATTCGAACTCCATGTAAAAAAATCCGAAGAGATGCCACCAACTCGATAGAATGACCTCCTGATATCAGTGCTGCCACCAGAGGCATATTTAAGATTGACGATCAACAACCTTTCTAGGTATTACCTAACAGTAACAAAGGTAAAGAATCAGGTCAATACCTTGAACTGGACCATTCTGAATTAATTCTTTCATGATTGCTGTCTCCTGATCAAGAATAAAAGAACAGCGTTATTCAACAAAAGTTGATGTAGACGATCATAAGCAAGTAAATTGCATACCATCATTACATATTTTTCTGTCATGATATGACTGAAATACTCTCCCATGATTTGCCACACTTGAGAAAACAGGAAATCATTCAAAACCACCAAATTATTCTACATAGTTATTACTGATCATGTATATATTGGATGATCTTTCCAATCCTTTGATCCTTTTGAAAGATGAAATTGTCATATGCAGAATTTGCATAGTTTTGTTATACGTTCTGAGGTCCATTATACCTAACGCTACATTTAATCATAATTTCAAAGAAGTCATAATTACGATTTGAAACCCATTTTTACGACATTAAAAGTCATTATTACAGCTTTTTTGAAAAGTTGTTATTTTGCCTTTAAAGTCGTCGTCATCATGACTTTTAAAAGTCATTTTGCAACTTTTAAAAACTTCTAACGAAGACTTTCTAAGTCATGTCGCTGCATGCGTTTCTCGCTTTTATTCTACGCACTTCTGTTGCTACACGCTTATTACTGCACACATCTGCCCTGCACTGATGACTACCAATTATGTGACTCACACTTGAAGCTATCCTATACGGAGGAGAAGCCTGGAACACAGCTGTTGGGTTTCCACCTGTTGGGCAAGTGGATTGCTTAAGGGTTGAGTACAATCGCGGAAGGGAACAGATTCCTTTATCAGTCGTCTTTCCACTCTTATATGGATAGCACTCAAGACTGACAATCCTAAAACATGAACAATGTTTACTTTAATACTAAGCAATGCTTCAATATTAGTTGCCAGCTCATTCAAAATGATTAATACAAGAAGGAAGCTGCTTTGTCATTTGAAATAACAGAAGGACAAAAGTTGACCAGAGAAACTAATGGGCATGACAAATATGTCTTCCAGAAAGTTATCTGGTTTTTGAGCTTAAAACATTGTTATTTATCAAACAATAGCATGAAACCGAACACTAAAAGTTAACTGTACAAAACAAATAAATTCGATGAAAAAATATATAGTCCGTTTTATTCTATTCAACAAATGAGTTTCTTTTGGGTGACAATGCTCGTGAATTCGTTAGTGCCATGCACCTTGATCTTCAAGTGGTGCTCTATAAGTTTGGAGTTTACGATTATGATTTATCAGTTGGAAAGTATTATTATCATATTATATCTTCTTTATTAATCAAGCTGACAATCCACAGCTAATAACATTTATGCACAAAGAACAGAAGTAAAAATGAAAATTATCCAATTAAAGTAAATGATGATTTAGGCCTCCTACTTTGGCTATTAGATAAATAAAACTCTGGATATAAAATATGTTTCTCAAAGAGAGGTTACGTGTAATCCATCACATTACACATTATTGATTACATTACATAAATAGAAGGAATCTCTTGCTTCTAAATAACGTTTCTAACGCTCCTAAATAAAGAACCGACCCAACTTTGCGAATGAACCACCAAGCTCGGTCAATGTGTCCAGAGTTGCAGCCATGCTGTCCGTGGTCGGTGTTACATGAAATGAGATGCTGAGGTGACAAGGTGTGTTTGTATAGACTATTGGAGTGGATGCTCAGACGATCAGAGGCCACACCTGAAAACAGCAGTAGCAGTAGCTAACAGAAGACAACAGTGATACAGGAATAGTTGGCCATCTTCTTTCCTCATCCTCGACAACATTTAAAATCTAAAGCAGCACTTGCAGCATTTTAAATGTGTGCCATACCACCAAACACAGAAAAAGTCCATTCTGGCAAATATCTGTAAATCACTGTAATCTTGGCTTCATTCTCAGCATGCCCAGACAACAACAATTATATTGTGCTGGTAAAAGACCTCAAACTTTGGCACACTTAAATCAAGTCAGAGCAGTTCTGGTCGTCAGTTCCAAATAGGAAGCTCACAGAGAGAAACTGACATTCTACACAAAACCTCATCAGAACATACCTAGGAGCCAATCGCGTGGGAGTATGCAACTGAAAAAGTACTTAACCTCAAAGAGCAAACATTATGATCATGGCAGGAGAGTTGATCATGCAAATAACCTCTATCGATATGGCTCTGAATTTGAAGGTTTAAGATAAAATGACAAGATGGACAAGAGCAGACCAGCAACAAAACGTTTCTTGTGCACCATGAACCAAATACAAGACATGAAGGGCAGTAAGAATCGTAGAAGATGCAATAAAACTTCTTGAGAGTATACATGTATAAACACTGACCAGCAGTAGAAAAGGCCCAAGATGAGGCACAACTCTCCTGATTGAGGATTGGGCTGATCAATCCAGGCCACTCCTCACGACCATCAAAATTTTCTGGCAGATTGTCACTGCCTTGGATCTTCACTATAGACATTTCTGTCACGTGAGTTGTTGGAGGCTGTGTCCCCAGCCAGTGTTTGACACCAGCATCAAGTGACAGTCCCCAGAACATGGAGTAGTTAGAGGCCATCCAACTGCAATTCAGTGAAATTCCAACACAACAATCTACAAACCGTATGTATGCATGTATCTATGTATGTGTGTGTGAATATCTACGCATGCATGCAGCATGTATGTATGTATGTATGTGTGTATGTATGTGTGCATGTATGTATGCATGAGACAACAGCAGCAATAACAACAAAACAATAAAATTATGATTAGATAACTGTAATTGATAAAAACAACAAAAGTACAGAACGTGTATCACCCCATGATTTGGGTTCAGGAAATTTGATATATATATATATATATATATATATATATATATATATATAAGAAGTCAAAAATAATAGCCGAATATGAGCAAATGCCAATATGAGCAAATGTGCAGGAGTCTAGAATGGCCTGACAAATCTTGAACAGGTTCAACATGGGCCTTGGATTCCTCACATTCGCAGTGAAAGTGCCGAAGTTGGGCGGGAAGGGAGATCATATAAAAGACTAATTGGGTAGGGTATTTGGTGTGTGGTGTATATGGGTAAAAATATGAATGGGGCATTCTAACTGTATGATGAAAGAACACAATTGACAGCTTGAACAGTGGTCTACATCCTCACATAACTTGGATGACATGCAGATCAGATAGACTGTGGTGACCTCCCTCCCTTCGGTTCATTTGGGCTTTTCTTCGACCTATCAGTGGCTGTCTCTGTGTGATGTTTGGCTGAAAGTCTGCCAGTGATTCACTTGATCTGACTGCCCGTCCACCTGCATTTCTCCAAGCTCACCTATCTAAATAGTCCCTTCATTGCTTATTCTGCCTGTCTCTGCATCATCCTACATACCTATGCAAAAAAATATAGGAAGAAACAACAAAACTTACCAAAGCAGAATTAATTGAGCTTCTGGTCTGTGCTATAATTAAACACGATGGGCATCGTTACTTACCATAAGATGATGTGGGGTGTCAAGACACCCTAACCCAAAAGTTGGGGTATAGGTATTGAAAACAACACCTTGTGTGCATGCATGTATTTATGTATGTATGTATGTATGTATGTATGTGTGCATTCATGAATCCATATATTTTGACCTTTCTTTTGCTCTGCTACTATCAGCTTCGAGTGGTCTCTCGCTCTCTCACCTATGATGTGATCGTGCACGGTTCTTGTTCATGCCTTTGTTACTGCTTGAGTCGACCATTGTTGTTCCTTATTTGCTGGCCTTCCTCTTGTGGTTCTGGGGTGGTTGGATGACTTGGATCGAATTCTGCACTCGGCTGCTCGACTTATTCGGGGGTTTCCTAAATTCACCTCTGCTTCTGCATACATGCGCGATGTTTTGCATTGGCTGCCAGTATCGCATTGAATTTCATACCGCACTGTTGCTCTTGTTTCGTGTTGCATTCTTGGTTGTGCTCCATCTTACTTGTGTGCTCTCTGCTCCCCAGTGTCTGACGTTGCAGCGCTTCGGGTGCTTCGCTCTGCGACGAGGGGTGAGCTTCTAGTTCCACGTGCTCGCTTGGCTATTAGGCGGCGCCGTGCTTTCTTGGTTGTGGGCCGTTCAATATGGACTAATCTCACATTTGAGCTCCGATCATTGCCTGTGGCATAACCGTAACGTTTTTACAAGTCCGTCCCTCAAGTCTTTCTTCTTTAGTCGTGGCTGGGCCGGGCTGAGAGCGCTCCTGAGTAGGTTTCTTGAAGGGGTGCTATATAAATGCTCAGAATGAATGAATGAATGAATGAATGAATGAATATTTACGTGTGGAATACGCTCTATAATTAAGCATGTACTGACATCTATTATCTGTCTCTCTCTTCATGGATGCCTAGGAGAGTTTGCTGATCAATAGTATACATTTCTTTTGCTCTGTTTACCATTACATATACAAAAATACATTATCCCTCTCTGTCTGTCTGTCTGTCTGTCTGTCTCTCTTTTTATTGTTCACTGTCAATCATGTCAGCATTTCTACATTTTGTCAGATTGTTTTCTGTTTAAATAAATAAATATACTATCATCCTCATCATCATCGTCGTCGGCAGAAGCAGCAGCAGCAATAGGAGCAGCAGCAGCAGCTGACCTGTGTTTCTTTGGTGGATTGTTGACAAAGTGCAGAATGCTCTGTCGTACAATGCAGATCTTCTGAGTGCATTTCCAGTTGAACTCCTCCTTAATGACAGCATTCACACACGTGCTGCAGACAGACCAACATCACTCATCACTCATCATCAGCAGAAGACTATGTGAGTACATGTATGCAGCACCTAACGACAAATCACCAATAGATGGGAGAAAACATTACACTTCAAAGGCTGCATTCTGTGACTGTTTCAAGGGAATCTTTAAATCAAAATACAGCATTAGACAAAAAACCAGCAACGAATGAATCATACATCCTTAGACTCGGGTAATCAATCAACTCTTAACCAGGGCCATACCGAGCTATAATTGCGCTCTGTGCCTAGCATCAATCTGGCGCCCCACATTTTGAAAATAGTATTTGCGCCCTGTGCCTAGCATCAATCTGGCGCCCCACATTTGGAAAATAGTGCATTTTATGGAATAATAAGTTATTCCATCCTGAAATTTGTGCCCTTTCCACATTTGCGCTCTGGGCCACGACCCCGCTGGTCCCCTCGGTACGGCCCTGCTTTTAACTACTGAACAGCTACAGATGTTAATCAAAGGCACACAATTGTAGTTATCAACAATTGGTTTTGAACATTGTCATAATTAAGTTGTGTTGGCTTAGAAACAATAAAATGTTGATAGTTTTTAAGAAATTGTAAAATTTTCAAAGCTAATTTGATTATGACATACATGATAATATCTAGTTCGTAAATTTGACAAACTAAATGGGTGGATCAGTATACATTAGAGGCACAGCTAACAGTTCAGTCTAATAATAACCCATCCTTTGCATATAGCATGCCAATAATGAAAAAAGGTAACTTTTAGATGTCCAGAAAGAATAATCGGAATTTAAGTCATGGAGAAAGATTGGCAGTTGATTCCATTCGTTTACTCAATTAGTTCATTGTTTACAGAGCAAGTCATCAATGCCATTGTTTGCTATATTTTGAGCTTAGTTTGAAATTACTAAAAAATAATGTAACCACATAAGAATATCTTACCAGTTGTTACAGTTCTCTTTAATTTTATCACCCGGTTGGTACAGATGTCCAAAATGGTAACAGTTATCTAAGGAAAATAAGCACATCATCAACTCATTTGCACCAGACCACACATCTCAGCTGCAGCTAAAATAAATGTGGTAGAATGTAAATAAAAAAATGCTTGCTTTCCTGCACAGGAGAGAGATCAACAATAAACATCATGCCAATTCCAATCTAATTAAAATCTGAATGAAAAGCCCACTTAAAATGATACCATCATTATGAAGACAGGACAAGAACCTGGAAGAAAATCAAAGACTTCACCGAATTCATCACAACACAATCCACAGAAGACATCAACGGCCATAGTTGTAACATGATGCCGTTAAACCTTGGAAGGAGAAGAACAAGAAGACGAAGAAGACGAAGAAGAAGAAGAAGAAAGAAAAAGAGAAAGAAGAAGAAGAAGAGCTAGTTTCGCCATGGAAAGTCTTAGTCAACCTGCTTCTACAGCTGATAAATGGTACTCCAATAGATGCAATGATGCATGTGCCCAATTAAGCTGCTTTTTCAAGCCGTTACTGAACATCATAAAATACTCAAGTTATAAAGGAACATAAATCTAGTCTAATGACTCTTGAAGTTGCGTATTCGATGGCAGTATTGCTTCAATTAGACTTGAGCACGACCATAGAAACCGTATGTGGTAAACAAGCGTTTCGTCAGCATCAGCCCATTGGCATTCAGCCACAGGCGATTTTCACTGGTGAAGGCATCCTTAAGATTTGAAGGCACCCAACTCTTGCTGGACATGCACACAAATCCTATTACACTGACTTGGTTCTCAAAGGACATAATGGATGGCATGAGAGAGGAGCCAACAAGGGAAATTGGTAGAATATTAAAACACCAATGCACCTTAATTGTCAGTTTAATAACAATGATATTGCTACTAAACTGACAATTAATGTGCATTGGTGTTTTAATATTCTACCAATTTCCCTTCTTAGTTCATATTATACGATACACATATTATATGTAACAACCAATTTTATGAGAAGCTTTCAGCATTATATTGCCAGTTATGAAAATGAAATATTCAATAATAGCTGTGAAATGTGACTTGAATTTGTCATAAAATACTGATACTTAGTAAGCGTTTTTGCTGTTGCTATGTTATCCTGTGGCTCCTCACTCTCACCCCTCTGCGCCGTCCCATAGAATGGCAATAAAAGGGAACAGCAATAATTCCTTTATGAACACCAACTGCTTTCTGCAGTAAGAATCTGCGTGAAGAAGATATGAATCAGATGATTTACAAACCGATTAAATAAATCACAATTTTCAGAAGAGCACACTAATGGCAAATGAACTTCATATAGAGACTTAACTTTCTGCGTGAATCTGTTTGTCTTTCTGTCTTTTCACAAATATTCCATAGAAATGGATGCAAGTTAAATGTAACAAAAACCAATAGACGTTACATGTAACATCAACCAATAGATGTTAAATGTAACATCAACCAATAGATGTTAAATGTAACATCAACCAATAGATGTTAAATGTAACATCAATCAATAGATGTTAAATGTAACATTAATCAATAGACGTTACATGTAACATCAACCAATAGATGTTAAATGTAACATCAATCAATAGATGTTAAATGTAACATCAATCAATAGATGTTAAATGTAACATTAATCAATAGACGTTAAATTTAATATCAACCAATAGACACTGGCCATCAACACTGATCTATTCACCTGGCTGACAGCTTTATGGTATAGAGTAATCGGTTTGCATAAATCATTCGCAAGGCTTCTAGGCCATAGTCTGTGTCACAAAAACTTTATGATAAACTGAGGACTGTATGTTCAAAGGATAACTGGATGCCCTTAGAAAAATGTCAATATCAAGGCAAAGATAGGAGCTCTTGCCTTAACTGATTGCACACAAAACACACATTAGTATACATTTATGTTACTCTCGTTAATGAAAGAGGAAATTTGGTTTGCCGGTGAGCCTTCACCCTCTGCCCTTCTTTGTGTGGCATTCCACTGGACAAAGGTATCAAACAACAGACCAATGGATTGCATGGCTATCTATTAGTGAGGCACCATCTCCCTCATCACCTATGTGCTTATATAATTTTTTTATATAACTACATTTAACCATTATTTAACTATATTCAAGTGTATATAGAAACATTATAAACTATGAGCCTAAGAACATTTTGAAACAAATATTTCCTGCTAGCCTAGAAGATCATGCGCTTCCATGTTACATCCGTTATATATGCTAATTCTAGATAGGCTAATATGGATGTCTTACTTCTATTAAACGGTGTGATATGGCCTAATTTCTAGCACCAATAATCCCTATGTAAAGGCTATATTCCAGAGTTTGATAATACTTTTGGCACCCACCTGGAGGGATTAAAATCTCACAGCTAAAAGGCAAGGCAACCAACCATTTGTGAGCTGACTTCAATGTCTCATGCATCTGGTGATGAAACTGACACATTATACTTGCAATTGTGCAGTATGTTAAGACTAATATGTGGCGGAAAACGGTTTCTAGGCCATAGTCTATGTGTCAAACTGGCTCATAGATGAGTCGGGCCATGGCCTCTGTGCCGAGGTTTAAAAGCTTACAAGTATACATAGGCCTGTGTGTGAAGACAATGGCCAACACTCACTCCTGCTTTCCAGTCCTTCATATACTCATTCACTGGAGGTGGGGGCCACGACCCTCATACCAACACGTTTCATGGCTGGCTAAATCATTATCGATGCTATCGTGGGCACGCTATCGCGGGCACGCCTGTGAATAATTTGGTTCCCGCGATTTGGCTCTTGAGGGCGCTGTAGAAATTCTGGGATTACGATAGTGAAGTTGAAGTACCCGTTATTTGCGTTGCTGTTGCGAAAGATAGTTGCGGTCAACGAATGGTGGCGGTGGTCTTCGTAGTTTCATATTAGGCTACTGTAAGAAAACTTTTCACCTTAAAATCAAATCCGATAACAATTCAGATTCGCTAGAAATCAGATCCGCTAGAAATCACATCCGCTTACTTTTTACGTCTGTCGTCAGCGTCTTCTCCGCCATAATTCCGAGCGGAACGTCGATTCCCATGCAGTGGCCGAGGAAATCTGGACAGCAGTCGGTCCGTGTACGATTGCAGAAGATATCGCAATAACAGAGCGTATCGCCAAAGGGCATCGTGCATTGGTCATTTCTTCCCGGACAGCACTGTTCTACCGGGCGACGCGCACAATAGCTGCTGCTTTCCAGGTCCTCCACTGGTAGACCGAATCCTGGCTTCGCTGGGTAATAGGGGCCATCATCTTTCGTACCTCTTACTGCGAACACTCCGGCAACGCATAAGAGGGTTAGAACCGCGAGAAATTCCATGATTTATTGAGTGTTTGGTTAAAACTTCAATCCTAACATTTTCGTCGCAACCGATTAAAATTAAAATTTCCAAACTAATTTTTGATGTGACAGGTCTACGATGTCAGATTTCGTCGAAAGTCAACTGCCGAGCGACTCTCTTTCTCTCTATCTAGTCTTATGCTGCGATCTATTCAACAACCGCAACGACAAGAGCAAAGCGGGCGATTCGAAGCCAGTTAACTGTGAAGGGATGACATTTGTCAAATCCTTCCTCCCATTCATCGGTTTGCGACTGCCTTTTGCAATGCAGACAGCCGTGCGGCAATTAACTTTGATCGGCCTAATAATAATAATAAATAGGAGTTATTTATCGAAAGCTATCCATGCACGCTATCCTACGTTATTATGTCGGCAGCGTTTAAACCACAATTACAGTCAAAGGTTATAAATGATCTAACAAGGTCTCCTGTGATCTTTCTGTTCCCACGTCTATAGCCAAGACACAGGTAGGTCCTATAGGCCTACGTTGATGTGTCTTCTTAAGCCACCTTCCGATATTTTACACGAGTTGTGCAAATTTGGCTAAACTATAGTGCGTGCTACTGCATAGGCTCCTGTCTATAGATAGGCCTGTAGGCTGATTCTATTTTCTCATAGGCCCTGCATCAGTAGCAAAAACAGAGAGGGCTTACGCAAAGGCTTCAACATTAGAAACTGACATAGGCTAATATTAATTTCAAGTTTTCTTGGAGTCATGCAGTGAGCACCTATATATATGTAATATATATATATAATATATAATATATATATAATATTTATATAATATTTATATATATATATCACAGTTTGCTCATTCTTCACCTATCACTAGTTCTCGATCTGGCTTAAAACTTTAAAACTCCTTTAGGTCTAATAGCTAATTTTTAAAACGAACTGCTTAAATTGTCTTATCCAGATTCTCTTCTGTTACTCAAATTCTCCATTCCTTCAATTTGAAATCGGGAGGGGAGCCTACTCATTAACCATGGATCTATTGTCAGCCTTTGACTGCCTACACTAGGCCTATACTATAGATGGTGTTTAGAGTTAAATCTATAGGGAGGCGCAGAGAAGAGGAGTAATCTACTAATCGGGATATGATTTGTGAAGGGGCTGGTGTTTTAAGTTTTGAGTGAAGACTGTAGACTATAGGCCGATAGGGCCTACATGTGGAGGTCAGCGATAGCAGACACCAGACGACATAATTAGGCTCATTTGGAATCCATCAACATCCAGTAAGGTTTCCCTCACAGTACAACGAATGCCATAAATTTTAATAATAGCTCTGCGACATATTCGCACTGCTCCGAATGTAACCAGATCTGTGGTCGGACCCACATTCTACCTTCAATTCTTTCGTCAATTTGCGTCTTCAATTGCCACTTCAAATGCAACGGCGGCGTCTGCGATTTTTACAGGACAACCGTCGACTGTGACATATCCTTTTCTACGCCGTGGTCTACAGACCCCTATGCCGCACATTCAGCTCACACAATAATGTGCTCGTCAAATTTCGAGTGTGTGTGGCAGAATCGTTATGGAATGGTTTATTATAATTATATTCAATCGTGTCTAATCATTTGAGTAATGCATCGTGCAGAATAGGCTGCGGGTGTTTTTTACGACCAGCGACGATTTAGTCTAGTGTTGTGGAAGTCCCTCCCAAGCAGCAACGCGGGACAGCAGGGCAAACCTCGAGCGTCCATTGTCACACGAACAGGCCTACCCATGCTCACGAATCAGTCAACAAGAGAGGGGAAAAGATTATGCGTCTGGAATCTGTATAATGCTTACCAACTGTATACAATCTGCCCGCGGACGTAAGCCTAAATAGCATTTATTTGCATCGGGCTAGAATGCCTAATGCGCTGCGCCGATTACTTAGGCCTAGGCCATACATATTTTAAAACGATTTTATCACTTGCTAATTTAGCAGATACAGGCCTACAAGCACTTGCGGTTTATCTGTATGTAAAAGGCGAGATAAACGGCTTCTATTATAACGCAGAAATGCCCAATTGGCCACTTCGTAATTCCTTTACCAGGACCGTAATGGGTTTTAGGTGTTACGCGTAGTAAAAATACTTTACTTAGGCGGATATAAGTTTTGAAAATTATATGATGCAATATAGTAGGCTTAGTACTAGTCTATCTACATGGACAGTTATGTAGAGGCCTATAGGTGCCTTCTACACTGAAGCGGATGCCGATTGACTGATTACGAGTAGATTATGACTAAACTTGACAGACTGAGAGCCTGAGACTGATAATTATATAAATAATTACGCATGCGTGGTATCGATACACGACAAAGTAAAATGGTTCCGTCTCTCTGAATGCCTAGTATCTACTTTCGTTATGTATTTAGTGCACGGAGCCATAAATCTTTAAAAATTTATCAGTAGGCTACCCACAAAAATCCACGTCAGTGAGACCAGCGCTATGGTCCTATATAAAATCTAGTCCACAATAGCCAAGCTGCTATGTTCATTCCGGTGCCAGGTCAGAATCCGGGGAGGTCGAGCAGAGGCAGCATGGTGTGACGGTATTAATTAGTGATGGTCGTATGCTGATGAGAATATGCTTTTCAGTAGTGGGTGGAAAGTAGCAGAGGTAATCAAAAGGCAAGATTAGGAGGATGAGCATATTGGTGTAGATCTTTTGGGTATACGATCGAAATAGCTTGTGTAATATAGACTAAAAAGCGATTGGAGAATTTGAAACCAGAGGCAGTCATAGAGTCATGATGAGCGAGGAGCCTACACCTGGGCGAATGGTGAATAGCTGAGAATGCAAGAGCATTGTAAATTTAAAAAAATGACATCTCTTTGGTCTTCTGCAGTTTAGTGAGTTAATTCATTATAAGTCACTTTCTCAGATAGAAATAAAGCCACGACAGAGAGAAAGGTATCCCGAAGATTGAGTCGATCTATGCATGTGGTTCAATAGTGATAGTTCGCAAATGTATGATTGAGCCAATGAAAACTCCATTAAGGAGACATGGTGGCTGACTGAACAGCACGCTTGCCTTGAAATGTGAAAGGTGACTTTCTCTCTTTTGGACCTTTAGGACCTCTTTTGGACTGACCTTCATGTTACAGAACTGCCACACACTATCGAAAAAATATGTCAAATCATTATTTAAATACGAAAAATATATAAGAAACAGACATCAGCATATTAACAACTAAACAGAAACAATTAATATGCTACACACAAATTTGTATAAATTTTATTTGAGATAAGGTCTGTGTGGCTGGCTTTGGTCCGGCCGAGCCAGTCAACGCTTGTGTCATGCCACAATGAATTCCAACAGCAGCAGATAGCCGAGTCATGACAAGGTAAAAAAATTACACATTCCAAATGTTTTTTCTATGGCTACCAGTTACATACGCAAAACTAATTTCATAAGATTTATCATGAGAAGACTAAACCAGTCCTGCCAGTGTCCTATTCAGCAATGTTCTGAAATAGCAATGGAAAGAATGCAGAAAATTCCTAGAGCATCGGTTCCTGTGAAATAGAAGAGTTTCTGTATAGGAAACAAGAACATATATTGACATAGTTATTGAACAGACATCGATTGATATAGTCATTGTCCAATAGACCCTCATCAGAACAATCGACACCATCATGTGCTACAATTATTTCAAACTTCGCAATTTTATTAAAAATCTCTAAAGTTTTGCAATGGAGAGTGTATAGATCAGAAGGCTTAAAGTCTAACCAGTCTACAAACAAAACATCAAAGCCGTATTTGAACACTTCAACAAGTTTTGATTGCCTGAAAGCTTTTAGTAATGTATGCTCTCGTCTGGAAACATATTTTAACACTTTGAGAACAAGCTTTGATTGCCTGACAGCTTTTAGTATACTCTCATCTGTAACCCATTGACCGCCAGGGACGAATTAAAACATCCTAAATATAATATGTTCAGATGTAAGTTAAGCGGTCAAAGTGTTGAAAGAAAACAGAACATCCTGTTGACTGAATTCCAGAATCATTACTGGAGAAATTGGTTGCCTACATTATGCAATACCATGCATATAAAAAAGTTGAATTGGCCATGTCTGTTCATTAGACTATTCATCGTCGCTTTAACCCCTCTAACGACCAGCGTTATTGATTATGCCTTAAGTTGTACTACGTGTTGGTCATCAAAGGGTTAATGGATAGCAGTTAATGAGTAACATTCGACTAATTTAAAACTCACAATTCATAAACAGACGTTCCAAATTAAGTATGCATTATTATATTACTTAAGTAGAAAACAACAATAGATTTAGCAGCACTAACAAGTGACTTTAAAATTAGCTTGGCTAAGATTTTGCTAATCATATAATGAGAAAATGTAAAAATCCTTAAAAGGAAATGATCACAGTTGTAACATTGGAAAGGTCAAGCTAACGATAACAATGCACGGTACACAGGACAATGCCACGCCCAAACAACTGACTTTGTTAGGATATCGTTGTCTAAACACGTGAGTCCTTAACAGGACTGTTCATCATAAACAAAGTATTCTAAGGCTATATATCCTCATTTCAGTAGTTTTGTCTAATAATTTCCAAGTTCCACTCCTAAACTCTTGTTCTTTCTCGAAGCAAAGCCTATCCACTGCTAAACTGAACTGCATTATTTGAACACTGGTTTCGAGTAATGTCCATCATACACTGTATAATGACTTAAAAAGCCAATTCTAACATGGTCAAATGTGATCCAGATGTTCTCTGACTTCTCTAAGTCTAGATTTCAAACAGGCTTCTTTGCTGTTGAAGTATTTGATGCCTCGCCATTGAGAACAGCAAAAGCAAGCGGAGTCTCTGGTCATTTTCGTTTTTTCTTTCTTCTCAGATGATTTGAAAGCCTAATGGAGGAATTTCGTAGGAATTTTCTTTCCCTTACGATTGAACTAATGCAGCTGCTGGTATTGACCACGAGGCAGTAATGGCGGCTGGATTTGGCTTGATGTCTACAAGTAACCAAAAATAATCAAGCACATGCACACTGATTAGATTAAAAATTTTAATCATTTTAATGTTTGTATTTATATACATAGCCCACTCTCATGTTTGTGTTTTTTGTACACATAGGTGTTGTAAGTGATGGAACCTATGAATCCAAATTGTGTGTTTGTGCTCCAAACTCGGTAAAAGGTGGTTGTGCACACCAACATCTCGTAATAAATGAGTGACATTGATATACCTCAATGCAGGTTTATGGCCACATTACATCATGACCTTGTATAACCTTATATAGGTCGTCATAACCCTAAAATTCACCTTCATTCCACGGAAAAAGCAAACTGAGGGAACCAAGTTGACTCACATGAATAGACTGAGAACTTATACAATAGAAAATTGTGTATTGATCATGTCATGAATCATATGGGCAAAGCACTATCTCAAAATCCTCAGACCCTAACAATGGATTCCCAACCAGAGTTGATAATTATAATTAACAAGTGAAACTAAAAACATGGGTTTTTTGGGACCCTCTTTTATTGACTTTTGGTATTCTGGTAGATGGTGCAATCGATCCATTTACTTAAGAGATCATTTATGATGTAAACTTGCCAGAGTGGAGCTCGTCAATGAGGACTCGTTCGAGTAGGGAAACGATATTTAATTTTGTGCATTTCTGCAATTTTTTCCTCAATTTTTGAGTTATGTCCGTACAAATCTGATACATTGCGTTGTCATAAAAGCGTGACATGTGTGCAAAATGTCAGCTCTGTACGTCGACGGGAACATATCGAAAAAAGAATTGAAAGGACTCTGAAGAACCGACGTCTAATCATGACAAATTTTACGCAAGCCAAGTTAAAGAGTTAAAGAAAAGAGTGTAAAAGAGAAAAATACGTACTGGTCGATTGTAAATTGTCGTGTACTCTGATGCATAGTCTAAGGCATACACTGGATACTTGAGTGTCACATCGAGAATGTCATTGTGTTCAACTAGTGTCGTCTCCTTGTAATGTATCACCAAATCTCTCAACGTCTCGTGGATGAAGAAAGGTTCAGCAAAGCCATATCCTGTCTCTTTCTTATCAATTTTACAGTGAACAACAGTATTGATGGCTCTGAAGAAAACAAGCAACAAAACAGTGTTTATTCTTTTGGTTGCAGCTTAAATAAAGCATCTCTTATTATAGAAACTTTAAACTCTTTAGCAGCAAAGTTTTTTGATGAATTGACAATTACTAGTTTATATAAAAGCAAATGTCACTGAAAATTGTCAGAGATATAGACAACAGTAATTCCACAACAAACTTCTGTCACAAAAACGTTGATCAGTTCATGCATTTACCTCAAAGTTGATAATAAATATGAAAGCATTATAAAAATCGGAACTACAGATGGAAATTAAAAATCCATAAGTATTTCATAAACAGGATAAAATGTAATTAAACATTGGTAGGACAAATTAGTAGCAACAGGTGAATAGCTATAAAAAAATCAATTTAGTTCTAATGGCCTGTTTATTTTAATCTGCTCTCCAAGATTTCACTGCTGTCGCTTTCTCAAGGTTGATACAATTAATAACTGCATAAAAAGTATTTGTTTCCAGAGCCTTTTCAAACACTGAAAATATTTTTTTTGCCGAATAAAAAACATTTGATTATAGTAAAGTCATCAAAGGACTTGACACCGTAAATTTATAAGTATATAAAGCTGTTTGCCACAAATATTGTCCAACAATGGATTCATAAGTCTACAAAACTATTGGAAAACCCACTAAGAGGATCTACCTGAATGTACAATGTTTTTGCTTGCTGTAAACAAAACTTTAAATTATTTTTATGGCCAATTATTAGCAAGAGAAAATTGTTTTCATTAAGGAATTACAAATCAACACACTTGCTTTGACAGAGTTAACAAATTCTAACTAACACATATTTGTCCACTTAAAATGTTCTAACAGTGAATTCAGCAATGTAAATTCTGTTCCAAAAGTGACATGAAATTCAGTGCAGCTTTAAGTGTGTTAAAGACCGAGTTAGGAAAACAACTAACACGATGGACAGAGCGAAAGACTGTGGGCTGCTACTCGGCCGAATGAGAAACGTTCCATCTTCCCTCCCACTGAGCAGCCTTTCTGCATCCGTTCGGTTGCATGTGACCAGCCAAGTCTTCTCATCATTATGCGGAGACAATGGTACTTCGACTGGAATGCTTCCGACACCTGCTGAGCTCTCAAGCATCTTATCAATGCTTTGGTGACTCTCACCTTTGTCAATAAGCCACCTGCAAGACAAAATCATGATTAAATCAAGTCTTGTCTGCTTATATAAACAGAAGAGTTATAAATAGCAAAAGAGAAAGATAGTCAGAGGGGTAGACACACACATAGATGGATGACAAGAGACTACTACAGACAAGGATGGTGCACATTTAAATTTAAGATCATTTGTAAGTTAAATAATTAGAAAACACTTTGAAAATAGGATAACATCAGACAAAATCATGCTCATTTAGCTGAAACAATTGTAATACTAAAAGAAGCAAAAGCAATATTTTGAAATTGTGCTATTATTATTCATGGAAACGATCTTGTTTGAATGCCTATGACACAACAGAGCTTCCCTTGACTTACTTATTATACTGATCTCTTTGTTTGTGAAGCCTTTTTAGTTCTGGTTTAAGAGCATTCATGTTTGCGATGTGGGTTCGGTTTAAAGCTGCCTGTTGCTTCACATCTGCCTCTAGGTTTTCTTTGCTGTCAATGATGGACTGAAGTCTTGTCTTCAACAATTCAAAGTTCTCATGAACCCTAAATCACCAGACATAACTTAGAAAACTGAAGGTACTGCAGAAAGAAAATATAATAAACCGATTTTGCATATATGTATTTGTATAAGTTGATAATATACATCTACCCAAAAAAACTGATAATTGATAATTGTTATTACCATTATAAACTTGCTTTTTACCATGGTGTGTCAAAACAACCTTGTGAACAAGGGAGCAAACAAAATTACCTTGGTGTGCTATTGGCAAGATAGCTGCATTCATATACTGAATGCATGTCTAGCACAAGATGCAATGTTCTTTAACAAGACTTATTTTAAAGTTCAGAATAGATTGCAATTAAAAGATCACAAAGTTTAAGAAGACTAAAATAATGAAAAAAGTAAACTGAGTAAGCCAGAAACCAAAGAAAAAGATAGGGTATATTTTAGTACTAACTTTGGAAGCTCTTGTGGTGCGGCCTTATTTTTGAATGTTTCAAGAAGTTTGATTTGTTCCTCAAACAGTGCAATTGTTTCTTTGAATGCCTCTAAAGCCTGATGCTTCAGTTGCAGCTCCTGCAAAACAGGTTGCACACATGTCGTTACACAGACATCTATCATTCTCCACACACACACACATTCAGGTCATGCACTGAAAACCAAAGCTAATCCCTGCATTCATCAGAGTATACTTCGTTTACCCACAATCATATAAGTTTGATTTAAATGACATACTGCATTGGCTTCCTAGTCAATTTTGTACACTTTCACGATGTACTAAAATGTTAAGAGCTCTAGGAATTGCTTCAATCAAACAAGTCTACCAACTCTGATATAAATAACAAACCATCAAGGACAGGTCTCTACTTTATCAGCTCCTTTTTAAGTTTTAACAGCCCCTAACACTGACAAGTCCAACCACACACCTGTGAAATACGAGCGTGTTCATCGTACATGGTATCGTAATCCTGTAGTTTCTTTATGTAATCATGGTGTACTTCAAGTAACTTGTTGCTAATGGAAGCAACATCTGCCCCAGGTGCATCGTCATCCTAGAACAGAAACCATACAATGCTCGCCTGAAATATTCTGGAACTACTTCTGGAACAATCTTCATTAGTAACAGTTGTTCAACATATGAACAACATATTTCATATGAAACAGAATTACCAGGTAATTACAACAAATAAAATAGTCAAAATAAGTGCAAATGCCTACAAATAGACTAAACTAATACCAAAAAGCACAAGACACGTCTCAAATTAGCTGGAAAAACAATATAATAAATATACAGAATAATTCTGATGCAATAATCAAGAAGTTGAATTCCATTTCAAAGTGCAATACAAAAACACTAGCTAAAGTTCGACACACAACAAATTCAAAGAAATTAAAGGAAATAATTCAGTTATAAGTAAGAGTAATCTCTGCTTTTAGTCATCAGACAAATACTCAGACTGTACAACAACGCATGCTTAACATGCAACTAAAAAATAAATCACAACAATGAAAGCCCAGAAAAGCCTTGAAGTTTTTTTAACAAATCTGTGCCATACCTTGACGAATTTTGTGACTGGATACTTGAGAACGATATCGAGAGTTCGATTGTAGTGCGCCAGTGAGTGTTGCTGGTAATGCCGTATAAGTTCAACAACGGAGGTAAATCGGAGGGGTTCGACAAAACCGAACAGGCCATCCTGATGAAAGATCTTAATCAGTTTATTGCTGCCACCTTTGCGCAGAGTCAAAGTGTAGTTGTCTTTTACTCTTGTTGAGGCATCGCGTACGAGGAATGTCCCATCTGGTGTATCCCTCAGAATCTCGTTCACTTCCTCTCTGTTTTCAGCAAGAAAATTAACTATGTGAATAACAGCCCTCCATGCCATGCAAACTATATAAATATTTATAGTGTAAAATCATAATTGAGTAGAGGTTAACAGTCAGTGGCTGCTGCAGCTCTGCAAATATCACTAAAGGTTTACACTTTTAGTCAAAAATCCAGTGACAGCATGTCACACCATATGCAATTAGCTGTCTGTGTAGTGTGCACTGACCTTAACGACCAGATGTATTGGCTTTCCATTCACTTTTAATACATGCTCATCAAAAAGTAGTAAACAAGTGCTGTTGATAAGTGCGCACGCTCAATGAAGATCCTCACTTATACTTGCTAATAGGAATAATTAATAAGTAATGACAACAGCAACAAATAAAATGAACCTAATTAAAAGTATGTGTAGCCATTGTTCACCTGGAGATGTCACCCCAGTACCATTCCTGATCTTCAAGTCGGCTGCTAAGTTCCAGACTGTTGCACTGTCCTGCTCCTGGAGTTGGAGGAACAGATGAAGTCACTGAATCAGATCGAAAAGACGTTGAACCAAAGGTTCTTGCTCGCTTCGGCGGTCGAGGTGGAATGGCTACACTCAAATCGAAAGAAAGCAGATTTAAGACCCTAGCATCAATCGTGAATGCAAAGTCATGTGAAAGTACAGTCCACAGATATTTTAAAATAAATTATGTAAACAGCTGTTTACCTAAAACCTGTTTAGCTATTACTGAGTTCAGATACTAAGATTAACATAAGGCAATGAGAGGTGAGGAATTAATCTTGCATACATCGACTAAAAACAGCCCTATACTGAGCATTTACATAGCACCCTCCAAGAACCTACTCAGAAGAGCTTGCAGCCCAGCCATGACTAAAGAAGAATCCACAACGAGGGAGGATAATGTTGATTTCCATCCAAACTATCACAGATGGAATGACTAGCAAGAGAATCATTAATGAAAAGAGAAGTAAAAGTTGTAAAGCCACTGGCAAATTGTCTATAGATGTTGTTGTCCATCAGATCGTACTCATAAAAAGTTCAGTGATACATCCCAGCCTGTTCCTGATTCTGATACATGACCTCAAAGTCATTTCTCCGACGAACTATCAACCGTATCTTGAATGACATAACTACATTGTTCCTGGAAAGCATAGGAATGGTACTTGATACTGAATGCTGCTAGTGCACTATTTTTTGCCAAAGCATGTGTCATTCCTCAGGTTCTGATAGTAGTATAAGTAGCAAACAATTTTTCGAGAGATTAACATGATCTACCCAGAGCAAGAGATTAACATAGAAGTAAGAGAGACAAATGAAATAGCACTTACCTGGAGCAGTCACATGGTCAGGCAACCGCTCACCCCACATACCACTCTTGATAAGCACCTCGACAACACGTATGTGGAATTCAGTATTATACACAATATCGCTGAAAAACAAAAAAACATGAATGTAAAGCACAAAACACATTTCTCATAACAAGGAGGGAGCACAAAAAAATATCTTTATATGAGCAAAGTAAAACATGTTTATCGAAACAGTTGTAATTGTACGAAAAACTCATCGAAGGCCATTTCGACCTAAAATAATGAAACTACAATCAAACAATAAGTTGCTCTATTCCAAAGCCAGACACAATAACAGATCTATGTTCTTGCAGTCAGCAATGTTCGGCAACAACAGACAAAAGATGCACAATCTATTTGTGATTATACTGGCAGGCTCTTCTCAATATAGGCTCGGTGAAGAGAACTGTGCACTCAAATGGTACCCCCTAACTACATGACCCAGAGATTGAGCAGTCAGTAACAGCCAATAGATGCACTGTTTCAATGTTGGTGACTTAATTTAGTAATGCAATTCAAAGCTGCTTAGTCACAAGGTCTCTTGCTGAATTGATAATAAGATGGTCGTTATTATTCATCAATTTTTATAGACTGCCAAGATCTGAGTCACTGCCTCCCTCAGATGTGTCCTTATCACTGCTACTTGACTCCAGATCCTACTGTGCTTGTTTGAACTTCCAAATAATTCTTTGATCTCTCACGCTGCCCTTCTACAGCTTTTGCTTTAATAAATTTCTTTTTCAATGTATGAATCAAAACTCTATCTTCTCCTGCCTTCCATTTTCTCCAAACCACTAGGAAAGCCCACCTCAATAAGACTGCACATAGAATAGCAAAAGATCTGCGAAACTTTCAGCCACTTGTGCAACCGCAAATGTTCTCAAATTTAGATGAAATTGAGCCGGAATACATGCCTATATACACAACGCCAAACACACATACACATAAAACATTTTCCTGTCATGTACAATGAAGTAATATTAATGAAGTGCTTTACATGATGTTCTCCCATGCTGGTCTGAGCAGAATGTGGCAAAAGACTTCACAGAGCTTTGACAATGGCTCTCTCTGGTTGTACTCGTCCTGCAGCCAACAGATTCGACAGAAATGAGCCATCAGATATCGAAGCACACTCTGGTGGGGATCAGGTAACTTAGGGACAAACTCACACAAAGCAGTCTTGCATGACTCCTCATCTGGCTGCTCTGAAAGGCCAACAACATATCAAAACATCAGAAGACAATTGGGTTTAACAAGCACAATGAATATATTATGACATACCCTGAAAGTGATGAAAGCGCATCAGTAAGGACCACATCAATAGGCAATATTTTGTCATAATCTTCTCATATGCAACATCGTAATCTTTAAACTTCTACAGCGCCACTTGAAAGCCAAGCTACAGTGGGATATTGTGAATGGGTCAATTACCTTTCCAAAGCAGTTGACTCAGCAGTCGATGAAAGCAAAGGTCATAACATGGAATGCCCTTTCCTCATCTCTCTGTGTGTCACCATTCTCTCTTGGTATCTTCCTGCCTCATTCTCTCTCCTCAAAACCTTTTTCTACATTTGGGGTTTTTGAACTGAAGAATGGCTACTGCTGCGAGCGGCACAATAAAATCAATATTAATATATACAATACAATGAGACATGAACTACATATAGGCCGCATTTAGTGAGAGTCCATTTATGCACTCAGTAATGTCATCCTAATACGCTTTAGAACTATTCCTTGTTACAGTAAAACAGCAGAAAATTATGCTCACTTGCAGCATCAATGAAACTTTTGTATGACTCTTCGGGGATGACTGGATTCGGCAATTCCCTCAGGTACTTTTTGAGAGTGGCGGCAATGCAAGCTGTCTCAAACTGCTTTGGATCCACATCATCAACACTACCTGTACATCAAATACAGATTTTCACCTGCAGACAGTTTTTGCTTTAACAGAAGTAAAGATATAAAAGATAACAAAACTTTCATCATTTTAAGTTAAGAAGCATTTAGCTCAACTTCATTCACAGATATATAAACCTTAGTTTCAGCAGAGACATATTTGGGACAATCGTCAAAAACAAAAAAGTCTTGATAAAAATATTCATGTTGACATACTGTAAATTGAATCACAAATACACAGGTACATAAGGTATATGCAATAATCACCCAATGTAATAATCACCCAATGTAATAATCACCCAATGTGCCCATTCACACATTTACTGTTCAAGTTCCCTAGAAGCATTCATTACCTGTGGAAAGAGCTTCCTTCAGTTGGTTGATTTCTTCTGTGCAACTAGATCTTCGATAAGCCTCAAAAAGATTCGCCCCTAGAAGCAAAACAGTGAACTTGTCAATTTAAAACATTGCACATGGGTTAAGTCTCACCCAGAATGATCCATTTTAAAAAATAAGCTAGTTTCTTATAGGAAACTTCCCAAGGTGGTTACTCAGATAACTTGAAGTAGCACTATACAAATGCTCAACAGCATTGCATAACTGAAGTACTGCACCTTGGTAAGTGGTCAGAACTGACATAGAGGGTGGGTCAATCTGGTGGGTCCTGAGGCCTACCCGTGGGTATTACACCATCAAGGAGATTTGTGAACAGAACAAGGTTATCAATCAGCCACATAGCTGCTAAATATACTTCCTGAATAGAAGTTTAAAAGAAATGAGAAAGCTATCATTATCAAGTGTGATTATCACACTTAATCAGATAAAACAGTCACTAAAACTATATAATATATAATAGGAATTGGGTTGATACCTAACATAATGCATTATGCAGCATAATGTTGCCACTAATTCCACAAGTAGGTTGATTGATCAACCTTTGTATTATATATATATCTTATATAGATCTACATTAATAGACTTATAAATACAAGAGAAGAGACAAATCACCTGTCTCTCTCATTCGTCTTTCCAGTTCCGTTGTGCACCAGATGACTAAAGGTGGTGCAGACACAGAACTGGAAATCTGGAACAGCTCGTTCAGTGGCAATCCAAAGACGGCACTTGCATCTGCATCAGAAAAACACAAGCAAACAAAGGCAATGCATGAAAACATCAGAAAGAGAAGCACAAAAGCATACTAACGACACACCCATCTTTTAGAAGTTGCAAATAAAACAATGCCATAAAAATACGATGGCTCTATTATATTGCATCTCTTAAATAATGCCTAACTAATTCACAAAGAGAATATTAAAATTTTGATTTGATTAAAATTGTGATAATACAAGTAAACAAATTAGCTGTACAGCATTGGATTATTCAACATTAAGTTTAAACCAGTATTATTAGACAAAACAACAAATATTTTAAAGATAAGCAATCTGTATAAGATTTCACTATTATGCTGTCTTTAAATAAAACTCCCTCCAAAGCAATTAAATTAGCAGTTATACCAAGACAAGGGTGTAAATAAGATTTCATGAGTGTTAACTTCAGAAAAATGGAATGAACAATATTACTAACTAGGTTCAAAACTGAATCGCTGATGATTCTTCATCTGCTCGAGATTACATTTTGGAAGATTACCGAAGCAGCATTTGCGATGACAACATAGACCACACGCTGAAAAATGTGAATTCATCTTCATCTCATTTGTTTACAATCAATGGTCACAATAAACTATCAAAACAAAAGACCAAGACAGATAAACAAGGATAGAGAAAAAATACTTCTTGCACAGAACAGGCTGACACACACAAACTCTGACACACACAAACTCTGACACACACAAACTCTGAGACAAACACACAAAGAGATATCAAGGCACACAGAAATAACAGTCATACAAACACAAATAAATGTAACAATGATAAACATACTAATGCTTACAAACTGGTTTCAAAAACAAATAAACAGGACAACAAACACACGCGCGGGCACACACACACAAGCACACACATACACTGAAATAGACTGCTGGGGCAGAAAGAGGTCCACGGAAGACAGAGCAAAAAGAATGTATTTAGTGAACAACTACTACTCTGTAAAAATATGACGGATTTAATAAACCGGCCAACTCCCAGGGTATAAGCAAAATGATAAAAAGATTTCTCTCGAAATGAAAAACTGTCAGTGGCAATTCTAACATCACTAAAGCTCAATAATGATTGTCTCCAATATCTAAGGACCACCTCTCGTTAAGCCACACAATATTACCAACATAAAAGAACTGGTCAACAGCAGACGATTAACAGCCCACTCAGTTGTTGTGACTGGTTAGTACTGTATTCAGCGAGAAAGTTCAGTGAGAAATGTTCTTAGATAACCTAAAAGAAAGACTAGCTACTAGCTAACAAGTCGTCCATCTAGACCAAGAAACAGCAAAAATGGAACCATGCACTTGAAATTCCAACCCAATGCAGCAATGCTGCATCAGGTTCAACTCCAGGCCACAGTTAACACACAGTTTCAAAATCACAGATCGAAAGAAGCAATTACCAAGTTTCCTGAATGACTACATGTACCTAGGGTCTTGGATCAGGAGCATCAGGAGAGTTTTGGAAATGGAACATTCACAAGACAACAAACAAGATTGTTAGTGTCGATTAGGGACAAAATAGAAAAACAAAAACTGATCTGTTGCCTAACTGCAGCAAAGAAAACAGATAGACCTTCAAATTGTAAAAGAACACAGCAACAGAAAACTACAGTGTTATATAGAAGCAGCCTGCAAATTACTGGTCGCCACGACGGCTGACATATCGGATTAGCAAAAATTTAAGAAGTGGATGTAAATCTAATATTGTTCAGCAATAGTAATTGCTTCCAGGGTGTTTCTAATTCCTTGAAATTACTTCTCTGAACTGTCTCTTGCAAATCCTTTCTAAGCAGGTGCACACTCTCCTAGTTTTAAATTACAAACAAATGCACCCAATCTCATCAAAACTTGACTCAGCCCTCCACTTTCTAGGGGCGATGGTAAAATGAGCAGCAGCATGATGGATCGGACGCCTAACAGGCTGCCAAACAGTTATATAATTTACTTTTGTTTAATTTGTCACCATGTTTTCCTACTATTTCATGTAATCCTGCAGTGAATGAAAAATAAATGAATATTGCTAATCTAATAATTCAGTTCATAAACAATTAACGTCCAAACTACCACAGGAAAATCCAAAAACAGCAGGAGCATGTATTAAAATATTACCATGCATATTATTACTTCAATGTGCTATTATGAATTTCATTTTGCTGTCCCATTGTCCATTAGCAAATGAAGTAACAAAGACTATACTTATTTACTTACTAGACACATGTTTAAACCATCTTGCCTAAGAACTACTGATACAAGATATGTTCTGACACAGTACATAAGCACAAGCAACTACACCCACACACACCTATACACACGTACATCCATACGCTTGCTTTATGTCCCATAATGCATTTTCTCCAGATCTCAACCGGGCATGTCCACCCGATTATGAGAACAGAGTGCAACTGCACTCAGATGCAGCTGCCATTGAGGCCTCACATGCTACAATAACGATGCCACATTACATTTAGGTGAGTGTTGAAACTGGATAGTCAATCTAATCATCACCTCGACACTGGTATCCCTGACGAACAGTGCCATAAAGAAACTGGCTGCAGAGGTGGCAACGCTGCAATGATGAGAAGCTGTACTCCATCAGAATGTGATCACTGGCCGTGCCACCATCCGGCCAAACCAAAGCACAATCATCCGAAGTCTACGATCAAAAAAAAAGGTCATATGAAAAAATCATCGCTACAATAAACTACGGATGGTAGACTATAGATATCAAACATATTTACCGGTCGATCTCAATGTATACTTGCATTTGCATTTTTGATTCGTTACAGCATGCAGACTGTAGTGTATTGCAGTGTAGTGAGGACCTCTCCTTAGTTTTTCTTGAAGAGGACCATTGAAATAATGATTTAACGCTTTAATGACCAGCTGCATATGTTTTCCCATGCATTTTAGTACAACACGCTGGTCGTGAGAGAGTTAAAGGCAGTAATCAATTCACACAATACAACAGACTGTGGCTATTCCTGTGTGCCAGGTACACTACTGACCACATTACTTTGCACACAAAGAAGTGTGCTCAGCAACATAAGCTAGGCTGAGAAATAGCCATGGTTATAGAGGGGTGTCACATTACATTAGCAACTTCATTTTCTTAGCCTCAGCACACGAAGGTAAATCCTCCCACCGACAGTGTATGGTCAATGTACTCTTTGCAATTAAGTTAACTAGGGTAGCAGGTAGACCAGAAATTTCATTTTAAAATGTCTGCCCTGACAATGGGAATTTGAACCCTCTGTCTCTTGGTGGACAGTCCAGCACACAAACCACTACACAATCACAAACCCCATTACACAGCCAATAGTAATTAAAGGACCAACAGCCATTATCTAAATTACAATTACATGCATTTTATGAGCAAAAAATCTTATGGATGGACTGTAGGTAGATAAGCCTGAAGCGTTAGAGTGAGCCAATGTATGGAAGCAAGGGAAGAGAAACCGACTGAAGGAGTCAGAAGGACTAGAGAAGGCAATCAGCTTCAGTTGAGTGACGCAAAACAGGTTCACAACAGCTACTATTCTAGAGTGTCCGAATTCATAAAAAGTACCACATAAATTTCTGATATTATGTATACTGTATTTTTGTAGATTCGTGAAAAACTAGATTAAACATATAATATATAAGTTTTGCAGATTCATGAAAAACTACAGATTAAACATATAATATATATATATAATCGTGTATTTATATATAAAGAGCAGAAGGCAAAGATTCTATAGGCCATTTGGCTCAACCACCAACCTCAACATTCAATATCGTGTATATATATACATACATATATATTATATACATATATATATATTTTACATATAGCTTATTATTTGTTAGTTAACTAGTTAAGTTATACAATCTACTATCATGCGTTAACACACCACTTATTTTCAGTTAACTTGGTGTAAGGGTGTCCCTTTTAGCAGGACTTTGGTCCCATTAGGATCTATTCTTCCCTATTGTTTTGCTGTCAATCCACATTAAACTGTCATAGGCCTATTATATAATTTATAATTTGTGCCGATTGCCAGTCA
This sequence comes from Bimastos eiseni, assembly GCA_959347315.1. Classification (NCBI taxonomy): domain Eukaryota; kingdom Metazoa; phylum Annelida; class Clitellata; order Crassiclitellata; family Lumbricidae; genus Bimastos; species Bimastos eiseni. The sequence continues at coordinate 20,275,513 of OY365815.1, forward strand.
AGTTAGTCAACCAATAAAAACGAATGGTTAGGGTTATGGTTAACAAACCTATGTTATATGATTAACATAATGGGTATGAATTCAAGAAACCAGAGGGATCATTAGATGCTAGATTATTACATCATATACACACACATATATATTACACACTCCTGCAAAATCATAATTGCCTATCCATATAGCACCCCTTCACAAAACCTCATCACCAGAGATGCTCCTGATCTGATCACACAAGACCACGATCAAAGGAAATTGTCTCCAACCACTTGCAAAGTAGAGGTGACCAAGAAAGAAGAAGAAGCTAATGCCACAGACTGCAAGGAAATCTGTTTCAGAAAGAGGGGCCAACCACTGCAAAGCTTTCGTGTTTCATTGTCGAAGTACACGTCGAAGGAAAAACCAGATAATAACTATATGTGGCAGACCAAGAGATTTACAGCTAGGATATTATGACTCCGAAAAATAATGCTCTCTAAGCAGATGAAGAGCAGTTAATACAGAAATGTGCACCCTTAAAAATATCAAGAATTTTTATACCTATCCAATGTCCAAAATGATCTTTAAAATTGCACACACTAACAATCCACGTCAAAAAAAAAAAATTACTAATTTTTAAAATATCGTAACAATTGTTAGACAAAAAGGTGCTGAAACAAGAGTCATGGCTGAAACCATAGGGACAATTAATTCATCATGTGAGTGAATAATGCTAAGCACGGAAAGGTCTCAACTTGCAACCGAGGCCAAAGGCAAAACTGGCCAAATGATACGCAGGTACTGAACCATAATTACCAGAAATCCCACCCGATAATAATTACCTAAGGCTGAATGGCTTAAATCTCATCATATATAGCTCCTAAAAAATGCAAATATCGCTAATGACATTTTCTGCCACGTGTCATAATAGCGCCACGACACGAAAGCACGGCATCACTTGAAAGAGACGATGTGGTTACCGTCTGAGTTGTTTGTGAGCTCAGCGCATCGATACAGACAAGAATAGCTTTCTGATGAAATTCATCTTCAATTTTCATTTCCTTAAAAGAAACACAACAGATAATCAGCTTCTAAAGAAGTCTCACAATGAAAAACCTCCTTTTCATCCACGGAACACTCTGCTAAGAGAAGGAAAGAAGGAAGGAAAGGTGTGACAAAAAGGAAATACCAAAGGAATGAAAGAAGAGAGGAAGGAAGGGTGCAAGTATGAGAAAAATACAAACTAAAATCGTAAATTGCCAGCTACAAATTCAAACCTGTAGACACTTCCTGGCAGTCAGAAGATGCCAGAAAAGCAACTGTTGACCTGTGAAAACTAAGGCATAGAACAACCTACCAAAGGATATACATTCCTTAAAACATCTTGGTAGTTTTATACAAAGATTGCACAAATATTTGATTATTTGATCAATCCAGGTTACGTGTGCACTTATATATAAACTCATTGTCCTTATGCACGTAGTTAACTAGTTAAGAATTGTCTTTTTTTCATGTTTCAGCTTCATATCAGCTGCCACGATTACTAGTCGCATTAGGGTGACCCGACTACGGGACTTATGTCCTTTCTGGGTTTTCTTCCCTACTGGCTCCTTTTCCTTAAAAAACTAAATTCGAATTATACTTGTAGTACTTGTTGGAAGCAATAAAAACCAGTTGTTATGTTATGTTAAATCTGAAAATGGTTTCCCCACAACTACAGTTTAACAAAGCCATTCATTGCAAAAAAAGTAAAGTAACCACAACTTAACAGCTGGCAAGCATAAATATTTGAATCACAGTATGAGTAATGGAAAGTGTCCTTGCATTAATCACCAACTACAATTTCCCTTTGCCCAGCTGGATTAAGTCAGAGGATGGTACCAACTTTTAACAGAAGGACCATCAGTATTTGGTATGTCTCCATGGCTTTCAAGGATTCAGAAATCTAGTGCATCTTCACCCAGTGGCTGACCATCCACGCCTCATATTCACACTTTAGTGTGATTCTTTGCACGCTTAAAATTTAATTAATTAATAATAATAATGATAATATTAGCACTCCCCATTCCAAGGACAGAAATCTGGAACAGATAGATAGATGGTCCACCACAGCAGACAACCCAATCCCAAGAGTATCTGATCATCCCAATCCAAAGAGTACCTGGATCATCCCAAACCCAAGAGTACCTGGATCTGTCAACATCTGTAACAAACATTGCTTATTCAAGGTCTGACAAGATGGGCCCAGCTGAATGATCAAGTTTCTCACACAAATCAGAGAACCTCGAATGACTCATTTCCAGTTTCCTTAGTAAACATCGAAAAAAATGATAGAATGAGTCAGTCTTGAGCAGCCAGGTGGTGAGATTGGCAGGAAGTGACCTCAGGGTTCCCTCTCTGGAGTTCAAAGTTCAACTCATCACTGTGTGCATTCTGCCAATTGAAATTGACAACTGCTATCCTATTGTCAACTGCAACTGACAGAGAATGGTTGTCCTGTTGGTGGATTGTTATTGACATATTCGTAAGTGAGAATGCATGAGGAGGATCCTTTCAAATGGGGAGGAGAGGCCTTCGAGACCCATACTTCAAACATACAGGGAGGCATGCAATAAAACAACAATAACCTTAAATATCACTTCTCTGTATAACTAACGAAATGACAGCCATACAATGAAACGCGACTACGGGTACATCACAGAATTTAGATGTAACAAAGACCATTCAACATGGTCTGCAATGCAAAAGGTACGTAAGAGCATCAGTAAACAAACTATTAGTCATAGCCCATCTCCAGTACATCCGATATCAGCACTGCAGTGATTACTGCTCTATTTTATATGACCAGAGGACTCGTATCTGGACACATCACACCTACCCACAGTAGTTTGTGTTAATAGTCGGCCAAAACAACATAAAGATGAGCTAAAAAATCAAATGGTCCTGAATATTTTAAGAGAAAACCAATAAAGGCAATGTCTTTATGATGTTCTTGAAAGCCAAGCATAAATTTTCTTTAAATTAGCTTCACAGCAGGATTCCTCTGTAGGCCTACCTGTCCAGATAGCCCTTGGCCAGTTTGCACAGGACAATCATTTGTCCACAGCTAGCCAATTGGTCATAAAACCGTAAATTACAACAGCAACCTGTCTAGCAAGTACCCTCAAAATAGATGAACCAGCAAAACCATCGTACGATTCCACGTGAGCAAATTAGTATCCAAAACACAAGAAAGCCATGACAGACTTGAAATAACTTCAAAATGTAATTACTTCTGACAGTAAAAGTTCAAACATAATCTGCAGCATAAACAACTCACACACACACACATGCACAATCCATTTCTAAGCTTAGGCATATAAGCAGACATTTTATAGCTCATTTTCCAACATATTTAAGCTGATTGAATGAACTCCACTAAATTGAACTCAGCCACTGTTTGCACTATTACAGTGCCAGTCCCAAGCCTGGACAAAGGAGGAGGGCGACGCTAATGATCCTTGCTATCGCACAGTGTCGTTAAACAGCAACAAACCATCCATTAAAATGAACCAAAATTTACCATAAATGATTTTAAGTCAATCAACAGAGAGAATATAGAGCAACATCATAAATTGAAATACCTTGAGCTTTTCGGTGTTCAGTTCAACCAGACTCTCACCATTAACATTATAACGTCTGAAGATTTGTGAATAGCGATATAAATTAACGGTAGCCATCCATTCTATGACGTTTGTATTATCCCACTGCTTGACTGGCTGTAAAAAAGAACAATAAAAAATTAGAACAATAAAAAGTTATTACAATCTGCAAAAAAAAAGAAACTTTCAAAAAATATGTCACTGCAACTGCCTTTAAATCATATGTTTAATAAACGAAGCCAAACCACAGATGATGATATAAATTAGAATACTACTACTACCAACGACAATGCCAGTGAGAAAGCATGATGCTGTCGGATAGCAGTCCGTGCATGGTGGACAAGTAACTCCACTTGCACAGCAGAGCGCAACGAGCCATGGTGTCAAACAGTTACAGTGCCAAGAGCAACAATCAGGTATGGGGGGGGAGGGTGGGTGCCGCAGAGACTCAGTAGGCAATGCGCTGCAGATAAGGGAGCCAGTGCAAGACATCACGCAAGTACCGGATTTTTAATAACAAATCATTATTAACAATAATGTTAATGTATGACACACAGCAATTAGGAATGTAAGATTTTATTATTGATCAATTCTCTAGCTTCTCGTGAATAAAAAAATACAGTCATGCACAAATGCAGAGCGAACATTGCCACTGCTGTCTGAGACTAAATAAACACATTGGAAAGAGGCACAAATCTTAAGCTAACACATCTGCACCAACTAATTGTGAGCATCAATAGGACACAATAATCGTAGTCACTTTGGATTCAACAGAACAACTGGCATTTCCCCATTATTGGGTGAGCAGCACCAATCAGACCCAGTTAACATCAATTTATATTTACATCAGTTTACATCAATACGCAATCCATCTCTCTATCCATGCCATTAGAACTTCCCATTTGCAACAGCAACAAACTTGGAGCTTAATGTCTCACAAAGTAGCCTTCATAAGAATGCTGTCAAAAGTTCTGGTATATAAAAGTAATGATGTGATGAGTACCAGTGTTTTTCCCATCTTTATATTGTCAGAAGTCACTGTTATTGCAGATGTTGTCATTGTGTTATTTCACAGAGCCAATCATCAGATCTGAGATGGCCTCGGCATGAAATTTAATGATTAGACTAAATGGTAGGATTTGCCACAATTAAGAAATTTCATTTAAACAACAGCCATGAATTTCTGGAGTGGTTAAAAAATTCCCGAGTAGAAAAATCCAGGCAGGTTATATTTGCTGAACATTCTGTCAGTGCCTGATTAAAATCAACAAAAGTTGTAAGAATATTCTCGAGTTAGAATCGATAAACTATTGAAAAATGTTCTGAAATGATGACAACAACCTTCATCTATTTCATTTGTAAAGAGTCAAACAACCCAGACTTGATTAACTATTAGCCCAAGACCTGTCGTAAATTCCTTCTATGCATACAAACCAGACTATTTATAAATTCATAATCAGTTTCATTCACACAGCGCATTGTCGTCTCAACAACAAGATAGAAGCAGAAAAAAACTAAATGAGTGTGACCTAAATCCAATCAGGCAAAGAGTTTCCAGATTACCTCTATGTGCAACAATACACCTGAGCAACACAGATCATTTCCAACTAGAAAAGCACCTAGAACCAAGGAGAATTATAATGACCTACAACACACAAGCAGCTGAAAACCTTGAAGCTATTTCACTAACACAGCTGTTTCGATTGCAAGAAACAAATGTTTTGCTATGCTCCAGCAGGAAGTTTGCATGCCACATTTTTAATATCTCATCATCACATCAAACTGCAGTTTTTTTAATAGATATCAAGCTAAGGTCTGCTCCAAGAGTACCACATTCGTAAGCACTCCGTGCAGGTACACCATTACGCTGTGACTGTAGCTAGCTTAACATGTCAGGCAAGGTATTGTAACATACAGTTTAATACGAGGTGAGCTAGTCTTCAAAGTCTAAAAGGAGACTTTAGGTCTTTAAGTTGTTGCACTAGCACAGAGAACAATCATCAATTACCTCAACTACCTAGCATGACAGTAAAAACCTTTAATTTGACATAACATTAAAAAAATTAAACCCCAGATGCCTAAATGTAGGGTCAATACGTTCCCATGCAAAGGCATCAGGGCATTTATATCAGACATTAATTAATACACACAGCAAATAAAACCCTATCGTGAAAATAATCCAGGTCAACGCAATTACTCGAAAGCAGATGCACCATTTGATATGCAAATGGAAAACAGTGCCTGAACCAACTAGCAGAAGAGGAGCGGAATGAAATGCCGCTGCAGTGTTATACTCACAATTTCATGATCAAAAGTGACTGGAGAAGAGTTGGATGGTTCCGTCCTGATGCACGGACTGGTCTCGGCCGACAAACTCAGAAACTTGGCACAGTTCTTGTGAAAGCAGAGTCTACAATCTGGAAAAACAAGAAACCACCTCAACTGAGAAGCAGCCGATCAACGCTCAAGCAGTCAGTCTACCAGGTTTCACCAGATTTCTACAGTCTATTGATTCTGTCATTTTCAGCTGTTTGCTAAAAGCACCGCTCCAACATGAACGTCAACTCTGCTGCTGAACTCAACAACTGTGCTAAACTCGTGGCCATCTATCTATTACAGTGGTTTAGTCATCAGGCTACTTCTCATTGCCCTGCTTTAGAACCAATGCCCTGTGCACTGCTTCCACACAGACGCTATATATTTGCGTGGCGGGAGGGCAGTGAAATAAGCCGAAGCATTTCTCCAAGAACGAGGCTTTCATTTGACGGCTGCAGTGTAAACATTCTAATCATAAAGCGTTAATTCTAATTCACTGGGCACGTTTATAGCATCATCACCGCTTAGGTCGCCAGCTGTCATCATGGCATGGCGCTGCTCATCATGCCCTCAAATGTTGATCCCACCTCTTATCACATGGTTTAGACAGGAACGAGTGCCGGCAAACACCTGCTCAATCTAACAATCACCTTAATCCTATGGCTGCCTGGGATATTTACCAGGGCTAAACTAACTAGGAAAGTGACAGGCCAAGACCGGTTGCAACAACTTTCCTCCAGAAGCCATCCTATAAAAACTTACAGTCTGCAACCCAGAAACATACTTCCATTGACCCATATCATTAACATATTCACCCAGAAAAACATCAGTTCAACCGTCCACATATGCCACACTTATGCCCCAGAAAGCATCATATCATTGACCCACATCTATTCTATATCAATAGTCCACGACTACAATACCCACCAAAAAACTCCTACTATGACATGTAATTAAATTTGGATTCATATACCTAACCCTATTATATCAGAATTCAGGTTTGATAAAACACACCAAATATATGCATATATATATATATATACATATATATATTTTATATATATATATATGTATTGATTTCAGCACAGCATAAAGAAGTAGCTCACAGCAAAATTTTTCTTCCCTTGTAACACTTCTAAGAATCACAGAAAGAACAGAAAAGAGGTCATCACTATGAAATGATATCACTGCAAACAATAAGTTCTTGGCAAGAATAACTACAACGTAATTAATTTAAATAGTTTAAAAAGGAAACAAGAGGAACTTTCACAGAAAGACCAACTAGAAACCTTAATTAAGGAATGAAGTGATGATAATCAGTCCAACATAAGTCACTTTTGAGCCAGACAGAATAATACAGCAATTGACCACCGATAAATACTGTGTTGGCATTTATATACTACATACACATGATAAGTGAATAATTATGTACAGCAGATTTAACACACTTCTGATGATCCATACCTAAGACATGAGACACATTAAACACAGCTCCTTATCAGAGGAGTTCCTTATCAGAGGAGTTCCTTATCAGAGGAGTTCCTAATCAGAAGATTTCCTTAGCATATGAGTTCCTCATCAGGAGTTCCTTATCAGTTAGAGAGTTGCTACGCATTGCTCATCAATTTATTTAACACAAGTTGGCGTAAAACATGTTACATCTACACGAAACATTTATCAACATAATATAAAGGTAAATGTATCAACATTCTCCTAGTGTGGAAGAAGAGCTTGAATAAAGTAAATAGCTGAGAAACACAAGGCATAGTGGCCGATCGGTTAGAGCGGTCAGCTAGTAACGTTCAGTGCTCGTCCGGGGAGTCACTGTGTAGGGACCGGGAGTCACTGTGTAGGGACCCTGAGCAAGTCCTTCACGCAGTACAACTGCAATTGTGCCGTCGAAGCATGTCTGTGCACTTCTGAGCAAAAAATGTTGGAAGAAGGGCGGTATCAAATTTCGGTAATAATAATAATAATAATAATAATTTAGAATTGTGTTGTTGAATCCACTTCTCAAGGATGACTGACTGCAATCGAAACTGAAATACAATGTACAAAATCTTGATTATAGACTAGCTAGAGCCTTCTCAGCCACCAGTCCCAGATGCCGGAAAAGTCTTCCACCTGCCATCAGATTAGCCATATGAGTGGTGAACTCCTTCAAGTCAAAGTTCAAGACTCATCTCCTTTCAAAGGCATATCCCAATTGATAGTTGTTTGTGAGGCGCCCTTGTAGCGGTATGGGGTCATGTAACGGTGCCATATAAATTGTCTTTATTCTTCTTATTATTATTAGAGCAGAAACAAATCGCTAAGATAGAGCCAAATATGCATGGTTGATCTGGAACGGCATCATGGATCCACTCAGTGGACCCATTCTGCAAGTCCAAGTGAGAAATGTATACACTTTAAGGAATAGTGAATACGCTTATTATTACTAGTTTTCAACAGCGTATTGCAGCAGAAGCCCAGCATAGTAGCATTGTCTACAATATGATCATTCACTAGAAGCCATATTCCAACTTGGTCGCACAATGCTGGTGGTTGATATTCAGGTCCACTGGTATAATAAACTATTATTCCTTGTTCTGGAAAAGGCATCAGGTCAAATTCAAATGTAATAAGGAAGGAGCATTGTGGAACAGAGGGCTCCTTATCAGAGGAATTCCGAGTTCCTAATCACAGGAGCTCCTTATCAGAGGAATTCCTTATCATGAGCTCCTAATAACTGTAATCAGAGGGGTTCTTTATCAAAAGAGTTCCTAATCAGAGGAGTTCCTTATCAGAGGAGCTTCTTATCAGATCAGTTCCTTAATAAAGGAGTTCCTTATCAGAGGAGTTCCTAATCAGAGCAGTTCCTTATCAGAGGAGTTTCTAATCACTTAATAATCAGTTAATTATCAGAGGTGTTCCATATCAGAGTTCCTTTTGGCACTCATTGAATACTGTCTTTATCATTCATTCATTCAATAATGTTCATTAAAATGGTAAAATGTTGGTATGAATTGCATTAGAAATAATAAGAACGCACTTCTTTTGCAGTTAGGAACAAAACAGTTCTGTGACACATTATTCCCGTGATGTGATGCACAGAGACCAGCCAGCCATGAGTAGGTTTCTTAAAGAGGCACTATATAATTGCTATGAATGAATGAATGAACGAATGAGTGAATGAATGAAGAGAGATGACTCTGAATTTAATCAGAAACCAAAAGACCAGCAAAGTCAACAAAGCCATAGTTTAAGATCAGCCACAAATCTGCCTCAATCCAAGGCATAGAGACAAGATGATCTCACACAGTGATCGATCTGTAAAAACAATGATCCCACACAACGATCAATCTCTCACCCCACGGGAAGAAGCTCTACTCTGAATAATATCAATCACACTTACAACATCCATGGCTCAAATATCAAACGTGCATCTAGCGTGGGTCCACCAAACATAGTCAATTGCGGATAAGTCCATTCCAACCGATCTCAGTCTTTATGTGAGAGGTGCTCTATAAATCTAACAATAATATATACCAAACATGAATTGGTAGTCAATATAGTCGAAATATGCACTCATCATTGCCGAGCTGGTTATATAGGGTGCAGATGGAGCAAAATCTCGAAACTTCTGTCCTGGCAGGATATTATTAACCCCCGACCTCTTCCTTGACAATCCAACACGCTAACCACTAGACCAACACTAACCACTAGACCGCTGGGCACCTTTGTACAAGTAACAAGTGGTGTAAATAAAAAACACTAAGCTTATCTCATCAGGTATGTAAATTCATTCATAAGCACACTTACCAAGACATGGCAACAGTCCAACTTGTGAAGTCTGTGTGTTGCCTTATTCCCCAATGCAGACTTGAACTCAGATGCTGAACCCAGATAGTCAGATCATACTTGACGCCTAAGCCAATATTTGGAGCAGCCGATCCCGCCAGCAGGGCGCCAAATTTCACTTCAAAGTACACCCAACCCCACCGGAGGAGCAGACGAGATTTAGGACAAGGAGTCCGTCTAATCAGGATTTCACCGAGTTTCAGTGCCAGACCGTTTTCAATGCGAGATTTTAAATTAAGCCAAACAATGGTCGAAACAGTTTCCTGTGCAAGCCGCCGCCGCCGCATTAGGCTAAAGCACAGTCAAAGTCAGATCGGCGGACGGACAGGCATACTAATTCAGACTTCTGGCGCTATTGATTGACAGATAAGAACCTTAACAGTTCGCTCTGTAACGAGGCCAGCACGCTACCCCACCCTCACCGCTGCCGCCGAGTCAGAGGAAGTAGAACGACGCAGCGTAAGACCTCAGAGGCGCCGGCGCTGTCTGGAGATAACCTGGATCCACCCGAGTAAACCAGACCGTCCCTTCGAGCCATCAATCAGCCGACGACGCAGAGCCATAGTTTCACTGAGCCATATAGTCTCACGGCTAAGCCAGATGCACCGCGTTGGCCTTTTGTACAGCCGTGAACTTCTACCATAAAAAATCAGTCCCCGGCACACACGCAGGGCTCCACTCCAAGGCTCGGACATATCTGCCAAGCGTTAAACGCGAGGATGCGCCCAACAGCGGCGGCCCTTTGGCTCTGAAATCGTCAATCTTGGACTGCATTGGCACAAGCGAGGCAAGCACTGTGAAGAACTACTCAGTTGTTGAAAAAATGACCAAATAGGCACAGCGACAGATAGTTAACAGCTCTGCGCATGTCTCTCAACAATCCACAACAGAATCTCATTTAGATCTCTCACATCATGCATTTAGAGTACCAGGTTTATTCCACTCTTCAAATGAAGCATACTTTAATACCAATTTACGCATATCAGTTAACCGCGTCCTAATCTGACTTCGGTCTGGAGTGCCTCTGAATCTCTGAATGGTGCTAAACAAATGTTCAATTACAATTACACCATGCAGAGTCAATGTGACAGAGACAACAATGCAATAAAGTATCCATTGTTCAAGAAGAGACCAATCACAAATAAATAGAGAAATACAAAAGCTATCTATAATTAACCCTAAACATTATACAATGCTAAAAAATGTTGACCAGTGATTCAATCCACAACTAGCATCCTAAAGTTCTATTGCTAACCTTGTTGACTGGCTACATTGTATACACCTAAATAGCAAATATGTGATTTAGTCAATAAAGTGTGTCACTAAACTTAATGAACATGACATCAGAAAATTGCAATAGGTCTCTATAATTGGTTTAATTTTGAAATTACTTGTGTCATTTTAATTCTGTTATTTCTGCTAATGTTTAGTCATATTGAGTATTAACAGCAGAAATTATTAGGCCAACAATTATATGTTGATAATGTGATACCAAGAATGTATCAAAAACAAGAAACTGACACTGCCCTGATTTGATCTGAGATTCAATTCTGAGCCTCTGCCCTGATTTGATTCGAGATTTGAATAAAGAATTGATTCGATGGACAAGGCGATTTGCAGGACCTACATTACACTACATTTGCAGCTTCGATCCATATTACGATATAACAAAATAGCACACTGGACACACGACACCAGATCACTGTGTTGGATGAGTGCTCTCAAGTGCACTCATGAGTGCACTAGAATTCATGGAGAGCACTGCGCCAGACTTGGGTAAATCCGGCAGTGCCACCAATATACCACTCTGCATTTAATCTCAGCGAAATAATTTATTCAAATGTCCTTCCAACCAGTTGCCACATTGCATGGGCTGGCCTTAGCAGTGGTCATATGACCTTCAAGAAAGGCAAAGGTTATTCTCATGAGTATAAATGATGTTAGTAACTTAAAATAAGACAAGTTCATTAACAGTCCAACAGTGCATGGAGCTGATCTCTGCTGAAACTCTCCTGTAGTTGCAATCAAGGTTAGCAGAAGAAATAAGAACATAGACTAGAATTAAGCCCCCTGGCGGCTCAATAAAAATGTCCCAATTTATGAACAACCAATTAAGATTTTTCCTCCAAATTTTTAGGATTTACAGTAGAAAGATTTTTTCAACTGCTTCATTGATAATTCATCGTAAAATCACAATTAAAAAGTTTGCTTTAAAATTGTTATTTTATGATGAAAGCATCAATAATTTTGCCAAGGCGAATAGTATCTGAAAAGTGCAGAAAAGATGATATTTGAAGTCAGGAAGATCAGAAAATTCTTCCAATGGACCCTTAAAGATTTCCACCTTAAATTTACACAGCTTATGAATATGCAAATATGGAAAAGGAAATTGATCTTGTGCAATGTAATAGCTTAATCAGTGACACTGTGCTCTCATCCAAATCCTCACAAGTTTGAGGCCTGGACTGAATAAACAAGTATGTGAGACACAAATGTTGATCAAAGCAATTAAATATAGAACACACACGCAAATGAGCTAGCATGCTTCAACAGGAAAATGCTTTTAAAAATTAATTTGTCATTAAAGAAAATGATTTAAACATTAAACCTATCATTACATTTAACATGCCTCCCCTAAAGGTCTTTCAAATCTGTCATCAATTGTGTCCGTTTATTTATGCATGTATAACTGCTGGCGTATACATCCCGGCCTATATATAGTCAGACATGTGACTCCCATCATTTGGTTTATGGCCTTCTATTGCAGAGCTTTACTTTTATTACACACACACACACACACGCACACACGCACTCACGCACACACGCACACACACACACGCACACACAATATATACAATATATAACACTTTTCAGTACCCATCATCCTTGTGAATTGAAATCTGCTAAATAACTCATTGTCATACAATAACTGTGAGAATATGACTAGCTCATTCAACTCAAATCCAACAGAGTTGTTTTGCTGGTTCAGGACAGGATATACAGAGGTTCAAATGAGGAGTAGACAGGTGGTGCTCATAGGAATGCATCATTAAATGAACTGATATTTCCAATTTACTGAATCATTCCATGAAGAAGAATGGCAGTCCCTTAAGCTAGTCCTTACACAGCCAATGATATGAAGAGCAAGCAACTTCATTTCCTTAGCCTTGGCATATGAGGGCAGGTGGCCAGTCCTCTCCCTCGAAATCCCATCTTCCCACACGGACCTACAGTTTATGGTCGGTGTACTCATCATATCTGAGTTGGCTAGGGGTACATCCGGAGCAGAAATCTCAAACCACAACGGCACAAATTAGAACCCCCAACCTCTTGATAAGACAGTCCAGCATGCTAATGACTACACCATCAAGCACCCCCAATGCAGCTCAGGTGAAGCAGTAAATAAATATTGCGACAAGCAATAGTTGTCATAATCTGGCCAAGTTCTACAGCACAGTTTGCACCAGCATACTGGAAACAATTCATGTACCTATCATTGGGTACTATGTGGTTTGTCTTCATTGCTCAAAACTAAGAATTTCCGCAGCCAGTCACCTTAAAATATCATCGAATGCAGAAGAATCATTCTAAACAAAGCAACTCAAACTTTTTCAAAGCAATCAAGAATTTGTTGCATGAATTAAATTTAGAACCATGTAAAATAGGAAAGAACTGTTATAGCCTACAGATAGCCAGGTCACCGTCTGAAATGAAATTCACTGCGAAAAAGTATAGCTATTGAGTGTTGCCATTTTAAGAATCTTACATAATATTGCACTATAAGGTGAGATACTGAGAGATGCATGGGGAACAGTGACACAATATTGCAATATAAACAAAGATTCAAAAGCCCTCCAAATCACTACCCATAATATGTTGACAGGGTCCTGAACATCAAATTAAAAGGTTGACAAATGACAACCTCTGTGTAAGGGAAGTTGGTGAGGCTGCAACAGGACATCCACAGCACAAATGAGTCCAAAATAAAAGACGGCAAGTGACTACAGGTTCTAAATATCCCATGGCTACAGATGATGCAGGCAGAATCCATGGAGAAACACAATTGTCAAAGTTATCATCTATAGAAGACGACTCAATCTAGACTGACTATCCGCGCCTCAGATTCAGATTTCAGTGTGATCTCGCGCACATTACAAATTTAATTGATAAATAAATAGATTCTGATATTGATGAAGCAAAGTTCAAAACATGTTCAAAACCCAGAAAGGCAAGATTAAATTTACAGTTCTGATGGCTAAAATGTAAAAACATTTAATTATGCACAATGACCATACAAAAATATTCTAGCAAATACCACAAATTCATCATTATCCGGTATTAAGTAGCTGAAGCTGTAAAGGGCAGTGACAGACTGGCATAGGTCAAAGACCTTTACTGTCGGCCTGCAATCGCCTTGCTATGCATAAATGACCTCACCTTGAAACATACACTGCCTATAGGGCTGCTATGCCACACAGGTCTCGCTTCCAAGTGGCCATATAACTGATTATCGCTTCAGTCCATGTCGATAGGCATTGGTTTCCATGAGGTGGTGGACTCAGATTGCAATGTCTGCGGATGGCCTTGTTCTGATCAAAATAGCCATCTTGAGAGTGAGATACACAGATTCAATTAGCCACACACAGTCAGACTAAGAAACATACAGACAGACAGAGACAGCCACATGCATATTCAGAAACACAGCCAAAAATGAGAGAAGGATACCTGAAGATAATGATAGAGAAAACCCAAAAGAATTAGAGGGAGAAGGAACCATAGACAGCCAGATAAATATACATACACAAAGCCATACACAAGAGAAGGCAGATTGATATCTGAAGACAAAGACAGAGAAATATCAAGAGACACCGAGAGATGGGAAAGAGACAGAATAAGAGATATTAAGGGAGAGAGGAAGTGGAGCCTATTAACCTCAGGTCGTATGCAAAAGAAGGGTTAATAAATATGGTTTGGCTGCACATATTCCCTAGGAAACTGGCCGTTCTTTTGTGGGACACCATAGATTTGAAACAGATTACCTGTCAGCAGGATTCATCAGACTCAGGACTCATTCTGGATTGGCCAGGATATATCCCTCACCAAGCTAATCGGCAGGCAGGCAGGCTACTGGTCATGGTCTGAATATATTTAGCACAACTGTCAACTTCAAGGCCAAGGCTTATTGATTGGTTCCGACACGACGAGAGGTCACAGCTTGTCCTTGAGGTTCTATTCCCATAGGCTGAAGTGGAAACGACTGCCAACCAACAGACAGCTCTCGTCCAGTGCCATTTGTTACAAAGGCCAGCTCAGTTAACTCACTCCCATCCTAAGGCTAATTAGTTTTTAAGACAGACCATTCCCAGGCTAATGCAATGAAGGCTGTAATATAATGCGAAAAATGTATGGAAGGTAATGAGATTAATCTGAAGTAACGCTGTCAATATAATGCAATCCAATTACTTCAAGTTTGCATGTGGTCTATTTCAAATATGTCTGTAATTATTATAATTATTATTTGTTGCACACAATGTAATCATCGACATAACATACATCAATTAATGAAACTCACATACATCAATTAATGAAACTCACGTGTACTTTTCAGATGCAAATAAAAACCACTAACATTACTAAGTATTCAATAACCGATTCAAATATTTTAATACCTGTGACACAATATTAGGTAAGAAGCCATTAATTAATTAAATAGGCAGTTTTTAGGAAGACCTAATGTAACTGGAATGAGAAGAGCACCAAACGAATTAGCTACTTGCTAATAAGAGAGCTCCTGACACTTGCAATGCAATATTGTGCAATTATTGTTGGCAATTAACATAATAAAAAGTTTCCTGTAATACTATCAACTGACCACATGTACACTAATACACAGAAAGTATGTATATGCTCATTCTTATAAAGACAAGGCAAAAACTCTGCTCTATAAAATGACACACTGGCCACATGGGAAATGCAATGTCATGGCACCTATGAACAGTCAGTCTAATTATAACCTTTTTGGGTTAATGGCATAACTCTGCCTTTTTTTGCCCACAGAAATATTCAAATTACTGAGCAGGATTATTCTATGAAACGGAGCAGATCCTATCATTGGAAGGTTTGCCTGGTCTCTGCACCATCATACTCATGCCACTTTGTACAAAAGCCATAAAGGCACCAGTGATGACTCACAAGTAACTTTCAAAAACTTACATACACAAACTCACATTCCAGTAATTGCCCAGCAAATTAAACCCAGCAAAAACAACTACCGGTGTGTCAACTAAGCCTAAGTAATAGGCATACATCACAAAGTGCTAATTTAATTAAACTTTCCTAGCCTAATTGAGCATAAATATCACAATGCACTAATTAAATTAAATTTGACTCCTGTAGCTACACCATAAAGTAATCCAAACCACCAACCAACTCATTCACACACCCTAACCGGACATAATATATTATATTCACAAATTATCTATGATTTCAGTGCATCCAACCAACTGCAATATTCTCATTGGCTGGTTTCTTAATAACAAATCACCCAAAAGAGTGGCATCAGTGAAAAAGTGTTAAGTGAATAAATGTAAAACACAAATGGCAGATTCTGTTCTCACAGATAAACAGCATTTAAACAATCACAAATTGTATTAAAAGCACACATTTTACATGATCAAAGGCACACTCATACAAGATAAACACAAATACCACATTTGCTATGACCGAATAAATACAGCACTTAGGCTTATTCGGATAACAGGTTATGTACAGAAATCATTGATAAACAAACTTAACAGTCAGTCATTTTCAGACTGATCTAATAAAGAACCCTTGCAGTGGTACTAATATCAAACCCTTCCTAACAGCAAACATTTTTTTATTAATTACACCCACAAAAACCCAGATTCGAGTGAACAACAACTGAAAGCAATCAAAGCATTCTAAACATTGTTGTTTACGAGGGTCTACTCGTATTAAATAACATCGTAGTCACGCGCTGCTATTCATGACAGGTTTAATTGCACAATAGAAACTATCATGTGCTTATATTTTGTTGTATTTTAATGTTGATGAAGTATTTTCATAAGTTTAACTGTTAATGACTCTTATTTAATGACTCAGTGAATTGATGAATATAAAGTTTATGAAATAGGGTAATGAACATTTGCCTACTTAAAAACGAAACAGCTGCAGAGAAAGTAGTTAAAGTAAGTAAGTAAGTATATTGTTTATTGAACCAGCAGCCAGACCACACATCTTTATATAGGAAACAATTCTCATGAATATTCCCTCATTAGGAACCGTTCAGTAAGTAGAAGGAAATGGTCTAAACTCGTGTCTATAGAGATTGGAAATAAACTGCTCTCCATATCGTCTGACTTAAAATTTTGGCTCAGTTGGTTTGAGTTTAAAAGTTTCCATCATTAACTATGGAAATAACTATTATGTGATACATCACATATAACAGATACCTCCTACCTTAGAGTTGATGCCAGTCTTCTCGGGCATGGCTAAACAAATGTGTCAAATGGTACCTGCTTGAAACTATTTATAGACTGACAGACTTACAGATTGTGTGAGGGCTTTTTAACAAGCAAGCAACCTACAGCCAAGGTGAAACAGTCAGAGATCAATCCTTCTTTGAAGGTGCCTATATAGTTTGTAGTAAACAACAAAATAGACAATAATTAAAAACTCTGACTTCACTCATGACAGTTTCTAAAAAAACCTAGGGGAAAACCCAAAGCAATGAAACGAATTGATAAAAAATTTTAATTTCCCAAAGTATCCAGCACCAATCACACAACCACCTGCAGCCACATTATATTGCTTATTCATTGAACATATTGTTAAATGAGTATTTCTGAAACTTCACTCATATAATTTCTGTCTTTTATAAAAATATAATGCATGGCAAAATAACTGCATAGTCAAAAGATTTCTTTTATGTTCATACAGCATCTTTAAATTTCAAGAGAGAGACCAACATAATAAGAATTTATAAGCTACTCGGAAGGCCATATAAGTTGTCTTGGCCTTAGACTAACCATCAAATGCTATGGATATCCTCTGTAGATTGCCCAAGTGGCAATGAAGATGAGTCAAGCATACCAATGAATTCTGGTCATTTGCAAACACAAGACTGTCATCACACACATCCCTAGACTATTATCAGAGGTAACAAAAACAAGGTCATGTCACAGACCACAAATTATTAGAAATGCTGAGCTATATTAGTACATCTCCTGCCACTAAACACCCCCTCAAGTGCTCAATAGCCTTCATAACTGTTAAAAATACAGAGTTAAAAGTCACTTAATCACATTCATTCTTTAAACTACAAAATATCAAAGATACTTCTAAGACACACCGATGGTTAACCTTCAAACGATACAGAATCGAACAGACAAAGTTCCTTCATCCCAGGCACATCTAGCATTGCAAAACATCAAATTTGTCTTGGCATACTTGCTAAAATTATTGGTAAAACTACAATATCCTAAAGTGGCTTCCCAGCAAGCCTTTAAGGCGATATGCATTGGTTTCCCATTCCCTCTTAGAACACGCTCTTCGTTAAAGTGCTAAGTCCTTGACACGTGACAATCTGGTGCAATGGTTCTACTTACTTTCCATGATGCACAAGAGGTGGTCCATTGCATTAATCCATTCAGCTCTGACTAAAATCTCCCCTCAATAAGCACAATGAAGCACGCTTTTTTTTTGGCTGGCCTGAGTTTTTTACATATTCTTGGATGACTCACCATTGACAGCCTACATCTGCCTGCCCCTACATTTCCTTTCTTGCACCCCACATCTATCACCAATTATCTTCTCAGTCTCTAGTGACCAACTGATCAAGTCTGAAACTAACCAATCTCATGCATCTTGATCACTTTGCAACCTATACGCTATACAGTAATTCAACCTTGTATTAATGGATAACACGAACATAGCCTACCACGCTACAGAGCCAAAAAAGGGCAAAAAATTGAACTCTAATAACACAATATCTAACATTTAACAGTCACACCCAACCAGGCCACTGCTGAAACGAAAACTGTGAAAACTGCAACACAGCATGGAAAAATCACCTGCTATCCATCAGTTGTGTCATACTGCAATGATGAAGATTTTTAGCTCCAGCCTTTTTCAAATCACTAACTGATCTCTCTCTATCAGGCTAATTTCATTATCAGCTCTTGTAACATGATCTCAGCTATTCATTGAAAATGTCTGACCAGCAGCATACATTAGTGCCACATAAAATGTTCTTTTACAAATAAAATGAATCACATCATCTTCCACTTAGCACTGACTAACGTTATGACTATTCTAACCACACACACATGCATGCACACACACACACAGACATATATATATATATATATTATATATATAATATATATATATTCTGAGCCATAGGCTAAAGGCAAGCAAAAGGCAGTCTTCTAAGTATAAAGAGGTCTCCCAAGAAAAAGTCAGTCTACCAAGCAAAAGGCAGTTTGCCAAGCATAAGGCAGTCTCCTAAGCAGAAGGCCGTCTTCTAAGTAGTAGGCCGTCTTCTAAGTAGAAGGCAGTCTCCCAAGCAGAAGGCAGTCTTCCAAGCATAAGGCAGTCTCCAGACAGACGGAAGGCAAGGCCAGAGAATGGCAGTGCCCTGTGAAGGATGTTGATAAAGGTAAGAACCTCTGGAAGACAACCCCCACCAGGTAGATACTTCAGAGTTAGCTAGGTAATTGACCCTTCCACAACAGATGGGCATATGTAGGATAGGCAGAAACTGAAGGGCTACAAAATTAATTCAATCAGTACATTTGCTGCATTGGAATCTTTCTATAAAATAGAAATTGTGCAATTGTAGTCATAATTAGTGCATCAGCATCCTTTGTCAAAATAATGATTTGACTGCTCACACTTTATGGAATTCTCATAAAATGTAAAGCAATAAGTGAAACACTGTGCAATGTCTTGTATATGCAAGTGCATGTTTGAGAAACAGCGGTTTTTATTCGCCTACCTTCACACTTATGGCCGACCTTCCCCGATCCCCAAATGTAATCTCGACCTGAAATCCAAAAAGTAAGTAATGATTATACAGCAAGAATATGCATAAACGCATCAAATAATAGCTTAGGTGATTTCTTATAAAATGCTCTTGCTTTTCACAGTCTAGAAGCAAAAGTCAGTGAATATTAGCTTTCGAATGGCACTCTAGAAGATAGGCGATTACAATTATTAGATCAGATATAAAGTAGTAACAAAAATAGAACTTCCCTTAATATTCAAATCCCATGTAATTACAACCTAAATCATACAGAGGAGACGTCAATATCATAATGGAACCAAGGCAAAGGTTTAGTGCAAAAGGCTTAGCAGTGGCTTATGCACAGAGCCTACCAATGTACCAAAGGCAGATCAAAGTCCCTGAAGGCATCCCAATCCATCTTCAAAATGCAACCTGGCTTTGTAACCTGATTAAAAAACTGCAGCCTAGACACGTGTGTGTGTATATAAATACCTGGGAATATACATATTATATACATACATACATACATGCATACATACATGTCATACATACATACATAGTATACATACATATATAACTACCAAAGTTAAGTAGACCATTTAGACACATCAGATGAAGCAATTAGACCTGCCAGAAATGGATACATCAAATATAACAGCTCTTCAGGACATCAGGCATGCTAATGTCTAAACACATTTCTATCATTATATTCATACTTATAACCCAACTTCATTGCCAGAAAGACTAGAGAGATGGCACAGATCAATACATAATTTAAGTCAAAAACTCTAACTTAAGAGAGTATTCACATTTTCTACATAGTTCATCGTGTGATATAATAATTAAAAAATTATCTTTAAGAGGCACATACCTTTGGCAAGATCAGAAACAGAGACATAAATACGGGCAAAACATAAAAATAATTTATGCGTCTAAGCAGTTCTACAACACCTCTTACTTGAGGGATGTAGTAAAGCTTATATGACTACTTTACTCAGTATGCCAAGTACCTGCTCTCAGTATGTCATTTACAGGAACTGAGACTATGCATTATTTATCAAACCAGGTAGATACACGGTTTATTACAGCCTCAAGCAAATAATAGATGGAAAGAATGCCACTTCTATTCTCTTCCATCTGTAAAAACACCATATCTCTTTGAAGGCACCATACTTAAATGCAAAAAACTGTGGATATCTAACCATATATCTAGCTGGGACAAGCCAGCCTCCCAGCCTGACCACATATGCAAGCATCCAAACCACTAACCCTCCACACACACACCTCTCTCTCTCTCTGTCTGTCTGTCTGTGGTGTCTCTCTCTCTCTTGAACCATATAAACATACAAACATGAACTGTCAAGTAATCACGAAAGAATGAAAATAACTGAGATGAAGACAATAATACTCACAGGCAGCACAAAGAATAGGTTTGACCACAAAGATGTCCGTTAGCTGATGTTCCTTCAGTGGCACTGCAAGAGAAACACACAACAAAACAGGTTGTAGCTCCCCAGAACAGAACAGCCAAACAAGAACACATTCCTCTTCCTCTTCCAAAGACCATTATACAGAAAGTTGATTTCGAGATCACCCACTTGGCTCAAGGCCAGCTGCAGCTGCTGCTGTTCATGCCAGGGCAAGACACGGGCCACTGGCTTCGGCTCCATTCATTATAAACGCTGCTGAACTCCGTGAACTCAGTGGTCACTTGCCTTCCTCCAGTTTGCAAAGTACATAATCATAAAAACTGACCTTCTGTGAAACTGTAATTTATACCACATTAGCAGATTTGATAGGTCAGTTTCCAGAGGACTCTCTCTCTCTCTCTCTCGCTCTCTCTCTCTCTCACTCTTTCTTTCACTGTCTGTTTTCCGATTACTCCCTCCTTCTCTGTTTGTCTCTGTCTTGCTCTCTCTGTCTTTCTCTCTATCTGTCTCTGTCTACTGTCACTTTCTGCCTCTTTGCCCCTTTTTCTGTCCATACCGCAAGCAATCATGTCAAACACCTCAACAGAAAGCAAGCCACCACAGTGACCCAAAGTTAAAGGCAGGCAATTAAATCTATTAAACAGCCTCAGTCAGATTCATTATGACCATGAACTGCCTGCCATAAGTTGACTATCATAGCTACATATCAACCATTTGCAAATGAACACCATTAACTTTATTAGCATTACTAGATTTGTGACACAACTAATGATTGACTAGCTCCCAACAAACCTCATAATGAAATCATTTATCCAAAATTGCATAATATCCTTTTGATTTTCATAAATCATACATAAGTTTTGCAAATGTTTTACAGGCAGAAGATTAGTCAGGATATCATCTGAACAGTATCAGTTAAAAGCACAAAATTATACATATTCCATTAATCCTATGCACTGCTATTTTAAAAAAATATAGGTGCCGGTACTATGCACCTAGATGAAATGGAGAAAAAGAGTTTTGGCCTGGGGATGACAACACTTAGGTATGATGGATCAAGGGGGACGCATTCTATGCTCAGCTAAAGCATATGAGTTTTAATGCACAACACACAATTTTAGTTTCACTATTATTAACAATGAACACTACTAAAAACACTGAATATAAATAAATTAAATTTTAATAGCTTCAAAAAGGTCCCAGTTTGCCATACCGACATGTACCAACAGAAAAAAAGAATAATAATAATATTACTATCACAGTATCACCCAGCAACAGATGATCACAAATGGAAATGCACAAGCTGTACATTGAAACAAATCTTAATTAGCATATAATACAAGCGATGAATTTTTAAAAGTCAGAAGAAAATGAAGAGAAGAACTGCACCAAATTAATCATTATAAGAAGATCTAAAGAAAATGAAAGAAAAAGTAATTAATTACTCTTCTACAACAGATCTCAATTGTATAATTATATGCTGCACATCGAATGCACTTGAAACGCACTCGATGAACTTCATGGAAATTGAGTAATCCCAAGCTGAATCTGAGAGACGGAAGAAACATGGAAGAGGCTCTTTTGTGCAAGTGTCAGTTAATTGAGGCAAAGGAAAAGGACACAGGACGGAGGCAGCACACCACTAAGAAACAATCAATTCAAATCCTGAATGATTGCTGCACCAAATAACCCTACATGACCCTATTCTCAGTGCTTCAAAGACGCACTTGAAAAGGGCCATAGAAAACACAGCGACGACACATACGTATGCAAATACAGACACATATACAATACATGAACTAAATGCATACAATGGAGGCAACAATGATAGAAACAAAAATTATCATTATCTGAAGCAATAAAAAAAACTTTCACCTCACTTACAAAACATCATGACATTCCCATCACACAATAAAATTAAAACTTTATAGTACAACCACTGTACTGTATAATTATAGAATGAATTATAGAATAAAATGAAGAATAATTATACAAGTACTGTAATAACCATTCTCACTTACTCAACTGAGCTTCATTCTAATAATTTAGTTATTCTTTCCCAGTCCACTGTTTTCAGATGCAGACATTTGTTCTCAAGCAACAAAGATAAAATAATTACCAAATACAACTTTACATCACTACAATAACAATTTGTACAAATAATCAGCTTGTAGGAAACTGATCTCTGATGTGCTAGTAATATTGGCCTCATCACTAGAAGCAAAACAGAACTGCTGAATATTATGACAGATTCTCTCCAGTGACCAATGCAGCCAAGTTAAAGGAATGGTGACTGAAAAAACCAAATAGACCCCGGTCAATAACTATCACAAACCAAGGAGAAGCTATTGAGAAAGTTGAATTCGTCTATTTTGAGAGAGGGCTAACAGCCATGGATGGCAGCAGCGAGAAAGATCTAGAGAGGAAAATTGCACGCAACTGACAAGCACTTAGAAAAATAGACATGATTTGGAAAAGCAGAGAAATACATTTATAACAATGAAAAGCAAGACAAGAATATTTGAGACTATTATGCAGCTAGCTCATTTTTCTATATGGATCAGAATGCTGTATAATGTGAAAGCAAGATGAGAACAAAATTCTCGTAGCAAAACTAAGTTAGCTGCAGAAAATTGCAGTAATTTTAAGAGCACAGAAAATAGAAATGATGATATAAGACAATGACATGTATTGGGTATCCGAAAAACTGTAACGACAAATTCGTCCGTCACAGACTCCATTGGTTTGGACAGATAGAGAGAATGCCAACTGACCGAATTCAACACAATACACTACATGTATGCAAAATCCAAAGCAGAAAGAAACATTGGCAGATGAAAGCTGCACTGGATATACAATATAAATGAGGACAAAGGAAACTAGGACTAACATTGCAAGAAGCAATGGACTTAAAAAAGGATCAAGGACAATGGAAATCTTTACTGGTCATAAGCATCTGTTACCAACACCATTGTCCGTGTTGCTCAAAAAAGCCTAAGGAAATGCTGACTTCAGCACTAGCCAGAAGTATATCAGTCTGCTCAACAGTACTTAACTGATGACTTCATCAGAGTGTCAGCAACACTTGAATAATTGATTAAGCACACCTTCCACAAGACTCTGCAGTTCTCTTATGAAATTACACAACAAATTAATGTGGGCAAGGCCCATTCAGACTAAAACCTGTACATACACAAGCAGTGGTTGAATAGATTCTCATATTGTACTAACTGCATTCTCCATGCAGTGTTTGACCAATTGCTCTCCCAAAAAACTAACTAGTTTTTCTACAACTAATTGGGAATTGAGGAGCCAATCGTCCTCAATATGGCAAAAGATTCAATTCCTCAACCTCCTTCTATTGGGTTCATCTAAAATATGGATCCATGGTAATCAATACATGAGCATAAGTGATGGAGGCCAAGCTCACATTGATCTTCAGAGACAGCTGAATGCTGATAACTCTGTGCTTAGGAAAAGATCCCTCAGCATTATCCTACATTATAACATCATGTCATATTATAATATTCATGTCATATGATAATATTCATGTCATATTATAATATTCATGTCATATTATAATATTCATGTCATATTATTATTATTATCATTATTAATTTAACTCAACGATGGATAAACTCAAGAAAGAGTTAATTTCTTAAGTGGCTAGTGCTAGTCCTCACATCTCATGTATGGTAAACTATCCAGCAAATGGCAGCATGAACTCATTGACCTTTCTTTGCCTCCTTTCCACAAGCAATTGAAAATCATTCCACTTGATCATGGTACCAAGGTAATACTAATACGGGTGTATTATTACTACAGACCCTTTTCGCCATTTTATCTGGAGTTAAGTCTATTGGTTGAATTAAACATGCAATATGCCACAGTCCGTATAGCATGTGGCATACATTACTATATGGTGGTATTAGAGATCACAGTAATTCTGTTTGATGTCTCTAACCAGGTTGTCAAGGTTGCTCTGAAGTTTTCTGTTACGTTCTCAGGTCAGACACACTTCTAATGCTTTTCTCTTTCAGTGGGCCGTTATAACTTTACAATTACAAAGTACAATTACAACAACACAAGTGGACTTGTGCAAACATCATGGTATCTAAGAAACTGATACACTGAAGGTGTGAAAATACTTATTTGTCCCATCCATGGAGAACTAACTACAGATCAAAATGCACTTGTAGTCTAACTGGTTTACTCCTCCAGTTTATTTTAGTAACAGTCGTTTGGGTGAAAATGAAAATTAGGTCAAACAACAACAGCCCATCGCTAAGACAAGTGATATAATTATACTGCATATTGATCACAGAGGAACATTTAGCTGATGCTAATGTTCTGTTGAATTACCCTCTGCTACTAGCTGACACTATAATTAAGTCATGAATGATTAATTTTAAACACTGTACATACAGAACCTTGCTTGACTGGTAAAACTAATACCTAGTGTGGAAAGGGTGTGAAGTCCAGTCAAATATTTCATATAGAAAACCAAATGAATGCCTCTTCAGCATTTGATTACATTATAAGGGACACTGAAGGCGTGAAAATACTTACTTGTACCATTCAATGAGAGTCTCATTCAACAATTTCATGAATTATTTAATGAGTGGCAAAAAATTCAGAAGCATGTGAAATAATCTTGTTCAGCAAAGGATTTGCTTCAAATGGAGGATCATAGTTAATAGAACTCTGAGCTCTGGTCGACCACAATGCTCAAAACAAGTCAATATTCTTCAGACTTATCGTCATTCGGCCAGGTCATCAGGATACCCCATACCCATCTGGAACATACCAGAAACTAGAACGGTTCTTGATTAGTGACATGCTTCCACTCCTGAACCTAGATCTTGGAACTCTCTCCTTTCTGCTCTGTCACCTATTGTCATTTCAACAATCTTAAGTCCCGCATGAACACCTCATAATGACGATAGTCTTATCTTGACACCCGCACAATACAAAATAAAGTCACAGCAACTCCAACTCTCAACCTGTTCCAAATCTGAGCTGTAATTGCCTATGATATAATCTTTTCAATGATATGTCAACAATTAGTTGCCAAATTGTTGACATGCTAGTCAACAACAGAAAGATAGGCACCAATTCAGATTCATGACCAACAAAATTAATATTAAATAACATAACAAACCACAAAATAGAATGCATCCTCAACAGAATGGAAAATCTTGAAGTCATTGAGAGAAAATATTAAACTAGTTAGTAGCTATTAAGTTTTTAAAGACATTTGCAAATATCCATAAAATGCCCTTCAATAGTCAATAGTCATACAATATGGAATAAACTGCTCTGGATGCTTATATGACGCATGACTAGAGTAGGAAATGAAAATGGAAAAGAACTGCACATTCTTCAGAGATGCAGCATGCAGTGGCACCATCTTGTGAATCCTAATGCAAGTACTCCCCACGGAATGTAAGGTTTAAACGAACCCTGTGGTCCCGTTGCCTTCCTGCAAATATCCGATTCTCCATCATTGGAGTAACAATATCATTATTCATGTTACAAAACATGATGACATTCCCATCACACAAATGTGATAACACTTCTGCAATGGGTGCAAACATTGTTAGTTGAACATTTCCCATGGGCGCATGGCATAGAAAAGATCGAGAACCCCTGATATAACAACCACCATCTGTTTATTTATCTCTTTCCCATGCACCCTTTTGACCCAGATGTAAGCACGTCAAAGTTCAAACCATCAACAATCACATCATAAATTTTTTTCAGCATAAAAATTAAACTGAAAACCTTAAAACGTCAAACAATTTATTACTTCAATCCTGTGCTTTTTACAGTAGCAAATAGATAAGCCAGATGGCGACTGTCCTGATTGAATTCAAGCTTACTTTACAAATACTACAACAAACATCACTTTTCATCATCATTGAGTTAAGTTACAAATTGAGTTATCATTCCTTCACACTATGTTTTGCTGTCCTGGTGGTCTCTTCAGCATTATCCTACTAGAAGCACTAACTCCTATCCCAGACAAATTCAGTCTCTTGACCTTAGGGCAACACTACCCTAAATGCAGAGGCATCCACATTGCCTGCATTTGAGCATGTAAGCGTTTGTGTGTTTATATGCACGTACAAATCTGCTCGCATATTTATGCATTTGTATACCCAGTGTTCACGTGTAGGCTCATACACAGTGTTCACGACTTCACATGTAAGTTCATGTGAGTCTCTAGTTGTTTGTGTTATATTTGCATCATGTGTGACAGATATCCAAACATGGTTGCCCTCATTGGCAGTGTATGTTTATGTGTGTGTGTGTGCGCGTGCGCTTTTGCTGTACATCATGAGACTAACCCTTTGGTGAGCTGCTGTATCCAGACTCATTGCTGTTTGGGCGAGTAGACGATGAACCAT
The DNA here is from genome assembly GCA_959347315.1 of Bimastos eiseni. Taxonomy (NCBI): domain Eukaryota; kingdom Metazoa; phylum Annelida; class Clitellata; order Crassiclitellata; family Lumbricidae; genus Bimastos; species Bimastos eiseni. The sequence goes on from OY365815.1 coordinate 20,303,153, forward strand.
TCAACGATGGCCGAGATTTCATTCGAGGTTTTGGCATTGGCTTCAGCGGTACACAGTCTTTCTCTGACAATGGCAGATACTCCACAAAGTCTTCACAAGGAAAAGCTCCCTCCGCATTGGTGCGCCTGTTCCTCCCAATCAGCCATCCTAAAACGGCACAAACATCTTCCTCGATTATATAGTTTCAAGCCCACACTATGGCACAGACTAAACTAAGTTTTAACATTCATTAAAGATGTACATAAAATAACTCTGCCCATGTTCATGTCTTCTAACTACCGGTCAAGAGTGCAGAAACAGCTGGACATGTTTCTTGACCACTAGTGATGTGTCCAAGTTGCTGCACTACACACAGTCCCAGATGGCTACGGCAGTACATCAAAGTATACTGAGACGTCTGACTGAAGGCATAGGATCTACAATATAACCTGTCCTCATCTCAGAGCCATTTGCAAGCAAGGAAATAATGGCACGTTTGATATAATTCTGGTAGCAGGGCAAGGACAGAATAAATCCGACCAGTACAGAACTCTGACAACACTGCAGCAGAACAGGACCAAGAAGAGTTACAGTTAATTAAAAGATATCCCTTCTTGTATTTCCATCACACATTTGACAGACAAGCAAAATAGTATTAATAGAAATGGGCACCACAGCAGAAATTACATAAAAAATAAGTAATCTCTACAATATATTGTTAACTAGCAATTTTTCCACTAAACAATTATAAAAGTAAATTAAAATATAATTGAATGTACGTCACTCTCGCCACCCTCCCAATCAAGTTCGGCTTGTTTGTATGACACGGTATCTTAGAGGAGAAGCCCTTGCTTAGCAATATGGCATGAAATGTATACCAAATGACCAAGACGCATGTGCACACTGGCTTAGGGTCATTGATTAATAAGTCAATCAATCAATGAAAATTATATAGCTATTCAGAGGCACTCCCAACCAAGGCCTGGTCAAAGAGGAAAGTCTTAAGAAGGTTGCCACTCTCTGTGTTCCACTGAGCAATGCATACTCATCATCAAATTTGTCAGTACAATGTACTGTGTCAGAATAGTAAGTATCCAACAATAAAGTACTTCTAAAAATGTGACATTCGAGGCATGTAAGCCAACGACAATAAAAATTCAATGGAATAGACTTATTGAACTGTGTATCTTTGAAATAGTATTGCTTATTATTATTATTATTACTATTGTTATTTTTACAAATTTCTGCAGTCCTTGGTAACCCGGGTCACTTTCTTCAAAGGCTGCTCCCACCTGCTGAGCCCTGGCTTTATTGTTTAAGGGCCAGATTCCACAACTGGACTTTGCTACAAGCCGGCAGCAGCGTGAAAAAACTTTTATAGTCAGAAGCTGTACAAAAACATATAAATATATTTAAGCATTTTCACTGGCTGCAGCAGGGCATTACTATAGGCGGATGAGCCAGTACTCATTGTCAAACCATCTGACATCTAGTGAGAGGTGAGCAATCCAAACTAAGAAAGAAAAATGTTTAACATCTGCACGGATTATTGTTACTGATACTGATTATAGCTGATTGTTATAATAATTGATTCATTTGCGCATTTGTGTATCAGTACAGCAACCACACAAACGCAGTGAAATGACAGAACAATTTGCATCAGGAATTATTGTTTACAGACCAAGAGAACACAAGTATTCCTGATGTTCTCAACTAGTAAGACATTTTTCCTAATAATTTTCAAAGGCATTTGAAGAAGCACCAACAAAATAACTTGGTTTTAAGGAAACTCCTAGCCTGGTACAAAATATAAGGGCTACCAACATGGGCATTGGGTTCCCTCCTGGTAGAAATATGTTGGGTAATATATTTAGAATATAAATATATAATAAGAAAATATGCATTCTTCAAAATCTTGTGTGTCAACTTTGTTACAGAGTGTCAGTAAGGTTTTCAGCAATACAATCTGACTAAAACTAACCTGTAGGCCTCTCTTCTGAGCCCTCTAGACCTGCAATTGGCTTATCCACTTCAAGTAAATCACCTTCAACAAAGGCAATGCATCCATTCTCTTCACCAGAAGATGGTGTGTAGTCATATCGTGCACGGTACATGGCAAGCCGTGCAGAACTCATCATTCAGCAATCCAGAATGCAGTTCCACCTAATGCAAATTCACATCATTACATTGTGAAAATAGTCAAGCAAAGTCCTATAACTCAGTTTTGAAAATAAAATTGCTAGCCTGTTACACATTATATGTTATCAATATAGGTACCTTCCTAAATCTGACTCCACACTGGTAGGAATATGTTGGGTGATACATAATACAAACATAAAATGAAGAAACACCTTCTGAATTTATAAATTTTCGGTACACTGTTTCATAAACTTTTTTAGCAGCGCACATGTTTCATCATGTGACATAAGTACAAGTCTAAACATCACACTGGAGACTAAAACATTAAAGAAACAGGACTTTTAGCGTTATGCACAAAATAAGGACGGAACGACTTACTTCAGAAACGGCCTCACTCAACAGGATGCTAAATATAATCCTGTGTAAAGAAATGGAAACTCGCATTTAACCGCAGTACATTTATGTTTTAGGACATTTCTGGGCAAATGTGTCAGAGAACGAAAATAACATTTTAAGACCTAATATACTTAACCCTTTGGAACACAACTAGGTCGAAGGGGAGGATCTGTAGAGCCACACAATTTCGCCTCACGCAAATGCTTGAATGAACATGGCAGCCACAGCGGTAGTCGATGAAATGCTTAAAATGGATCGTTTAGAGTATCAAACTACTCACTGTTAATTATACACTTACTGTCTGTGTGACATATAGCCTAACTGTCACGGAAGTTGCCGTAACTCATGCCAAGATACTTAATTGTGGCCCACTTGAAATAGTTAACAAATTTGTGATGTCAGAGCTATATTTACTCATTTATCCGTAAATATCAGTCCCGCTTCCGCCATGTTGGCCAATCCGTGAGTTACGCGCGGCCACTCGATAGGTGGCACGACATAAATTTTAAGAAAAGCCTTTAGCGCAAAATTTAATTTTTATTTCATTTTACCATTAAATTGTTAGTGTTTCCGAAAAATGAACATTACATGATGTTGTGTACACATATTAAACCGAGAAACCTACAGGCAGAGTTTCCCATTGTTTTTGTGTACACCATTATTTGTCTATTTTGTTCCTATAGATTATAAGAGTAAGCCTACTTAACAAGTAAGCCCAAAAATGGTAAGAGTCGACTATCTTTGGTAAACCTATTTATATTTATTCATTACATAATAACGCATATCATCCTTGTCATGGATGCGTTGTTAAATAAACTTATTACACACACATAATAAGGGTTTAAAGTGGTTCAGAAGACGTTTAGTCTGTGTTAAAACCACTGTTCCACAATTCTGTTGCTCGACCTGCATCGTAGTTGTAAAGAGTTTGTCAGTTTGAACGTGCTTCTATGCTATGCTCTGAAGTGATTGCAATAACAGCATTCGCAGACTAGACCCCTACCTCAGTAAAATTAAAGTAATGTAACTTCGATAAATAAAATGATGGTCTGGTGGCTCCAAGTTTGTCTTGTAAGTTGGAACCGGACCATCGAGGAATAGCAGTAACTTCAAGTTACTAACTTATAACCATTTAACTCATCGAGCGACCGCCGACGCCCTAGGATAAGCGACTGATTTCCTCGACTAGTCGAGAGACCAAGGAGAGCGACTACTCAATCGTTTCAGAAAGGAAGCTTAGCTAAAGAGGCTAAAGTTTAGTTTAAGTCAATTCAATAATCATAGATGTATATATTGTTGGATGTCGCAATAAGATAGTCTACTTACTGCTAAATCGCTAACGCAATATCTGACAACACTATGTATTTGACTCTATATAGGAAGGCCGGGCACCATTGTCTAGAAAGGGATGGTCAAATCGGCTATTTAAGCGAGTGCTTGACTATTTATCAGTCCTTTGCTTTCGGTTGCTGTTACTTAGGTAAATTTCACATCAATCATCACACAGAAAGGGATGCAGTTTTGTTTAGTCAACAAATGAATACGTTGAAAATTCATAAATAGGCCACCACAATAATGCCAATTATTATTTTTAATATCAAACACGTACTACGCCACCTACCGATTGAGGGGCGCGTTCCCGTCTGTCCAATGCATGTAAACTTCAGTAATCTCTGTCGCTTATACTTGTTTCTTCTTATACTTGTTTCTTCTTATACTTGTTTCTTCTTATACTTGTTTCTATACTTGTTTCTTCTTATAGTTGTTTCTATACTTGTTTCTTGTTTCTATACTTGTTTCTTGTTTCTATACTTGTTTCTTGTTCTATACTTGTTTCTTGTTTCTTATACTTGTTTCTACGATTATATATGAGCTTGTGTATGAACTTCAAAAATTACAAATGAAGTGCATAAACAGTAAATAAGCTACAGTAGTAATAGCAATCATAACTATTATTGTAAATTCAATAAACACATGCACGATGCCACCTGACGATTCGTGTGCATAATTAAATATTAAATAATTATGAGTCACAGCGTATTTTGCCTACAATTATTGTGTAGTTAGAACAACGGCCGGGTCTATAGAGATCTATATAGATTCTGTCCTGCAGTTTCCTGGATTCATTGTTTCTTGCCTATTTAATTGTGGAATTATGTCACGCAGATGATCCTGTAATTTCACACATTAGGGATTATTTGTAAGTTGTTCTGTTTATCTACGTATTTTGCAAAGCCAAAGTTTACAGCACATTGTATCGTCAACGATCATACCTCGAAGCAGTGTCTACTTCAAGTTTTGATTTAATTGCGTCGTTATTGTGGCATAACGTGGTTACCGTCGTTTACTGTCCTTCGGAATGCAGATCTGTGGCAAGTTAAATTAAGTCTAACGACATAAGTATATCTGAAGTCATTGATTGTAATAGCAAGGCGGTAATTAGCCCAACCCGATGCACTAAAAGATGCATTTCAGAATTTGCGAAGATCGGCGTAGACGAGACCTGGCAAGGAGGCAATGACTACCAGACCAGGGCGATGATGGGGTACGAGAATCGCTGCTGGAGGAGTGGCTAGGGAGCGCATCCAGCATCTAACCGGAGACGTGGCCACATTTCGGAATGCGACCGACAAGACGTGCAGCAGAACGCAGGACCCGGTCCAGGCACCGCAACCGTCCAGTTTGGAGGCCTACATAGAGTGAGCCGCAGTAATTTGATGAAGGAGTGGACAAGTGTAGCGGTGGCGTCTGGAGTTATCGAGCGAGTAACAGTGCGGAGCTGACGCAACTTTTAGCATGAATCAGTGACACATGGCACAGGAGACGGTGAATGTGTGGTGCAAATGTAAGCTCTTGGTCTTGGTTGGAGATGTTCGGCAATGCTACAGTGTGTTTGCACAATTATTTCAGCAATTGATCAGCGAGTAGTAGGAGAGCTGATTTAGAGCAGCAGAAATTGTTGGGAACGGTTATGAAACTGGCTAACCCAGTTTTCACAAAGACTCGTGATGCCCTGGAGTAATACGGCTAGCAAAAACAGCTAACCCGTTGAAGCCAGAGCAAGTTATAAAAGGAAAGTTTATTTCACAAGTAATTAACTAAAGAATCATTCAAGATAACATAGAAATAAGATGTTAATCCAATTAAATCAGCCTGCAACATCTGCTTTCTATACAAACCTTGGATTCATTGTGGTTTTCAACAGTTTAATGTAAAGTAGCCACAGAAAGCACATTCTATATCACCGCATTATTTACTATATATTAATTTTCACCGGAAGCAAAAAACACTTTTCATTTGTTTCCCCATTGGGGTTCTATAAATCACAATAATCTGCTGAAAGGCAAACTGGTAGCTCAGTATAACAGTCAGTATCTGGCAGATTTTGTGAGACCAGCAATAACACAAGATATTATGGCTTATTGCCATTGCATAAAATAAATGGCAATCATTGACAACAGAAAATGTACAATGAAAAGTTTAATGAATATTTTCACGATAAATTTTAAATGTGGAGAACTAAACAAATTGTACTTAAATATACCCTGTAAATAACCAAAATCTATGTTCAATATTTAAATACCCATTATTCACACTTAAATGGTGAACTGTATTGGTTTCCCAGTCAGTTTACACACCTGCTCATTGTTAGTGCTAACAGATGCACAAGTAATATAAAAACTAAAATCATTCTCCATATCTGAAAGTATTTCTACTCCTTGACAGCATGTATATTCAATACCAGTAAATATCTATGGTACGTCCAAGCAATGTTGCTGACTAAAATCAATTTCAAAGAGCTTTGAAACTGAATTAAACTTATTATGTCCATCTAAGCGTTTTAAATCGGTAATAGCACATATATTGAAAAAAATAAGAACTGGAAATGTCCTTCTACAGCCAATTTTCAACTACCATAGTTCATTAAACTCAACATCCTTGAAATGCAAAACTCTTGAATATAAGCATTCATAGATTTATTCAGAAGGACCTTGCATTCATTTACCAAAATCCATAATTTGGTATTTATTTACATTCCATTTTCAGTTAGCATGCTCCAATGAATTGTCATGCACATCACCTGCCTTCTCTATTTTTGAACCGCTTAAAATAGTTTGGAGGACGAAAAAGTACACTTTAATATGAAGTACAGTTCAGTGAGCATACCTGCTCCATATAATGAATATATTATAATTAGGCTTTATATCAGGCTCTCATATATACACTTTCTGAACCAAAAATCATTAACACATTCTGAATTAAATACACAACTTCCGCTTTAGTAATATTTGATACCCATCTAAATTTGAAAATATTTAAGGTCTTTAAATTTAAATCGTATTGGCATCTTCGGATTCCATTAAATTATTGCTCCAGTCCTGTAATAATTAAACCATTTATTCTGTTTAACATAACTGGTAGGCCTACTACAGCAATAAAATTCCTTCTGATATTCAGTGCAAATGCTTCTGAGACTTAATGCGTATTTACATGCATCACAGCAATAACCTCGACTTGGATATCTAGGCTTCTAAACATGGCCACATTCCTTCTCTCACACAGATAATTGTAATCTGCCCCACATGAGCACTCTCTGCATATAGAACCATCGCATAGAAAAGCTCCACAGCAGACATCACAAGCTGTCAAAAATGGCTCTGAGTAAAACATTGCAATCATTTATGAGACATCTACATACACACACACTGTGTTTCAAGTGCTTGAAAGGAAAATCGTGCTGAAATAAAGGCTCATGCCGGACTGTTCGCATTCCGCCGATAGCACCAGTTCATGCGCTGGATGCTTCTCATACATCTACATTGTTCTTCATCATGAGTATACTATTGTAGATCTTGATTGCTGGTCCTAACTTTATGTTCATCACTTTCACTATGTCTGCCTGCGTCAGCAGCAGGAATGCCTCGCCGTCTATTTGCTGAAACATCAAAGAACAACCATGGCATCCTTGTAATGAAACCCATAGCAAGTTAATGAATCATTTATTCATGGTTGTTATATAATGATATATAAAATAATACTATTGCCTGGTGCTGTGGCACAAAAAGCAATGACACCTGTCAGTGAAGCCACACAGGCCCAATGGCCCATCTGTAAATGAATGGATTACCATGCAAAGAATACAATGTCATCTGGGTCAACACAGTTCTCCATCGTTTTTGAGGTAGTTCGGAGGTATAAGAATCTTGTTTTGGATTGCTGAAACTCTTACTGGACTTCAGCTAAAAGATCCTAAGTACATAGCAATATGCATCTGAGGAACTCCAACACATGTTCGACTTATGAAAAACCAACAATGATGATGACCATAATCAACTGTTTTCATTGATGAAATGCAGATTAGAAATAATAATTACTGCAGTAATAGAAACTTTGAACTTGCGACCCTCTGGCTCAAGACATAGAGCATACTGCTACACCACCATGCCTCATTTGCTTTGTACTTATTTATTTTTAAACAATCAAGTGCCAATAATTAAAAATGGGCTCACTAGATTGATGAGCCCTGTGACTATTTACTTAGCACTCTTGATGCTGTACAAAAATGTTGCATAAAAGTCTAGCAACATTGCATTACTAATCTAATCTAATCTATCTATTAATTTACTATAGCGTCCCTTCAAGACCACTATTCAGAGGCACTGTCAAAAATCTATTGGGGCATGGTGGTGTAGCGGTATGCTCTATGTCTTGAGCTAGAGGGTCACAAGTTCAAAACTACCTGAAGTCACCATGTAGTGACCCTTGAGAAGTTGTTCACCCACAATTATCAGCGAGGAAGGCAACAGAAAACCACCTCAATCATCCCATTCTCGGGTGGCATGAAAGCCAATGGACCTAATTTGGGCAGAGAACTCCTCATCATAAATCTGTTACAACATGATTGTGATTTAATTATTTATTTAAAGCATTTACCATGAAGAGGGCCAACAAATTTGAATCTGAGGCATAGCTCAATTTTCCTTAAGGCCAAGACAATGTCATGCCAAGCAGAGGTCAGCGTACATTCAATTACCTCATCTGTAAAAACCTTGGCAAAATCGGCACATCCTGGCAAGCTGCTCACGAAGTCAGCAACCTGAGCAACGGACCATTCCGTGATGATGTTGGCCTTGTACTGGTTGACACCTGGAAGAAGTTTTGACTGCTGGTCCCAGCTCATTGGCAAATCTCTTGGGGTGATAGTAGGTGTAGTAGGCATGAACACACTCTGATGAATGCTGAGACGAATGCTACTTGAACTGTTGTCTGTACCTGACATACATAAATATAAAATCACAATTATCTAACTGCTTAAGACTTAGCTGTCTGCATTGATTTTCTGGTCACCGGATGCACGTTAAAAAATGAAAATTCAATACATACACTGGTGCATTATTTAACACTGGTCACTAAAAGGTATTTCATCAAGTCTGCCAATGACATTTGGGGTGTAAATGCTATTTGTCTGTAGTGCCAGCTCTAAGTCTAGATAAAGGAGTAAAGCGATGGTAATTCTCTGCTATTACACAGCATCGTTTAACAGAAATTACACAAGTACACAAGACAGTTTACCCTGCTTTTAATATTCATTAGAAAAAGGAACATGGCACTTAATCAGTGGATATCATAGATGTGCATGCAAGCACAGCTGCACATCATGTAAATTTATTCATCAAAAAATTTGTCAGAAATAAGCAAATGAGCAATCGAACTGACTGTGCGTGTGGATACTTTTACTGGCTTCCAATTTTTTCTGCTGTTCCTGTATCATCCGTAACACCTTCTTCCTGAGTATCATAAACAAAAACTAAGACTAAACAACAATTAAAGACAAATGTCTGCAAGTTTGAACATCTCAAAGTCATTATCATAAATGCAGTAATTTCACATCATGCAAGATTTTATGCATATGAAGTAACAGAAAATGGACACTCAGCAATATGCTTCTCTTTGAGGAATGTAAGAAATCAGCAAAACATCAGCACAACTCTAAATTTATACAGCACTAATCTAACGCTCAGTGCATGGCACCAGCATCAGGTGTTCACACAGACGAGCAAGGACTGGTCTTGCATAGATCAAAAACACAAAGAGCTTGCTGATATTATACTATTGGTAGTATTTTTAACAGTTGCATTCTTCAATCGATCATCGAAATCTACTCTTCACTTTCCATTGTTAAATTTTGGTTTAATGTGATATGTGTTTCTTCGCTTGACATCTGCGTGGACCCATCCTCTGAAGCTGGTGCCCTGTTCTTCTTCCTCCAGATAAATATAGTCAGATACATAAAATTTAACACAATAATCTACAAGTCCCTCTTGGCAATGCTCTTACTTTTTTCTTCCTCTTCCTGATCCAGGACCAAATAGCGGCCTTTCCTTCTCAACAGCTGGAAGCACATCAACCAACTTCAGTTTTATAATGGTCGGTGGCTCTGCGATTTTGTCGTCTTCGTTTATAATTTGTTCTTGTGCAAAATCTAACGAAGACACTTTCACCGGCAAGTTTCTCTCTGCTGCCAAAGGACATCCAGAGCGACGGTAATGTGCCACATACTTCCCGGTTATGTGACCAGAACCATCACAGCCTGGTGTAGGACACTTCCTAAACAGCAAATAATTTATATCAGTTTATTCACATTCAATATGTTCATTAGAAATTCACAATGTTCCCTTCTCTTTACAACAAATACAAGAAGTGCAATGACACTGCATTGCTCATCATCTCTATTTAGACAGAATTGGCCATTAGCGAAATAGTGTCACACATTAAGTTAAGGTACATTAGCAAGTCTTACAAGATATAATACTCAGAAATTCTCACAATTTTGTAACACCTTGCAGAAATACCAAAAACAACGCTAGAACTAGGGCATAACCGAGTAGACTACTTCAACTGAGTACAGAATATTTGGATGCACTATTTGCCGGATTGGGGTACGAACCGAATAGTAGCGGCAAATCTGGCCGCGAGTACCATCTGCAGGCAAAGTGTAGTCAACCTACCCCACGCACAGCTATGGAGAACTATCTATAGTCAATAAAGAGTCTAAAGCAATATCCTTCATATAGCGTATCGTCGCACTCTAGGCTATAACAATATATTTATTATTTAATAACTTTATTTGTGAAAAAATGTAAAATTCGGTAATAAAATTAGAAATATGAAGTTATCAACGATGTCTTTACTCTCTAATGTTTACTGGAAAGTGAGAAGAGCCAATTCAAGCAGGAAAATTACTGATTTGGTTGCCACCTGAGGAATGCAACCAAAAGAAATTAAAATATATAAATTAAAGTAATTATTTTAAGAAAATTCAATAGAAAGTTAAGTTCTTGTTTAATTAATCAATAATTTATTGTCCTAAATATATTTAATGGAAAAATATTATCTTATCCCCCCAAAAATTTTGTTCAAAAAGTTATTTTTAGCTATTTGTGTGTGTAATATTCCAATATTCCGCCGAGGCAAATGTCCAAGGCGATTTCCGGTTATGCCCTAGCTAGAACACATACAATGTGCAAAAATCCAGTTTGCGCTAGCTTATAAATCTGTGTAAATACTCTGTCGCAGTAAAGCACAACTTAACACAAGCCATATCTTTGATTTTAGATTGAAAAACTAACTTTTGTTCAGGAGGCAGTAAACCACTTGAGATGTTCTTAGGTGTCTTGACACTTGAATATGATGATGCAGTCTCAGGCTCTAGTCTCTGAAGTCGATCATGTAATGCCCACTCTTTGTTCATGTTCAAAGTTGAATACGGACATCCAAAGGCACTGGAGAAAATGTGCAGAAAAGAAGATTCAACAGGTATAATATAAATGCAAGGGGAGAAATATATAAACATACCATGAGAAAATCAAGATACTTAATTATTAGATTTAAATCTAACAACACCATTTAAAATTTTGATACAACTCTTAACTGTATGCTAACAGAAATTTTTTATATATAATATTGTCATATAAAACTTAATTTACACTTTAAACATAACAAAGGAAATCAAATTTACACAAGGTATCAAGTGGTTGTACCAGTGAAAATTGGCCTGCATTTACCTGTGATGACCTGTATATTTAGCTCCCTTGATATGTCCAATACCATTACAGCCCGGAGTTGGACAGCTACCCTGCGGCGTTGGATACACCAATTCTGCTGGGGCTAAGAACCAAACATGCAAAGTTTAAAGTAAATATCTTTTATTAACAACAGGTTCATTAAGTCAACCAGTTAATTTCACCTATGAGAAACACAGGTGCCTGTAAGAAGCATAGTAAATAGTAAAAATTATTCAACTGCCTTGATCTATCGCTTGCAGCAGGGGTGTGAAACATTTTTTTAATGGCAAGTCAGCAGCAATATTTTCAAGGAAGTAGTGCAGAAGGCGTACAAGGAACATTTGGTAGGGATTTAAGGGGGGTCATATAAACAGTTGAATCAGGGGTTTAAAAAACGATTCTGATAAACAGTATCAATTACAAACATAACAGAAAACTCATAAAGCCTTAGAAATGACAAATTAGACATCTTATTCTCAATTGTGTTGTCTTTAGACAAGGTTCCACGGGCCAGAAATATATTGTCGCAGGCCGGCAACTTGACACCGTGTCTTACAGTCTGGTTATGCAAGCATATATATTTGTATTTAATATTAATTCAAAGTGGCACATCGCAGTATGACTACATCTCATTACAGGACTCAAAATTAACTGCATGGCAGACACGCAAGGCATCATTTGTCCTAATGCAAACAATGCCATATTGCGAATGGAAGGCCGAGTCAACCATTGGGTGGGTAACATGAACCGAGTCATATCCAACACTGCATCCTCTATTCCTCTTGAAACCTGCACTTTTTCGGTTACTCCAACTTCATTGTCAATCATTACAGTCATCATCTTTCTCTGACTCCTCTATCTATCACCTTTAGAAGTTTTCACTCAACACCCAAAGTATCACCTCGTCTCACTTGTCCTCGTCCGATCCTCCACCTACCAATTCTCGACCTAAACAACACCCACCGTACAAGCTACCGCGCACGCTCTGACATCTGGATTCAGTCCAACTTTGGACAACCACTTTGACCTGATTCAGCGATTGTCAATGAGCTGGTGCCTGTGTTTGGATTACTAGTGGCGCTTTGGTTTTACAAATTTTTATGACAGAAATAGAAACTCACAAAGTGGCGGAGTTAGCGGATGACCCGTCTTATAGCACCAACCAGCCGGATGAAGATCCGGACAGTCATCGTCCACCCAGTAGTCGTAGACATCCGACCATCCGTCAAAATGGATCTTGATCCGATATGGTTCTGTTTCCACCACAGATGCCACACGAACAAGAATTGGATTTCGCTTGTCAACAACTTCAAGCTTCATTCCAACTTCAAATCCATGTGCAGGATGCTACGCAATGACAACAAAACATGACGTGAGGCTTACTTGGTCACAGAAACTCAACAAACCTCCATACAAGGCAGATCCAAAGTCTCAACTTATAGTACCTTACACACACTGGCCTCAGTATAAAACTTAATAATTGCTACAGTTGAATATATTCACAAAATCTTCAAACAAATAATATTAGCTAATTTGGCTCATTGTACGAATAATAATAATAAAAATATCTTTGTTTAATTTCAAACTAATAACCCACAGCATGATTAAAAGTGAGAACATATGATGACAAATTATTACCCTCTTCTGCTAAACAACTTAAAGACTATATAGCATAATTTGGAATCTGTGAAATAATTATAATATAATGAGTGAAAAATTCACCACATGTACACAAGGAAACTAAGTATTTCCCATTCAAACAGATATGATAAAATCAACCATACCTATCAATGCATGCATGTGGAAATTACATCACTAAACACATATATACAAACACACATTTAACTTAAAACTGTGCAGAGTACACAAGTCTTTTTCAGCACATACAAACATGTATATAAACATTCCACATATACTTAATTTACATATACTAAAGTTACACCAAGTTATAAGGTAAATAGAAACCAACTGGTCTGAAAGCTCTTGCAGGAACAGGCTGCGATTTTGTAGTTATGAAGTAATCCTCCCAAGTAAATCCAGCCACATCCACACAGTCTACAAAGATACACTCAGATGTTAATATTTATGAAGAAATGTTAACCCTCTAAAAGCCACCACAAAGGATCAATGGACAATTGACCTGAACTGACTTCACCAACAGCGGTCCTTTGACTATAAATTTCTGCTGAGAAAGTATCATCTCACAAGGGATGGAGCTCATACAACTAATTTTATATGTTAAATGATGATAAATATAAACTTGCAGATATGTTCTGTTTTTCAGATTAGTGTTTACATTCGCATTATACAAAAGGTGACATGTAACTGAAATAGCAAATAAGTGTTATCAGAATTGTTAATATTAACTTTAACAAATTTAGCAACAGTTCGGAACACCAAATTCTAGTTCATAGTTTAGTTGTTTAGTCAGGACATTAAATTGATATCCTAAGTTTGGAGAGTGATGCGGAATGGAAAAAATGGTAATACCAGGGTTACAATCGCGGTAATGGTGGAGAAGAGGCAATAATACTGTGGGGATGTAGCAAAGCTTACAGTATTACCGCAGGGACGGTAAATAGAAGGACAGTAATTACCGCCGTAATGGTGAAAACTTTGTCCACTGGAGCAATGAACTATGACCATTATTGTATGTCAGCAGGTTATCTAATTGAAATCCTTGATTAACCAACATCTTTCAACATCAGTTAAGTATTCTGTATATAAAAACTAAACATCAAAACAGAAAGGTTTAATATACATGAGCACCTTTAATCTTTCTATTTTGCTTCTATGGAATGGGAACACAAATAATTGGGACAAGGACAGAGCTAATGGCAGAGGTGGTGAACCTCTGATGGGGTAGGGATAGATCCACGAAAATTGGGCCAGGGATAAAGACAAATTTCATCAGCGTGTCACTTTCTAATATCAAAAACACATGTAGTTGTATAAAGTGTCAAAATAACAAAATACAGATGATGAATATTCTGCCAAGTCTTGAAATGTCACCTTATTACTACAGATGTCTAAGTCAGTTGGAACATGTAAGATATATATCTGCCTCTCAATGTGCAGCAGGTCAAAAATGATTAGGGTTCAATGTTCTATTGGTTGAAGCACACCTGTTCTCAATTCTCTACACTTAAAGTCAGTATCAAAACTTGGCTCACCTTCTTATAAAGCCAAAACTGCCCATTCATTCAATGAATAAAGAACTAATGCAAAAACATCTACAATCCATAGATCGAATACACCCACAACAATGCATAAATTAAACAAAATTTCACACGTGTGATGCACATATTTAGTGGCTTACAGAAGACTGTCAAGCACTTGTTTCTTTGCAAGTTTCACTGAAGTGGTGCTATATAAATGCCAAAGCACAACTATCAATATTATTTAACCATGCAGCAGATTTTTACCATTTGGTGGTGAAAGCGGCTTGCCCATTTCCTGACACCATCCAACGGGGTGTATGTAGGGTGAAGACAAGTCACACCAGTAGTCATAAATATCTTCCCAACCATCAAAATGAATGAGGACACGGTCTCCCAAAATGTCAGCCACAGATGCCACACACGTCTGGGATGTGCTCTTCTTATCAATCGCTTCCAGTTTCATGCCGACTCGAAAGCTATTTGGAGTCACCGACTTCAAAATTAAATACACATTATAAGATTGGAATAATCTCTTGGAATGTAATCAATTGTAAAATTTCAGTGCATCTCCACTGCACAGTAAATTATTAAAACCAAGTTCCAGTTTTGTCTACTCAATAATTGATAACCCTTACACATGAATATGAAACTATGATATTGCAAAACTATCACTCAGTGAGAAAATCCTGTTGACTTAGAACACCATTCATTCCTGCAAAGCTCAAACTTTCAATCTCGTCCAAACTCAACTATCATGCTTGCAAACATATCCATGCAAAATTAAAAAGACCATCAATTCATTATATGTACATTGTGCAAGGCATACACTAAAAAAACTGCACGCGGTGTATAATAAAAACACAGGTAGTATGCTAAAAGTGAAAACCATATCGTACTGCTGTTGGCGTGTTTGGAAATAGATTCTTGGGAGCTGCCTGAGATGAAGTCGTCTTCAGATAATTGTTCCAATCAAATGCCTCAGCTGTGTATCCTTCCACACAAACACAGAAACATAATAATAGTACTGAAACAAAACACGATAACAACACATCCCAGTTCCCACAACACAAAAAAATGCCTGATTTTCCAGAAGAGAACATGTACAAAACTATAACTGGTATTAAAATTCTGCTAGCTTTTGTCCAAGACTGCAATACTAATCTTATTGGACAATAAATTAAGAGATCAACATGATACCACTCTGCCTCTCAATGAGAGTGCCATCACAAGATCATGCAACTCATTTGAGTCAGGTTGTCTTCTTACCTAATGGTGGATGAATTAATTTTCCATTTTTTTCAACCCAACCAACTGGAAAGATGAAAGGTGAATCGGCGTTTGTCCAAAAGTCAAAACACTCGGAATATTCATCAAAATGAAGGCGCAGGCGGAATCCTCGAATCTCGGCAACTGTCAGAACACAGTAGAGCGATGGATGGCGTGGATCAATTCCTTCAAGTTTCATACCAACTCTGAACCCCATCTTGACCACAGGGAATGCCTGAAACACAAAACACAGTTGCTTGTTATTTACACAACAGTGCCAATACCAGTCTTCAGACAGCATATAGAATTGAAAGCAGAGTAGTCATTCAACCAGATAACCTTTCCATACCAGATCTGTCATTTAAAAAAATAAATCATCTGTAGAATAAGACACAGTTGGACTCAGGAATCAGCTAAATAAGGCAAATGTATTATCAATCAGTAACCATGCCATACACCATATACAAACCAGTAAGTCAAACCCAAGAAAGTATAATGTGCAAGAACATTTTTGACAATGTTTTATAAAACCTTTAAACATATCCTTTATCAGCCCAAATTACAGGTGTCAAAACTCTTTCAACTCAGTGGCAATATTTTCATGCAAGTGACAGGCCAGGGTGCCTAAGCAAAAATGGGGTATGGATCAGGGAGGAAGCATAGTTAACAGAAATTTTTTTAAAAAGTAAATCTGAAACGGTGCATTTTTACCGTACAAACAGTAAATTGGTTTAACCCTTAAACTACCACCCAGATTGGTTCCCCATACATTTTAGAATGTGCTGGTCGTTACAGTGTTAAAAATATAATTTTGATCTTCATTATCAGTCACAAACATCACATCACATTCAGTAAGCCCTAAAAAAATCACAAATTTGAACTTCAATTCTTAAATTGCGGGTCAAAAAACTTTTCAGTGTTCTCACACCCCTGGCCTAAATGATGTGAAATAAGTTTGTCTTTAGTAAAAAAAATGTACTGAGAATTACACTACACCGTATGTGAGAGTGTTTTAGAAAATTTGCTGTAACAATTTATTCATGGAAAGAGGCAATCTAATTGTCAGGTACAAGAAAAGATGACAGAGGCAAATGCAGTAATGACCAGTACCATTTTAGCATAATTTCCACAGGTAGAAAACAAAATATTTCAGCTCAACTCGATCTGATTATTGGTCAGCATATACAATGCAACCATACAATCTTTTGCTGAGGCCATATAAATGGCTTCTATCTTAAATTCGAAGTTGCTTAAAGTATTTTAAACCAGCACCCTTTACTGCAAGTAGAGTGTAAACCACTCATGTCAGAGTCTTAACCTCTGTGCAAAATTGACTGAATTGGTTACTTTTCACATTCTACTGCAGAATAATATGACCCTAACATACACATCGAAAGATCCTTGCTGGAGCAGTTGTCGCCTGCTCTTGCTGCAGGTAATGGCTCCATGAGAACTTAGACTTAGAACTCTTTCGAACTTCACCATCTTTGTAGTTGCTTGGACAAAACTGCTTCAAACTTCTTCCTCCCTCTTCGTCAACTGGCGCTTTTCTTTTCTTCTTCTTCTCTTCTCCATTATCACTGGATGGACGACTGGGGCGTCCCAGGCTCCACTTCCTAAAACCAGTCCAAATCATTTGCACCAGCATTACAAATATTCATGCAAACTTTAATTAAAATTAAAAACAAACTGCAACAAAACACATGCAAATTAATCGACTAGAAAAAAAATGCAGAAGCTTCACTGATAGCAAAGCATGTTTGGTCAAGTCTTACTTTTTGGCAAACTGTTCCATGCAGACACTTGTACAGTAACATCCTTCCAGTAAATTCTCCACTGCTTTTCCACAGTTGACACAGACAGAGCCTGAATTCTCTTGTTCATCCAACTTCACTTCAATGCCATTGGCAGATTGCGATGTACCTGAGACATAATTATACTTAAAGTCACAATAGTAAAATAAACTAATAGGCAATGTCACACTAAATTAGATATTTTCTTAATTATAGCAGTTTCCAGATAACTGCATATCTTATAATGACTTCCAAAGTTAGCAATAAACTAACACAATCGAATCAAACAATGAGATATTAATTTCTCTTAAAACATTCTGAACGAGTGAGAAGGATGGATTTGTTTTCAGCAAATGGCCATCAGTTACTGCAAGTAGTAACGCCATTTCAATATGCCCTCTAATAAGTATGCCTGTCAAGGGGCATCTGTACCCACCTTAGATGGGGCATCTGTACCCACCTTAGATGAGTTCCAAAGTCACCAAATGCAATGATACCCGGTCTTTTAATAAATTACATTGCCAGCTTACAGCAGGTGACAATCCAGGATACTTCAAAGGCTACAATGCATCCAAAACACCTTAGCTCGAGTAGTGCTGCGTGTCCAACTACGAAAATATGCTCCTCAGTCCTATTTCACCAGCTGCATTGGCTTCCTGTTCAAATCAGAGCAAAATGTGACAGGCTGGCAGAAAAGGCACCATTTGTGGGATTGCCAATTATGGAATTATTTCATATTTTTCGTGAAAAATGACTTTTTACGGAAAAATGAGTTGTTGTTGTTTTGGACTTTACTGATATTGAAAATCATGGCATCAGATTTTTATTTTTCTACTATTTTGTTACAAAAAAAATGATAAAATCAAATAATTAAATGTTAGGTAAATGACATCATAACCGTATATGCCACAACTAGGTAATATTTCTTACTTATTAAGGCAATTGGAAGTAAAATGAACAATTGGAGAAGTGTAGGGTAGTGTTATTACCAATAGCATTCATTAATACATTATGATAGATCTGCAAAGTTTCATCTGTAACACTTGAAAGATTTTTAATTAATTGCATATTATAGCATAGCAACTTTTCATGGTCAGTTTTCTCGAAATTGACGCTTTTCACCATGTCTCGTTCAAAAGTGCAAATATGCAGTATCGTACAAGATATCTTTATCAGATTTTCACCATTCGATGTGGCTTTAAAAAATTAATATAGATATGCTAAAATATCAAAACCCCAGGTATGGTACCTTTTATGCCAGCCAGTCACAAATTGTTTGACCTACAAAGCCCTCAGCACCAGTACACATACCTACCTATATTTATGCTCTACTAACTCCTTACATCCCTCCTCATTGCCTATAATCATCAAGTGCATGTCTTGTAGCTAGGTCATGATGCAGAACAGTTACGGGCTCTCTTTCATTGCATGCCTTAGTAACTTTGTGAGATTATTAATAGTACTGTAGGCCACTTGCACTATAAATACATCAAATAATGCATTAACATGTGTCACAAATCAATAGAAAGTACAACATTTCCTGTTCAATTGATTCTTATCATATAAATATCTCTAAGTATACAGGTGAGTTTGCCTATGGTAACATATAAATTTATCAGTATCCCACCAAAAACAAGTTTGTTGGAAGGCAGCCTTATTCATCAAGTGATAAGACTGTAAAGTAACCATTACAATTGGGCACTGATATCTGTGCTGCATGTTGTTAATAATTATACCTTTACTATTTACTAATCAGTGCCTGCAGACTAGAGGAAATGACTATCAATTTCTCAGCAAGAAATACATAAGAGCCAAAGTTGTACTGAATAGCATATTTAACTAACTGGCATCAACAACTTGCAATTCATTAGCCTCAGCATTAGAACACTTGTGGTCAGTCTTTTCGGGGGTCAAACAGACCATCCCATCACATTGTACAGTGAATATGCACCCATGTGTTAGAGCAAGTTTGTTTGGCTACCAGTGAAACAGAAATCTTCAAATGTCTATGCCTAGGATGGGAATTGAATCTTCAACATCTAACTAACCACAAACACACATCCAATTAGCATACAATACCTTGAGTATTCCTTCTATGAAACTTACATCAGAGGCATCCATTAAAGGTGTCCACAAAGGGGCCCCAAATGCAGACAAATGAGAAGACTATATTCATTGAATAGCCTGTTTTGTAATAAATCTCTATTGGCTTTTTCTTTGACTTATCAGGCAATTTGACATGCTTGTTGACAGTTTAGCAGCCACTATAGCCTGATGCCTTGAGCATTATCTGTATTACAATAGTTCTATGCAAATCACAGTCCCGATTAATTTCTTCCTCGTAGTGAAATTACTATTGGCCATGGAAACCAACAAGATGAAGCTTTCCCTATATCTTCTACCACTGATAAATTGCAGATTCTATACTTTATTGCAGATGAATATTGCATGAATCATTATTCAAGTGCACTGACCTGTTTTATTTTCATTGAGATCAACAGCTGTAATTGTCAGAGATGCTTGACTACTAGTACCATCCCCACAATAGACAGAAGTTTTATCGTCTTTTACAGAGTCCAGTTTAATAACTTCATCCTGAAAACAATTCCATGGTATGATTATAAGATGATGATTATGATTTATGATTATATTATGAAGTATGATTATAATTATTATTATGAAAACTAGACGTTTACTCATCCTATGACTAGGGCTGTAAATTTTTCGCAGTAATCGCGGGATTTGCAAAAATAAAAAATTTGAGATGCTGGCACAAAATTTTATGTTTAGCCGCAAATGGCCACACATTCTCAAAATTGCTTAAAACATGTTGACAATGTTGATAGGCTGTGATGGAAACTGAGCGGCAAAATGTAAATAAGTCTTCGAGTAAGCATCGTAAGTTCGATAAGTAACTAAGTTATCATTAGTTAAGTCAAGTTCGAAAAGAAGGTGAACCTTGACAAATCGACAATAATGTAATCAATGGTTTGCACCGACTCACTGTATCTAAGCTGTGACATAATGGTTATTAGCGGCATTTCTGTTTACAAGTACTGACTACTGATAAATCGAATTTTAGTATTTCTGCATTCAAGTAACTAATTTGAAATGGACAGCTCAAAATGTTTAGTCAAATTAAAAACTGCTATGTATGTAACACCGCAGATGAGGGCACACAAGTGTAAGCATGGTATGTTTCATGTGAGCAGCGATCTACTATTTTGAAAGTACATGCATTAAATCCGAATGACAGTTGGACTAAACACCTGAATATTGACGTTCACAAGCGCAGAGCAGAGAATGTTGAGAGTGGAAGGGGAAAAGGGAAATGTTGCAATCTGCTCTTTCAGCTGTGTTTGCAAAGCAGACATCACAGCAACAGCATCCGCCATCAATGGCATGAACGATTGTTGTTTATAGTCACTTATTGACTTATTTATCGTGTTACAAATTTGACCGTAAACACGTCACAAATTCTGTGTTTTTTGCCGCGATTGGCCCGCGAAGTTTTCAATTTTTGACTGAGAAAAATTTCCAGAACTACCTAAGATCATTTAAAAACAACTTTGAAATGAATTATCCATTTCAAATCAGCCCACGAGCCACGTTTAAGCAAGCCACATGTTGACGAGCACCTGGGGCAACTGCTGTTCTATTATTTGTATTATTCTCAAAATTAACTTTGTAACATTACCTAATGAAATTTATTATGATTTTCCTTATAGCAGCATCACCTGTGGAACTGAAATGATGTTTAGTTAGTGTAACAAAAAAGGTTGTCTTCAGGACTGACATTTCTGTTCATTCATATTATTAATTGGCGACAAGTCACTTTTGACAAGTCAAAAGTTCACAGGATGTCACAATACTAAAACCTTAAACACAAGAGCTCCTGAAGAATAGACATAAAATTCAAATCCCACATCAAAAGGACATCTGTTTGACATTAAACCTGGCATATAAAGAGGCTGTTCAAAATATCTGACAACAAGTTTAACAAAACTCAATATAAGCTGCCAAAATTATTTCATGGAAATAATAGATTATATTATATCGCATTATTGATCCAAAGAACACACATAAACAAAAATAATAACTGCCCAGTAGTTGCTGTCAGTAAGTCGTTGATTGTTACATTTTGGAAAAATGCGATTGTTAAGGTCATGTTTCAATGGAATAAAGCGTTAAAAAGCAGATTTATGCAAAAGGAGCGCTGGAAATATGAATTAGATGAAGCTCAGCATGTAAAATATTTCCCATATAACTTGTATAATACACAAAACTCCAGTAAAAGAAAGTAAAAAATTTGGCACAATAAAAGTTTTACATTTTGTCAATTTTCATATTTGGAAATAAATTTTGAAAATCAACATTTCCCCTTAAATTTCAAATATTGTTTGAAAACAGAAAAAGAATAAACCTACATTAAAGTCTTTGCAGTCAAATAGAAAGCTGCAACAATTTTGGTTCCTTATTAAGATTTGATACAATTGCTTTGCTACAATGATGGTGAGTTCTCTGCCCGAAGGGCAGGTCCATTTGGCTTTACGCCACCCAAGGATGAGGTGAGTGAGGTCGTTACCCATTGCCTTCCTCACAGACAATTGTGGGTGAGCAACATGTCCATGGTCGCAGTGATCCGGGGTGGGTTCAAACCTGCGATCTTCCGAACGCAAGGCACCGAACATCCCACTACACCACCGCACCTTATTGTACACATAATGGAGCTATCTAATTTTAAAAGTTGTGTGAAACATCTAGTGATGGTTGCTTTTGTTAAATCAGAATCAGAACTAAAGAAATTTTAAAGCAGTTGAATAATTTCTTAAGTTCAATCTGATGGAATTGGAGTACCAATGTCTGCATTATGTGCATCTATAGCAAAGCAATTATCAAATCTGTTAAGAAACCAACAATTTTTGCAGCTTTTTAAGATGACTGCAAAGCAACTTGTACAAAGTAAGCGGACAAATCCAATTTCTCTACCATGGGCACAGGGCAGCCAAGACATCATGTCGTCTGTAAAACCATCTGGAAAATAAGTACCTCGTCACGTCTTCAAAAATTACTAAACCCTCTTCTTTTCTAAAATGTGTCACTATGAATTAGGGCAGCCATATAGGCTATAACCACAACACTTACTTGTTTCAATTCAGAAGCTCCAGCACGACCAAATTCAGATCGTCGCTTTGTTCCACTTTGATCACTTTTGCTGCATTTAGCTGGCAAATTATCAGTTGACTGAATACCATTAACTCTTGTATGGTCTGGCAGTTCTGGCTTGTGAGAAGAAGAGTTAGATGATGGTCGAGATGATGGTCGGGACATGTCAGTTGGTTGGTCATACTTAAGTTTCTTTGAGCTCTGGCTCATGTCCATCGGTATATCCAAGGAAAGCGAAGCAGATCGTTGGGATTCAGAGCTTGTCACCAACGAAATTGGAACTGAACCATCATATGCCGAACTGAATGAAGAATCGTAAGAGGGCAAGGACCGGACAAAGGATGAAGGCCGAGACTTTGACACCTGACGGTCAAAGGAAGGGGAAGATGGGGTCGCAGCGGTCGTTTGGAGCAAATAAGGCATAGCCCGGACAGGCATCGGAAGGCTTTTCGGTGATTTCGGAGGCGGCGAAATAATAGAAGACATTTTACTGTCTTTTATTAGACTGTTGGACGCAGCAGCTCGAGCCGAACCGGATGATACTTGTGAAGGAAACCTCTGTGACACACTACCACCTCGAAGAGATAGAACCGTATCAGCACGATGATGAACACCAACAAGTGGACCAACAACCTGTTTTATCGTTATAGGCTGTGT
This sequence comes from Bimastos eiseni, assembly GCA_959347315.1. Taxonomy (NCBI): domain Eukaryota; kingdom Metazoa; phylum Annelida; class Clitellata; order Crassiclitellata; family Lumbricidae; genus Bimastos; species Bimastos eiseni. The sequence continues at coordinate 20,326,775 of OY365815.1, forward strand.
CCCCATCTGCCTGGACTGGTTAGCAATTTTCAAAGTGGCACCGACTGCTGGTGTTCCCGACGTCTTCATGCCATGCGCCACTCTCACAACAGACTGTGTTTCCAATTTCTTAACAGGCTGCCCAACTGGAGAGTGGTTGACATGGACAGACTTGAACTCTGGGGATTCACCATATGCTGAGCCTGGATATATGCTAGACCCAGGTTTAACAACCTGGGGTTCACTTTTCTTAACCATTCCAAATCCAGGAGGCGACTTCAAAGCATGTGCTCTATCTGCATAAGAGAAAGACTGGGCTACTCCTCCAAGCATTTGCCTTCCAGGCGACAACAGACTATGACGAGAAATAGCTTGCTGTGGTGCAATATGATGTGAAGGCTGTATATCTCGGATGTTCAGTAGACTTGGCATCTTGAGGTTTATAGCACTAATCTCTTTGGGAGAGTTGACAGCATCAGCAGATGTTGACATATTTGCTGCAAATGCAAAAAGTTCCCATGAGCACCTTTCAACTAACTGTACAGTCACAAATTAAGTGGTCAATCAAGATGGGGCAGACCCCGAGTTCTTGGTCATTTTATCTATTCAAGCACCACATGAACAACAAAGGACTAGCCCACTTCATATCAATAGTCACATACATTGAGCCTTTCAGTCAAATATGGCCCTCCAAAAATTCAAGGGACAGTCAATTGCAGACTAGTTAGTCAGAAATTCACCATTTCATAATGTACCTAAATCATTGCTAGATGTTGAAAAGAATACTTAAATCGTATGAGTTCATTCTACTCGTTATTAAGTTTATATGCTAGAGGCCTTATCAATTGTTACTATAGAAGTTACAACCTCACACTAGACTATATGCGATTCAACTGTGTATGTATGTGTGAATTTGGATATTTAATATCCATTGCATCTTGTAAGTACCTCACAACATTAATTTAGCTTAGGCAGTACCAAAGTTCATAAATAACAGAAAGTTAGTCTGTAACCAAATAACTTTCTGAAAAAATAGAAAAATCTTGAAACAGAGAGTACAAGTACATGTGCACTTGTGCAGAGCTCAATCAATGGAGCCCTCCCCCCCATCCAGATATAACTATGTCATTACTCAGAGTTCCTGGACCATACACAGTCCTCACAAGATGACCATTCATAAGCTAGCTCCAACTGTTGAACACTAAATAAAGGAACTGCCATACCTTGTGGCAAAACCAATCAACCAGGATATATCAACACCAAGAACACTGTAGCAAGATGTATAGTACATGCGTATTATAAGTGCATCACCATCAGTAACTCTTTCAAATTAATAATGTCATGTCTAACTAGACAAACTCAGTGATGAAAACAGAATCCATGCTTCCACGTTCAGATCAGACTTGATCAGATTCTTGTCTTTAAGTTGTTATCTATTGCTGTCACTAATTTGAGAATTTGGCTGCGGCAAACATCTATGCAGAGCAATGAAGTCTTGGCAGCAGCATCTGTAGCCAGTAATTCATAGTCTAGTCACAACATTCAGCATTACAACTGACAGCTCAAGAACACAAGTTGATAATCACAATTTCATCATAGAATAATTAACCACTTAGATCCACTGAAAGTACCATTACAAGCCACAGTGAAACCATGAAGCGATAATTATCATAAAACACCAATCCATAATCAACAACAGAAATCACCAACATCAGCGCAATTTCAACAAAAGCACCTAGGAAACCAGTGCACAGCAACGGTCAAACAAAAGCTATACCTGGTGAGGACTTCAGATTGATGGCACCAGCACAATCAACTGACAAGTTCAATGGAGGTTGTATCCGGGGATCAGTCAACCGATTTCCCTGTCCACCATGCAGATCAAAACCTCTGGAACCCGTTGTAGCAGATGAAATGACTGATACCTGTGCCAGTGGACTGTAAGGTTTAGAAGGTCCCAGTGGCAGACCATGCATCTGTCGACTGCCTCCTGTCACTGGTGTCAAATCCAAAACCTGATTTGGCTTGTTGTACAAGACAGTCTGAGGCAGCCTATGTCGGCCTCCTGCCCCCGTGTGAGACTGCCCATCAGATGTCCACATATTTTTAGGTGCACCTGATCGACTTCCACTCATTTTCATGTCGACCAACAGATCACTAGGCTGCTGAAGCTGCTTTGGCGACTTCACCCGTACCTGTTCAAACAAAGCTGCTTCTAAACTGGGACTTCCAGTAGCAGATGTTATGATATTAGAGTGCAGTTCAGCTGCTGCATGAACAACAGTGTTTGGCTTTGAAGCAAGAACCTGCACTGCACTGGAGTCATTGGTTACACAGCTTGGCCCGCTAATGTCTACTGAAACTATTTTGGAACTGTCTAGCGTCACTTGCACATTGTCTGAAATAACACTTGAACTGTCCGTACCATGTTTAAAGTCCAATTCAATTTTTGCACCATCAGCAACAACTTTCAAGTCATCTATGACAGCTATACAACTGTCTGCATCTGCCTTCAAGTTATTTGGAACCACGACATGATTATCAAGAATTAAATTCAAGTCATCAGAAACCGATGTATCACTATCAGGAAGAACTTTCTGGGCAACTGGGTCTTCTTTTCTATCGTCTGCTTTAATCACTGGCAAGCACATGTCACTAGCAGGCAGAAACATGTCCATCACAGGTATAAGGTCATCAGTTTCCATGGGGAACTCTGATAAAGGCAAACCCATTGGACTGCAATCTCCAACAAATCCTGATGCAGCCTTCATTTCTTCCGCACTCTCTGTCCGAGTGGTTGAAAGTGGCAGTTCTTGAACATGAGACTGCAGTACTAGGCTGCCAGTCTCTTCCTCTGGCTGTCCCTTGCTCACATCTTCACAGTCATCCCCAAAGGACTTCTCGTTCAATAGTGGATCATTGCCATGACTCATTCCAGATACAACAAGTTCAGAACTTGGACTGTCGTCAACCTTCTCCATGGTCGAATGCAGCTCTTCTGGCTCATCCATGAATATATCGTCAGGCAACACCACAGGCATCTGGTTAATGTGCAGTAAATCTGCTTGGTTCAAACGAAATAAATCATCTTCCGATTTTTCCACTGTGGAATTCACTTCAACTGTTATCTTGTCCAGTGGCTGATCAACAAATGTACTTGTATCAGCTTCCATTAATGGTGTGCTCTTAAATCTTCTTTTAAATATTCAACTAGCTATGAAAAAAATCACACTACGATGTAAGATTCACATTCAATTAAGTTCTTTATTCAAAAACATGATCTATTAAACCTGAAATCCAAGTGGAAGTAGAGTAAAGCTCATGAGATGACAGTCAAATTCTGTCAGTAATATACAACACTAGCCTAACTGCCCGGCATTGCCCAAGATTAAATTTTGAACTCAGCGGTCACCCCTGAAATTTGCCCTGATCACAACCGTTCTATTTGGCAAGCACTCTGAGAGACACCGGGTTATATAATGACCGAGCCTGATTTGCATATTAAAATTAACTCAACCTTCAGATGATGCAAATGGTGGCTGTCATTATATCGAATGTCTGCAAATTAGAAACTACAAATGTCGAAATATCGGAATATCAAGTACTAAATAGTACACTATAGTTTCGACAAAGCAACCGGAACAAAATCCCACACTTTCTAACTGAACACAGCAAATGAAATTACTACACCCTAAGCAAATAATTCTGGCTCTTTGCATCTGAATTTCACTTCCTCTGACTGGCTATATTCAGCATCTGCTCCTTGTTCATACGGCTGAGGACAAAGCTAACGAAGAGGAGTAATTGGAAGAATAGGAGGTTGTGGGGAACAAATCATGTCAGTTTCTGATTTTGACTTGAAGTGTTCCATAGGTGATCATAATTTCGCCAAGTGAAGCCTTGTTTCATAAAACACCTGATTTGCATATTAAATTAGCACCGCCATCGTACCACATGTTGCAAATTGCTGTGTACCATGATATGAAATATCGGTCATCTTGTCAATCTGAAACCAAGATTGTCAAAATATTGGCAATTAAAAATAAATTGTGCGTTGAAAACAGTGACTTTGACTTAGAAATCCGCACAAGAACAATTTCTTAAAATGTTCATATCGCCAGAGTGTTCCGTTCGCAAGCCTTTCCTGGGACCAAAAGAAACATTTTCTACTTTATAGCTTAGATCATGTTGCTAGGAAATAGTGTGCTATAGACTTTTCTCTTCACCTCTTAACCTGGAATCACCTCACATAAAGCTGAAACCTGCATTATAATTAAGTACTCAAGCCAACAGCTATAAATTCATATAGGGCATAACTGGAAATCGCCTCAGACATTCACCTTGGCTGAATATCACGTTTTCGGGACTATTCAGAAGTATTTGCCTCAGCAAATATCACACACACACACACAAACAGTTAAAAATAAAAATAATGTTATTCAATATTTTTTAGAAACATTTAATAACCTAAATACAAAAAATTAAATATTTTATGCTAAAATAATTAATAATAGTTGTTAAAGGCACAAACATTTATTCTGGTAATGATTTATCATGCAAAACGGCCAAAGTGACGAAAGTCGGAATTCTAAGAGTCACCTGTGGATGCTACTCGCTGAGCCGAAGTTGTCAAGTACTATTCGGTTCATACCTGGTTCCGGCAAATAGTGCGTCCAAATACTCGGATTCGGTACTCGGTGGAAATTATCTACTCGGTTATGCCCTAATTTCATATGCCATATTGAACAGCTGGCAAATCATTGATTAAAGCAACATGTGAATATAATGCATCACTATATTACATTATTAAATAAGCATTACATTTCTTTCATCACCAGAATGCAATCTGCACCATTATAACTAACTCAACCTCGATGTTTTCAATGCAATTCAAGAAATGGACATAGTGCAAAACAAATGTACATGCTATTTTTGGTAATAAAATTATTTAAACATAAGCAAAATTTAGATGGATTTTGCTAATCTTATGACAGCTGTTGCTTCATCTGTGCATCAAAGAAATAACATTTTGTCTTACCACACTTTTTTATTACATAATTAAGTAAGAGCCTTGGTCTTTTGGAAATAACCTGAAATAATAATTGCTTCTTTGTATATATTAGCCTATGATAAATCACAAAATGTCAATTTTTTACATAATAGTTTTCAAAGAGTCATGACCAAGTTTTACAAGCTTTTCAAATTCAAGTCGTACATATGTTATCATTCTGCAACTAAAAGTGCATTTCTAAAGGTTTATTTAAATAAAAATTAAGAAAAGTAAATTTTGTGCTGACTTGAACTTGTATAAGAAGTAACTTTGAAACCCGTGACAAATTGTCAGGCAAGCAAGAACAGTAAGTCAAAATATGCATACATCTGCAATCAAATGTATCACTTTCTGAAATTAAAATTACACGGCTTTACTAGCATTAAGTAGCATTTTCATGGACTTAAAAATAAAACGCAGACTTTACTCGCAAAAATCGGAACTTTGTATCCTTCCTCAAACTCATGCTTCTAAGTCAGAATTTGCGATTATTAATGGCAGCCTCGCTTTTACGTCAACCCGCCTCGCTTTGGAATCTGTCCATCACAGCGAAAGCAAAAACATTTTCCCTAACACACAAAAATGCCACAAAACTACCGCAACTATTAACGCACGAAAACTCAAATACGCCCTTTCGACGCAACAGAAAAACATATTTAATACAGCTCCAAAGAAAGGCTGGATGATCAGGCGTTACCTAGTGAAAATCTAGTTTTTGTATCACCTCCGGTCCGTAGTCACAAACAAGTAATATGGCCGCTGACGTAGACTCAAGTACTTCGCAATACTTAAGTCAGACGATCGATTAAAAGTTGAAAAAATGACGCATTTGTATTAACGCAACCAGTAAATCTCATTACAGAAGTGCAGAACAAACTCTGTTACGTTTTTTGATACTAGTTTTCAACCGGTAAAATCCTCGCTTAATCAAGGAAAACCAAAATACGAACTCAACCTCATTTCTCACCACATCATCGCCTATACATGGTCTCCGATCAATTGGCGGCGTTCAACGAGGAACGATTTGAACGCACCTCGTATGATAAGGAAATGAAAAACATAAAAGATGACAATACCATATTATGATTTACTAGACACATAACAGGGAAAATCGTATAATTAGTAGATATAACTCGGACAAAAGCACCAAAACAGTATGTTTTATGTTTATTTTTGATCCTTGAGCAGTAAAATGAAACCTAAATCTAACGGCTATATGAGGCCATATACTTATCTGGCCCTCTGCGATTTACCTCTGATATGTTGCAAGCAGAAAGTCTCTCGTGTCAGAGGGAGGAAAATCGAATGCTTTGCGCTGCTGTTCCATTAACCGTCCACAGCGCAATCGGGTTTTATAATGCGAATAATAAGAATGTTGAGATTTTTAACTAGGCCTACGCTAGCGTGCGAATTATGCTCTGGATTGGTTATTGTCGATTCGATTATATTTACTATCGATTTTCATTTATTTATCAGAAGGGTTTAACTGAATTATAGTTGGTCTTGGTTTTAAATTAACTTACCGCAACTTGAGACAATTTATTTGTTTGGTCAATCCTTCGATAGTTTTGTGCTATTTGCTTAACTGGCCCTTTGTTGAGTAGTGTTAAATAGTTGAAATAGACCTAATAAAAATAATACTAGGCCTAATGTTATTGTAACAGATATCTGGTCATCATAAATGCCTTTCACATGGCAATGATGTTGTCAGATTTTTAGCGTGTAGGCCTATATCTCAAACCATAGGGCCCTAAGTGATTGAGTTCAGCTGTTCATGTGAATTGTTTTTTGTTGTTTCATAGGGCCTAAGCACGTAGGCCTAGGCCTACTGTCATTGTGCTACCAATGTTTATTGAACTAATGATTGATATAAGCTTACTATGGATGTTTATTTATGACCCTTTCGTCTTCTGCCTCCGATTTTACTGATAAAATTAATGCCACTTAATTGCCCTGTGCAGCAACAGTGCAGGACAACAGATTCGCTGTACAAATCTGTTGTGAATTAGACCTAAGGAAATAACCGGAATGAAGTAGGCCTAGTAGGCTGCGCCCGGTTGCACGAAGGTTATAGGATCGAGTTTCAAAATTAAATCGATTTCCAGTAAATCACTTTGTGATTCGGATAATATAGGCCTGCAGAGCGTTGCTAGATGCGCTGGAATATGCAACTCGTCCAGCAAAAGTAGGTGGGCGGATAAGACAACGAAAATCGAGGCTCAAACAGCAACACAATCAATATGCTTGCTAGCATGACAGCGTACAAAACAAGGCAACGTTAGGCCATTGTTGAACGTATTACCTTAGGTCAATAGACCTACACGCAGCCATTGTGTAGGCGTAGTTGCGGTCATTCCATGTAGAAATTCAGTAGGCCTAAATCACACGCATATAATTGGCATGGTCTGATCGTGACATAAAATTATCGCAATGCATCGCAGTACCACACGAGACTATCGGTTTAGGCCTAAGTAGTTTTATAATCTTGGTGCAGTCCCTCTACGTTGCAGAATTTTGTTCTATGACGCAATACCAAGTGAATAGAATTAAGACCTTTCCCTACGGTCGCACTAATGGTTATAAGGTCAGTTTCCTGGCCATTGAGGGTCAATCCAAACTTATAAAGCGCCATCTGAAAGCCAAGCACCAGCTTATGTACATGCATGCTCTGCGTCGAATAACAGAGGTTGTCCAAAGGGTATGTGTATATGATGAACTGCATTGACTCCTAACTTTTCCATACTCGCATAGGCCTACAATTTAAAACTCTCATTTTAATCTTCAAGGCTCAGCGAGGTCTTGCCCCGATCAAGATACAGGTCTGGTTGACGCAATATTCCAGCCTCATTCAGTTTCCTCCCTCCGTCCAATTCGCTCGTTCAATAGACTTGACCAGTTTACCTCTTGAGGCTCTTGATTCCTCGAACTAGACAACAACAACCGAAAAAACTATAGCTCAGTCTCGATCCTTTGCGTCAATTGGTCCTTCCCTGTGGAATGCGCTTTCTCCATCTGTTCGCTCTCAAACATTATCTGACTGTCTCTCATCCTTTTAACTTTCTTTAACTTTCTCAAAACCTATTCTTCTAGCGGGGACTTGTGCACAGGTAGCGATTCTGAACGGTTCACCCTAATGGAGGTTCTGTATAAGTGCTTAAATACAATAAAAATAATACAATAGAACGTGGGGTTGCGAGGTTGTGCACCGAGCGAGTTGGTAGCCTAACATTGAATTGACATATCATAGCAATTTTATCATTTTGAAATGGGCGACCTAGGGCGCCAAGTGAGGTCAAGGCCGCTACTGTATATCAGGTGTTCGGTGCCCTTGGGACAAGGCAAACAATTCCATCTGTCAAGTGTAGGCTTGGGCTAGGCCTAACAATAACTGCGTTAACATAGCGAAATGTTGCAGATATTGAAAGAAGGATCATAGTTAAAGAAGCAGAAGCAAACACAGCCTAAGGCAATGGAGAACTTTCCACTTAATTAGGTGCTACATTGTTACTGAATGACCACGTACAGCTGTGATCGGCGCTATGGAATAAACCGGATTTTACTAATTAGTAATTACAAAACAATTCTAAAGACATCAACTTGCATGCTGCTATACAAGGTAGACCTTTACATATACATGTATATTAGCGTTCGAGAGATGGGAGACAGACAGACGGAGACAGGGAGAGATACACAGAGCGACGAAGAGACCGAGAGAGAACACCCGATTGCACATTATAACCCTTTGCTCTCCGAGAACTCATCTTCCTCTGAATTGCTCCAAAAACAGACAGTTGTTAATTCCAAGTTGCGCGTTACATCTTTACCATCATCGTCGTCATCATCATCATCACATCCTGACGTCAGCCATAAGGCGGCTATGGGTGCGAATAGATTAACTCTATCTAGGATAATTCTCTAAAGTCTAATAACGGCTGCTTTCAGTGTTAGTCAAAGTCCTGCCGTGCATGTCCTCGTTTTATAGACCGTGCACGGGGCTTTCTGGTATTCAGTTGAAATGAACGACAGCCGTCGAGACTTGAATTAGCCTGCTAGTAGAATTCGTCAAACGTTTACACCATCGCTAGGCCATTGTTGCATGTATAATCATAGGTCTATACAATTAGGCCTATTAAAGGCGCAGGCCTACTATAGTGTTCAGATGGAACATGTATGCATTCTCATGTTAGAGGCAATGGTTGCTTCTCTGTAAACCTCCAGTTTCTATACCAGTTTTGCTGCAAAATGATTCAGTCCACTTGTCACTTTCATACAGCATGTGAATTACTCAAATGTAATTCAGTGCTGCCTTTTAACGTGTCCATCGCCCGTTATATGCGACCGTGTCGTCCTACATTTGATTTATAGAAAGCAGTTCGACGACACCAATGCCCTCTCTATGTAAGGCTACTCCAGTCGCTTAGTTCAAAAGTAGGTCCTATGCTACTTAATTCTCGTGTTCGAAAGAATATATATACATATACATATATATATAATATATATATATATATATGCTGTATGAAAGTGACATATATATATATATATGACATTACTCTGAGTACAGCTGGACCAACATGTATTATTGCATAATTATAACATAGTCAGAGAGCGATAATTCTGGGACTTTCCACGTGGGAACGTAGGCTTCGAATAGGCTACTTTTTCAAGCAATTCGAACGAACATTATTAGTTTCTGAAACTGTTGTTCAGATACCATTTCAATCGAAAGTAGAATGAGAAGGTCGTTAATTGCCTTAACCACCCGGCTTACTTTTAGGCCAATACATAATAATATTTAATATCACAGGCATATAGTGGCGTATATAGTGTATATAGTGCATATAGTGGCGAATGTGTCACTAATTAAAAAGACATGTTTAGCCTAGGCCTACTATATTAAACAGGTAACGCATGTTCGCGGTACAAACATTCGACCGTAGGCCTGCATGTCCAGACTGAGAACAAAACTGGTTGCTCAGAGTTTGGGACGCGATTCGTTTGCTATTAGGCCTAATATTCATATCGCATGTAGGCATAATAACCTGAACAGCCAGTAACAGCCTACAGGCTAAGGCTTACAACTTTTAATAGGCTGGCCTATTGTAGACATGTCAGCCTCGGAATGAAGTTGTTCAAACAAGAGTAGCAATAGCAATAGCAATAAAAGCGTGATTGGTGTAGGTCTACTATAGTTGGCGGCGTATACGACGTCATAATTATATCGATATCTACAATAGAAAGTAAACAGTTCCTTATTAGGCCCACCTTGTCGGCATATTGTGAAAATTGTAGTGAACATAATATTATAGATCCTAAATGGAGGAAGGTTGAGCGTATGCAGCATAAGGAAACTTGTCGTTACTGATACTTTAATACTTGAATACGGCCTACTTGTTACTACCAGGGAGTACCAGCTAATGTAGGCTACACGATGGATTTAGCCATACACCTATAATAGGTCTAACCCTCCGAATATAGCTCTACACCGAATACACTACTGTCCGTGTCCAGCAAACTCTAGTAGTTGCAGTATTGCACGACACTGTGTGATAACAAAGATTATTAGCAACGCCCTCCTCGTCTATCCAGGCTTGGGACTGGCACTGTCAGAGGGCAAGTAGTGAAGGTGTTTGTCCGTGTCCAATATCTGTAGCTCCTGGCATTCGCATGGGTCGCTCTGGGCGTGGCCTAATAAACTGTTAATAGCGATCCACATATGGACCTGTCGAGCTACGCTGTTACGGTATGCCCACAAGGTATAGGTCGGAAGTGTGATAAAATCAGATCGATAAATAGGCCCTATAGGCGATAATTTGATAAATTGGCGCACATAGGCCTACCTCCACTAACAATTAAGACTTAATTATGCCGATATGCCTAAGTAGGCCATTGTATGTAGGTGTCTATAATTATGTATTCTGCGTACAGCAGCCGCATCATAATTATCCAGAATTGATGCATTGGCTAACTTTTGCTAAGAGAACTTTACTACGCGAATGTTTTACGATTTTGCATAAGCTATTGCTATAATTATTATTGTAGGCTTAATTTTTAAGACATTGTGCGTTTAATAAATGCTATTCTTACTTACGTACTTTGGTAGGTCTTGCTATTATTATTCATTGCTATAGATATATTGGCGCAAGTAATCACTGATAGCAGTCATAGGCGTATAAGAGGCAATTGGAAGGGGAAAGTGCCCCACCCCGAATTATGGCATTCCTGCGAGTATAAGCATCGGTAAGAAACCTGCAGAAGAAACTGGTAGACGTAGAACTCTCGCTCCAATTTGCCCGAACAAAACCTTGCCCCACCACTGATAAGTTGACAACTCCCCAGTGGTCCTTCATGTACGTATATGCCTATGCAGCAGTTCCACCTCGTCTTGTCTCTCAACTAACGATTCCACAACACTGACTTCCTGGTATACATGGCACGTGCATATTGCCCTGCCAAGAGTTTCAATATAGGCCTACTGGTCAATAATCAGTGTCCTAAAATATCTTGGATATTGTACAGAAAGACGGTTAGCGACAATGCACACATGTAAAGAGCACAATGGTCGATACGTGTATGGGATCCAAGACAGGTGTACTGTCGGCCCGCTACTTAACCAATAGCCCCATGGGAAAATTGGAGACAGTCCAATTCTCCCTCTGACCCATCTTGGCGGGCTTGCATGGCAACATTAAAGGACCCACGTTCCCATATGGAACTCGCATGGAGGCCACCTCTATTATATCTAATCAGAGGCGGCGATCCCGGGGGGAGGCCGAGGGCACAATTGCGTCCCCCACCTTTTACAGACAGGGGAAAATTTATACGTGTGTTCCCCCACATTTCCTACTCCTCTCATTGGGTGTCCCCCCCACCTGTCAAGTGAGATCGCCGCCTCTGTATCTAATGCCCACGGAAATGGTTGGCACGGACAATGGGGCTAAGTCTGCATTTATCGTGGGGGATAGATTATGAATCTGCTAACTTTTATTTAGGCCTAATCGTAATCGTTAACTCGATATTCTGCAGCGCCCACAAAAGCGATGATGGGAAAACCAGCTTAATCATGAAAGGCACGTTATATCAAAATGGTATAACAACTGTCAATGGGTCGCATTGCTCATACGCTGATTCATTCATTAGGAGCCTATTCCCAAGTCTAAATTAGATGTAGGCTTGGGCGCTGCAGGCACACACATGTACGGCCTATCCTTATAACAAATTTATCATTATGTTCAATATACGGACTTGCTATAACTGATTACTTTATAGCCAACTCAATGCGGGGGTGCAACAAAGCATAAGGTTTAATTACATTTGCGGGGGCATAGCCTATTAAGCTTCCGCACACACTTCGTCTGTGATCCTACGCCCCCGTCTAATAATTAGCAGGAACTTGCCAGGCAGACACGTCGGGTTTCACCTCTGAGATTCGGGTTCGAATCCCGGTAGGTGATGTGAAATCGATCATATAGACAATAGGCCAAACTGCTTAGCCTCGATAAGATTCCCTTCTTAAATACAAGACACACGCAGTGTTACTTACGTTGATTTGAAGGACATGCATGACGACCTCCTGTCTTTTACAGAGCGTCGTGACGCTGTCGCCTAAATAGATCTTGAGTTTCTTAGTCATCCAGGATATTTATTCCGATGATTTGATGGTAACTTGCACGACTTCTTTATGTGTAGAAAGTTTTGATAACTGACGATAGTTGCCTTTTGCACTTGTTAATTAGTGTGGAAATTTGTGACTTTTTTGTCAAGTTCTTGAGGTGCCCCAAAGGCTCCAAACTACACTAAAATGTACTTGTGAGGGAATGATAATTTAAAATTTATCTGTGGGCCATATGCCCAGCACTCAAAGCAACCCTTCCTAACCTTCCAAAGCCCCACCGCATAGGTGCCGGATCTCATATTAGGCGGGATCTGGCCGAATTTAAACACTTGGTAATGTGCAGTTAACAAAGACGCTTGCGATTTGAAGTCGGTAGATGGCGGGACATGGTAGCAATGGAATAGCCTACATAAGCTCAGACGGGAAACACGTTATTGAAATTAGTTGTAAGTGCTGTATATTATGCCAAGCAAATTTCTGTCGACTGCAACGGCCTCTGTTGTCAAAAGCGGCCGTTTAACTCCGGATCCATCCATCAACGTTATTTATATAAGATTATGTCATGTTATAATGTGATTTCATAATAAATTGCATTATATTGGATAATTTCTTATTTTGAAATAACTTTCCTATGAATAACCGAAATTAAAAGGTTATTACCGTTTGTAATATTTGTCACTGAAAGCTTTGTTTAGATACCCATGCAGATACGCTATAAAAGACCTCTGGATAGCATGCCGCTATCGCTTCTCGGCCTCTTGGCTGAGATCAAAGTGTGTTTTCTATCAGCTAAATATCTGATACGTGTTCTATCTAAGGATATGAGGCGTTGATATGCAGGACCTATTATCCTAGTCTCGTAACCAAATGGGGTTCGAGTGAAGTATAGCGGTCGTTAGCCACACCCATCACGGGGAGAAATTCAAAGCAAACATTTTCTTAAATTAGGTTAACGATTCCGTCCCTCGTGTGGAAGGCCTAGCGTGGGCTATGATATGTATGCTAGATGGCCAAAAGGCCAGAAATTAAATGAAAGCTCTGTTTATCGCTTGATTTTCCCGCGTGTACTTTGTACATCTATAGCTAAGATAGCTCAATATTTTAAATAATCATTGAAGAATTATTCGTGCTTAGCTTTGCATTTTTGCATTACCGTATAAGTTATTAATTCATTTAGTCATTACGAGAATTTGAGTATAGCCTATAGCACCTCTTCAATGTGACTACACTGTACTCGGAGGCGCTTCCAAACCCAGCGCGGCCAAATAAAACAGTCTTAAGATGAGAGAGGAATGCCTGAGAGGAATAATAGGAAGGGAGATGAGCGTCATAGGGAAGCCATTCCAAATCGAGGGGTCTACCAGTACCACTGAGAAGGCGCGGCTTTGCACACGAAAGTGTGTGAGTAGGCGTATGTCTGTGGGCGCGCGCTTGTGCGTAGGCGTCGTGTGTATATTTATACATGTAGCATGTGTAGGTGCGTATGTGTGATGGTGCCGTGTGTGTGTGTTTGTACGCGGATTAGAAATGCAAGGGAAAAGTGCGAAGAATGCCCGGACGAACTACTTCCGCCATGAATGAATGAACTCCATTAAACGCAAACAAAATATACATTTAGCGCCTTCGTTAGAAAGCTGTATGAATTTCATCATTATGTCACACGATTGTGATGATGACGACGATGATAATGACAATGGTGACGATGACAACCATGAGAATTATTAATGACGACGACGACGCCCCCGATGACAATTATAGCGCAGAGACGTTTAAACGTTTTCAAACCGTACGACATACAATCTCAAATTCCCACATTTGCCAAGAAACCTAATTTTAAAATAGGGCCTACCACAATTTATATACATTTCATGGCTTTAACACGTGCTACAAAACAGTCGTAGCAAATGCAGTGTATATAAGATAATATATGAATAAATATGGTCGCATAAAATTATGAAGACATGGGCTTAAGTGATTTAAAGCCTACACAATATGTATTCAACCAGATTACACGTCTATAGACTTTACACGACTCGGCCTACAGGCGACATGTGAACCTGCAGTTCGTATTATACAGTGTTAATAACGTATGCATCCATGGGCTTATGTATATTTAGACCATCAAAGGTATCGTAGACCTTCATTGTTATAGGCCTCCAGCAAAATAACGTGCCCTGAAAAGGCTCTACTTAGCCTGTAGGCCTATACACCGTTACGCCCTCTCCCTGTTTAAGATCCTCTCGTTGTTCGTAGGTTATTTTAATTATCATTATGCCAAAACTTAAGCAGTAACCACCTTAGTCGTCTGATTGCCTGCCTGACCCTTGGATCTTGACCATCTGCTCGTCGATTTTATTTTGATTAAGCGCCTGTGATAACCTGCTTTCCTCGAATTCACTTTCAGGCGCTGTATAAATTTCGAGATCGATCAAGATTACAGATTAATAGGCTATAAACACGGCCAAAAACCGCAGCATGAGGATCAGTCTCTCAGATCACTCGCCATCAATAATTATAATCCCCTACTCGAATCTCAGAAATCCTATCCTCGTATCCCAAGGCCTGTAGCATAATTTCGGGACGAAACTTAAATGCGAAATTGCACATTTTGGACTACGGCTCGGCAACTTGTAGGCCTATAGGCTTAGGATTATATCGGCCGATCATATATATATGCGATATTTAATAAATTAGTTCACTATCGCATATATACTGTAGCAGTTCTCGAAGACGCCCATCAGGTCAGTTTGAAATCGTTTCTATAGACCTACTGCAGATTGAAACAGGAAAAAGACTGCAGCCAAGAACATTATTTTCAGACCACGTGTCAGGTATTAATAATTGGCTGTAGGCCTATCTTAATTGTCTTCCAGGTGACGACTTTCCCTTCAAGACCCATGGGCCATGGTCTTTCACAGCTTTACAGTGCTATCTAGTTATAGATGCAACAAAATATGGTGCTGAGGTTGTGATGTTGGGAAGGGATTATGTACAGTGTTGCCCTTGCTGCATTGTAGGCCTAAAGCCTACATGGGACCAATATCAGACTTTCATCTGCACCCTTCTCATAGGGCTTGTATGTACACGTGTACGGCCTAACATGTAGTTGCACTCGTTTAATATTTGTTTTGGGGCGTGAAGAAAGAGACCCGGCAGTTCATGGGAAACATGCATCCTAGTTACCAGCCTGTATGGAAGTTCCCAAAATACTATTAAAATAGCATTCTGCCAAATGGAAGAGGCACGGCGTCTAATAATGCGTCAAATCGACCAGTTACAGCTTCATAAATTAATGGTCTGTGACTATTGACACGTTTTGTGTGACCTGCTTTCGTAACCGGAAGTAAAAGAAAACTTTGTCGAAAAAAACCGCCTTAATAGCAGCTGTCAAGCTATCAGTCTCTATCATCTCTGAATACGGATTTTAACGATTAATTAATCGGAAATAATCAATCGATTAAATTCGGCGTGTAAGATTAATTTATTTAAATACGGAAGTAGTTTCTCGCGAAGACTGGAATCATGTACTGTAGGCCTTAATATTCCAAGCAAATTTCTGTCGACGGCAACGGCTATTGTTGCCAAAAGTCTTTAAACTCTGGATCCATTTATGCGAAGACTGGAGGCTGGTCTTGATGTAAATCTAGAGTTCCTCAAGGTCAAATCTGAGTGCTTTTCTCCATCTGTATATTATCTTTACCATTATTTAAAATCGTATGTTTTGTCTGTTTACAAGTGCCCTCCTCCCGACGAAGGCTCGCGTACTGAACGCTCTAGCTATACGAAATTTCTTACAGCTCGCCCCTTATGCAAATTCTGATATTTTAACATCTGAACTATAGAATTGCCCACATTCCCGACATTTCATATTAGTGCATTGCAGGAGCGAGTTACGCATCCCAGCCAACATACCCACATGGAGACAATATAGGAATCGTCCACAAGGGACGCCCGCAACGGGGGGGGGTTGGGGTAGGTGAAATGCGGACATGGGGAGGGAGCAGGGATGGGAAGTAATTTAATCGAGTTATTGAAATAATGAGTAAAATAATAAAAAAATTCATTGGTCCTACTCATTAGGCCTACTTATAATTATTTCGTTGTACCACCACTTTGATCACAGGGTGATGCAATAATTATTTCCACCTATGTAAATTGTTTGAACAGCTGCTGCCTATGAAGGAAGCAAATTAAGTTAGCGGTTTCTGACAATGTTATGCAAAATAAAAGTAAAATAGGAAGCATGTTTCTTGCAGTGTCTTGCCTGTATTTATTGACCCTGATAGTGTTGTATTTTGTGATTTAGTGTAATTGAAATTACATTACTTGTAATTAATTAGTAATTACCAGCAAAACTCGAAAGCAATTGCTAGGCCTAATGTGTAACTCTGCTGCATTTTCACCAGCAATTGGTAACTTTTAATTCAATTACAGCCTTTAATATGTCCATCCTTGGGAGGGATGTGATGAACTGTGCAAAAGTCTGCTAAATTATCGCCAAAATAATTTTGGATTTTAGTTCATTATTACCCAATATCGATGCGTTATAACTACGATTTTAAATGAGCGCAATGACAAATTTTTTTTAATAAATGTAAATTACTTCCATATTTGTTTTATTAAACGCACCGGATGCTTTAAATAAGCGTTTACTAAATTTGTTGAATCTGCTATTAATTTTTTTTTTACATAGCCTTTATTCAATCTATTAGAAAGCGATGCAGTATAATAATAACAACAGGCCTATGCAAATCATTGTAGGCCTAAATTATTAGTGAATTATCAGCAGTTGCAATGGTGGCTCATACATGCGTGATGCGGACGTTCGCAAGGGGAGGGGATAAGTGGCAATGCGGACAAATGCGGACAATGGGAGGGGTAAAAAGTAATTTTCTGCGGACGTCCTTTATGAACGAACTATAGGACATCATGTTCTCATATGGGGTCCATGCGACGCAGGCCTGTGTGATGATGACCTGAGAGATGTTCATAGGTCGCTAATATGATCAATGTCAATTTCATAGACGAACTTTAGCACCACTTCGTAAGGCTTCAGTAGGAAGCGCTTTTGAGGCGATAAAGCCTTATAATAAGTGCCTTTGGATACATACTTCACTTGACCATATTGAGCTGTCGGTGCTACCTCGATCGGGTTAACGCTGTACCACCAAATCTATGATTTCCTAATCCTGTCTCTTTAGTGATGTCACATGTATTTAATATTATTCAATATGTTTTATGATGTAGGTATGATTTCTGTCGTTTGAATGCATATATCTACAATCTACATTGTACATTTTGGTGTCGACAGCTATAGAGTTGGTCAGTTTTTAGCCTTTAACCTTCACTGAATTCATCGCGTGCATAGTATACGGTTTGCCAGCAACTATACATGTATAAAGTCCGTTCAATCCACGGAGATCATCTCATTACCGTCGCTTCCGCTGAATGCCCCATTTGGCTGCATTTCCCTGTGGATTTCGTCTAAAGGGTCTACTCTCTCTCCCTTCACTTGTGACCATAAATCTCGAACTGCTTTCAATTGATGCCAGTTAGAATACGGCAGTTTCAATTATTTATCAATTTTTTGAAGTATAGGCCTACAGTAGCAATTTCAGTTTAGCGAAACTCTGATAACAAAGATCATTAGCGTCGCCTTTCTTTATCCAGGGTGGGACTGGCACTGTCAGAGTGCAAACAGTGGCGGAGTAAAAACCTTGTGTCTAATAAGCCTATCAGTTCTGTAAATGAATTGCGATAATGATTGGAATTCATTTTATTCCTTTTTCTTTGGACTCGATAGTCGTTTGGCAAGAGGCTTAAGCGCTTGTAATTCGGAGAGAATACAAGTTGATCGCTCCTCTCCCACCGTTGCATACGGACTGAGTCTTCAACTGCAAAACGCGCTCAGCGCCGTCGATGTAGGTCTATGGTTGTGTGCACGCTTCTGAACTTTGGAATGGGAACTGTATCAACTATACGTATACCGATCTATATTGATACATGCATGGACTGTCTGTTTGGGGCCAGATCTTTAATTGCTCGAGACCATGGCCTACACATACTCTAATACAAAAACGTGTTCACTATATTTGCATATGCAAGCGAGAGCTAACTTACTTACTCTGTGGTTCGATTTCCGGGCAGATGTCAGATTCTAGTAGTAGAATACCAATCGATAAGTGACAGTGTATTCTCTCAGTTCTGTAACGTAAATAGTATCGTCGTTTGGATAGTGCGCGGTGCACTGTCGTAATCGTAATCTCCAAATTTCCAAAGCGCCACTCGAATCCAAAAGCGCATTGCACTAGCTTATTCTCGAAGGCTGCGTGAAGTCATTGGGGTTGTCCAAAGGGTTGTTCGAAACAGGTCCGAGTCAGTTTTCAGAAAGTCGAAGGAGGCAGAGAAGCTGCATGTTAAGGCGGGTGTCGAATATAAGGTGGATGATCGGGTGATTCGGGGATAAAAGTTATATTATAGGGTCCTTGGCATGTCGATGTTTAGAACGGAGTCAATGCTTGAATGCTTCATCATGGATCCCCGTGACAAAGTATTCGTACTGGGGAAGTCCGCCTGTTGCTTCCCGTTCCTCTCCCCGTCAACAATTCCTCCCAGATCAACTTTCCCTCTCTTTCAATACATATTATTCTCTTTCTAATCACCACTCCCCTTCCCCAGCCATTTACTATATCTGGGTTATCGGCTTACGCAATCCTGAAACTTCTCGTTTCTTCCTGTTCCTCTCTCTCTTTCTGTCTCTGTCTGTCTGTCTCTGTGCGCGTGTGTGTGTGTCTGTCTGTCTCTCGATCACTATGTCTGCCTTCTGTCTTTGTTTGTTTGTCTGTTTCTATTGCCATTGTAAATGCTGTACTTCCTTTAAATGTACCTGTCACATCAAGGATTGCTGCCACATGAAGTGTTAGTTTCCACTGCTTGCATATACTGTATGATATTCCTATTATCAAAACCCTATGAATCAGAAACATCATTTGGGCATACTTATGTTGTCGGTTAAGTGACCATGTGACCAGTACCTAGACATCAGTGTGACGCTTTATGGCTGAACACCAGACAAAACTGTAGGGCAGCAAACCCTGTGATTTATTACCTCGCATTGTATGTCCTTTGCCAGTTTAGTGGCAGACATTAATTGCTTATGAGTGCACCTATAATCGTAAAAGGTAAAGTTATGATGAATTTATAATGAATCTCTATGAGATATCAGATGAATATAAAACAATTAATTTCCGATATTTCTCGATGTGCAGTATGAATTGGATGACTTGAGGACGGTCTGCTAATTTGACATATGTGGCAGTGGAGGGAATCGAACCGGAGACGGGTGAAAGGGGCTGGAGAGGCTGCAATAGCACTTGGGAGAGCTTTTCTGTCAATATGTCACGGCTGATGATTTATGGTGGTCAGAATTACAGTCCAGATGCAATTCCTTTGACTTATGAATGCATGGCTAGTCAAAGCGAGAGTGCAATGGGTCTGTGATGGCCGTTTGACATAGCAGATGTCTGGCTTAGAGCCCTCCTTGCTAAGCAGAGATCTACAGGATAGACAGGATGATAGCTGCTGCTGCTGCTGCTGCTGCTCAGCTTCTGAATGGTTGAGTGATCCCCATCTTGGATGATGTGTCCAGGTTAGAGACTAATTCGAGACAGTCGTCATGCAGGGACTTCCACTAAGTCCTTTATTCTGCTGGATTGTGCAGTGCACCTTTATCATCATCGCCGTCGCCGCCGTCGTCGTCGTCGTCGTCGTCGTCATCGTCATCGTCATCGTCATCATCATCATCATAATAATAATAATCATTATCATTTTTAATAATGATAATGTTAATACTAATACTAATACTAATAATAGTAATAATAATAATAATAATAATAATAATAATAATATTATTATTATTATTGTTATTATTTTTATTATTATTATTATTATTATTATTATTATTATTATTATTATTATTATTATTATTATTATTGTCATCATCATTATTCACGTTTTGAGTAGCACTATTTAATGACCAAGCAATTGCTGAGCAATTAATTGTTCTCGAATTCATACACATAGGCCTACTATAGGTGAGCATTGTAATCAGTGGGTTCCCTTGTTCCGCACTGTGTCGTATGTCTGTCCAAGTGTCCTTCTTTGCGCCGTCCAGGAAGGTCATTTCAGCTTTTCCAGAGGAACAAGTAAGAATTTTTAGCGATTGGGAGGGGGGTAGAAAAAAAGAGTTGTCAAGCAAGAATTTTTAATTTGTGTGGCGTCGTGGGCGATTTCTTCTTGTTTTAAATTTGTTTTGGTTTGGTTTTTGCGTGTTCAGTTTTACCAAAAGATTTGATTTGTTAAATCTTGTATCGGCAAAAAACGCTGATACATTCTCAAAAAAGTGAACTTATTCAATTATAGGCACGTGTGATATGCTATAATGTTAATATATGAAATTCAATGAGATTTATTATTAATATGGATATTAAATTAATTATGGCCTTGTATGGAAATTTAAACGCACTATAATGTAAATCAGGAAATTCAGGTGGCGAATCCCCCCCTGCGGGCAACTGCCCCCCAAATGACGTCCCTGTGGTTATCTGCCTGTTGTGTATGGCCATCGTTTGCTTTGTATTCTTTGCATTTGCTATGATATACTATGCAACCGAAGTATATGTTGTACGTCGCTGAAAAATAATTTCAGATGGTCTGCCTTCTCTGCGGAACGATTTAGGCTTCAGTCATTCTCCTGAATTGCGGTCCAGCCCTCTTATATGCTTAGACATTCGCTATAGACAAATTATAAGGCGTACAATGACTGCATGCTAAATTATATGCGGAAATAACGATACACTTATATGTATGCACACTCGCTTACACACACCTACACACCGACACACCGACGCACCCAAACACACAAACCAACACCCAAACACACAACCAACACTAACACACAAAGCAGGTGGTTGTATAAGTAAGTAAGTAAGTATATTCTTGAATCAAACGTCTGCAAACGCACAACATTTAGAAATTAACAAGTACGAACAAAAACATCAATATACATAAACACATAAGACTTCTTTCCAGACAAGTTGCGTGTGGTTTGAAATCGGTGCAAAGGCATTTTCATCGTATTTGAGCAAATATCGTCGTTTGGTTATTGCGTTGACTTCTATGAAAGAGACAGATTCCGGCTGAGCTCTGCAGTTGTCATCTGATTAGATAGGTTTTGATTAATCACTAATCTCTGTAGATTGACTGCTATCTGTGGCTGTGATCTTCACCGGTCGATGGTTGGGTTCCCATAGTACCGGGATGCCGGACATCGATCTGGGACAAGGAGTCATCTGCAAACATCTGCTCCGCCCATTACCCATTATATTACATATATTATATATATGTACATATATATGTATGTGTCTATGTGTATATATATACATATTGAGTATATATATATATGTATGTAACCATGTCACTCCTTGGAGAGTGTCAATGCAACGCTACTATGGGCGTCATAAGTATGTCTGGTGTAAGTGCAGAAAAACTGTCACCAGCTGCTGAACAGTTTGTGTTTGTTTCCTTCAGAAGTCAACAGTTGAGCTGCTTGGACCAGGAACCATTGCTCTATAGTTCCTAATTGCATCGCTTCTCATTCTATGTCTGTCTGTCTGTCCGTCTGTCTGTCTGTCGTTCTCGTTCTGTGTGTCTGTCGCTGTGTTTCTCTGTCTATGTCTTTTTATGTCTTTCTCTCCCTCTCCCTGTCCCTGTCCCTGTCCCTGTCCCTGTCCCTGTCCCTGTCCCTGTCCCTGTCCCTGTCCCTGTCCCTGTCCCTGTCCCTGTCCCTGTCCCTGTCCCTGTCCCTCTCCCTCTCCCTCTCCCTCTCCCTCTCCCTCTCCCTCTCCCTCTCCCTCTCCCTCTCCCTCTCCCTCTCCCTCTCCCTCTCCCTCTCCCTCTCCCTCTCCCTCTCCCTCTCCCTCTCCCTCTCCCTCTCCCTCTCTCTCTCTCTCTCTCTCTCCCTCTCCCTCTCCCTCTCCCTCTTACTCTCTCTCTCCCTCTCTCTCTCTCTCTCTCTGTGTGTCTCTCTCTCTCTCTGTGTCTCTCTGTCTGTCTGTCTGTCTCTCTCTGGATGCAGAACTATACGCTGGCCTATTCCTTCTCCATTCATCTTTCTGCTTGAGACAGCCATGAAATTGTATATGAGAGTTCTCGTTAGATTAGTGTCAGCTGTTTCCGGAGATTGCTGAAGTGTTATGATGCCTGCTAGGAGTAAACGATTGGGATTAAAACACTTGCCCCCAATATTTGTCCAAACACAATCAAAGGCCAGCCACACTAGAAGCTTAAATGATCGCTGATAGCATCAGATACACTCAGCTATGTATATATATATATATACACTGGTATATATATATATACACTGTGTCCGGAAATAAAGGGATCCCTAATGATAATATGACAATAAATAGTAAATATTCATAGATTTTTTAAATTTCAAAACCATTTAAATGCTGACATATTTTTCTAATGCTGCACAAAATATGACAGTTCCTATAGTCCAAAGTGACGTCATAACGACGTCATTTGCATTGAAATTTTAGTATTAAGGACGACCTGATATTCAGCTATATACATAATTTTCATCTTTCTAAAAATGTTATCGATAAACCGCCATAAAAGTAATTCAAATTTATTCTGGTATTTGAATAATATTAGACTAAAGGTGTGTTGAAGGTGTTCTCCTTTGGCCTCAACACAAGCTTCAAGACTTGTGGTCAATAGCGCCATCAATGACCAGCTGATCATATTCCTGCCGTTCATTAGGTTTGCTCTTTAAAGACGTCACTATGACGTACCTATTCAACCAGGACGTTTTCAAATTACAAATTTGTGCATAAATATGTCAGAATTAAAACGGTGTTTAATTTAAGAAATCGACGAATATTAACTATTTATTTTCATATTATTGTTAGGGGTCCCTTTATTTCCGGACACAGTGCATATGCATATATATGATGGCATATATGTATGATTGTATATATACAATTGTATGTATGTATGTATGTACGTATGTATACATGTACGTATGTATGTATGTATGTATGCATGCATGTATGTATGTATGTATGTATGCATGTATGTATGTATATATTTATGTATGTATGTATGTATGTATGTTCGTATGTATGTATCTATGTATGTATGTTCGTATGTATGTATGTATGTATGTTTGTAATACTATGTATATATGTATGTATTTATGTATGTATGTATGTGTGTATGTATGTATGTATGTATGTATGTATGTATGTATGTATGTATGTATGTATGTATGTATGTATGTATGTATGTGCGTATGCTGTAGGTGATGTGGTTTTCTTAACAGCCAGAAAACCTATTCTACGAGCATTCATAGCCACAATAGTCTATTACCTACTGTTGACCAGCCACTGTCATGTGTGGCCGTTGTCTGCTGCCTTTAATAGTGATTGGTTTTCGGATGTGTGCAGAAGACCTGTCGTTGCGGATATTCGGAGTACATATGGGGCGTAGAGCCGGACAGATGGCGTTTGTGACTGAATACACCGATTTCCCGCGCGAAGAAGAAGAGCCAGAGGGACACCTAGCGACCAACACGGACAACAGACCAAATGGCCTGAACGATGTGACGAGAACGTCGTCGTCGACCCGAAATTCATTGCTCTCGGAAATGGAAAGGTTCAAACTCAATGTGGCGCACACAACTAGTGTATACGTGTTCGTGGTTGTGTGTGTGTGTGTGTGTAGGTGTGATTGTTTGCATCGAGTACAATGTAGCATTGGGCTAGTAAATGTTATGATAATATTGGCTCACACTGGTTTGGTTGATGCCGTCATGCATGGAGGCATTTTTCTGCATGACATATGATAAGAAATAACAACCTGTTACAGTAATGTTAGACAAGATGACTTAGATGTCCATTTGCGACTTAAGTCGAAGTCTTTACCTAGATATTAGAAGTGTATTATCCATATTATGGTTCTTCTGTGTACTGACTATTATCAAAATACAGTACCGGAATTAGGGAAGAGCGGGGAATAGCCTAGGAAATTCGCCCATGCAGGCCGAATATCCCGTTTCGACATTAGGAAATAAGCATATTTTAAATTCTTTGCTTGTTAAACTTTCTGACATTTAAAGTTCGTCAGTGACTCACAATTTAAATGTCCACAATCGAAGTCACTCAATCAATCAATCGTCAAAATCATTAAAAACAAGACCTGATATTGCGCCCCTTCAATTTATTAAACCAAGGCCTATCTATTCAGAGGCTCTCCAATCAAGTCCATTTCAAGAACATGTCAATTATTATTTATTTCTAAAATCAGAAATCTATTGGTAAAATTACAAGTACAAAACTTTAGTTTGAAAATGTTTTATTTGACCTATATGAAAATGAGAAGCTTCGCATTTGAAACAACGGTACTCAGTTCATACCCGGATCTACGGTAAATAGCCTACTCCTCGGATTCAGCAGTCAGTGGGAAAAGTCTACTCAACTGAACCTTCATAAGGATAACCTAAGGGCACGACAGAATGAAATTGCACACAATAGGGTCACTAGCAAACGTAGTGCATATTGGTGATCACTGATATAGACAAAGAGAGAAGGACGAACGGACGGACGGACAGTTACGAAAAGACGTAGAAAGACAGAGAAGATTGAGATTATGCAAATCCGTGCGTTAAATGACTGTGCGTTATAAACTTTGCACCACGTCTGAGGACGAGGATCAATTGCGAGGGACTTAAGATGGGCTCTGTGACCTAGTTAAAGATTTATATACCGCCATTACAATTGAGCTGCTCGGAGTACATGATGAACCATAGAGGAGCAATGTTATACACTCTGCAGAACTGATTAACCGTAAGATCTTGTTGTCATGGTGAAGCAGACACTGTTGACATGGTAAAGCAGACAGAGACCGTTGTTAACTTATTAATGACTTTAATTATAGATCAATGATGAGTTAAAGATAAAGAAGGGCTGACAAGAAATCATATGCGGTGGTGATATGAGTGAAAGGTCATTGGTTTAGGTCCGATTCAGCCATTTACACTCAAATTTTGCGGATGAATGGATTGACTGGACAGCCTCGATTGATGGATGTGTGGGTGGAAGGCTGTGTTGATGCCATGGATGGATGGAAGATGTATGGGTGGATGGATATTGTGATGAACACCTGTACGGATAGTTGGGTGGATATAGATAGATGGGTGGATGGATGATTAGATGGGTGATTGGATGAATGAATGATTGGATGGATAGTTGACTGATTGAATGTATGGATGATTCGATGAATGATTCGATAGATGATAGATGGATGGATGGATCGATGGATGAATCGATGGATGGATGATTGGATTGATGGATGGATGGATGAATGGATGGATGGATGGATGGATAGATGAATGGATGGATGGAGGTCGTTGACTGTTTTTGTCTGTGTGTGTGCGTGCGAGACTGGATAATAGACGTTTATGGGCAGCGAATGTTGCGTCGTATATTGATGAATCTGGGGATTGTCGTCGTCTTCGGTCGCCAATCAGTTGGTCTCGTCTGTGCTCCAACTCCTAATGACTGCGAGGCCTCGTCCTACTCAGTCACTTTCTCGGCGGCTAACTTCAACCTGCTGTAAAAACTGGCGCTGAATGCTAAAACGTTCTCTGAAGCTTCGCTAAGCGTGTGTATATATACAGAGTCAGACGACGCAACGATTCATGTCTGCTGGCATCTCACAGCAGTGTGACTAGACGTCCTGTCAACCAAGCGACTATATCACCGATGTCACTGTTATTTAGCCAGGCTTACTTGTCGTAAGAGGCCACACTGAACTGTCTAGACGATTCTAAGGCATGCGCCAAGCAATCTATATTTGTAGTATACGTCCTATTCCATGGGCATGTGCAGTATACTCAAGGAAGTACCCGCCATATAGGCAGATTGGTTGCTGCCGCTGCCAGGCATTATACTACTTAAAGTGCTAGAGAGAGAAAGAGAGAATGGCGACATAAAACGGAGAAGGAGAAGGAAGACGAAGAGGAAGCAGAAGAAGAAGAAGAAGAAGAAGAAGAAGAAGAAGAAGAAGAAGAAGAAGAAGAAGAAGAAGAAGAAGAAGAAGAAGAAGAAGAAGAAGAAGAAGAAGAAGAAGAAGAAGAAGAAGAAGAAGAAGAAGAAGAAGAAGAAGAAGAAGAAGAAGAAGAAGAAGAAGAAGAAGAAGAAGAAGAAGAAGAAGAAGAAGAAGAAGAAGAAGAAGAAGAAGAAGAAGAAGAAGAAGAAGAAGAAGAAGAAGAAGAAGAAGAAGAAGAAGAAGAAGAAGAAGAAGAAGAAGAAGAAGAAGAAGAAGAAGAAGAAGAAGAAGAAGAAGAAGAAGAAGAAGAAGAAGAAGAAGAAGAAGAAGAAGAAGAAGAAGAAGAAGAAGAAGAAGAAGAAGAAGAAGAAGAAGAAGAAGAAGAAGAAGAAGAAGAAGAAGAAGAAGAAGAAGAAGAAGAAGAAGAAGAAGAAGAAGAAGAAGAAGAAGAAGAAGAAGAAAGAAGAAGAAGAAGAAGAAGAAGAAGAAGAAGAAGAAGAAGAAGAAGAAGAAGAAGAAGAAGAAGAAGAAGAAGAAGAAGAAGAAGAAGAAGAAGAAGAAGAAGAAGAAGAAGAAGAAGAAGAAGAAGAAGAAGAAGAAGAAGAAGAAGAAGAAGAAGAAGAAGAAGAAGAAGAAGAAGAAGAAGAAGAAGAAGAAGAAGAAGAAGAAGAAGAAGAAGAAGAAGAAGAAGAAGAAGAAGAAGAAGAAGAAGAAGAAGAAGAAGAGGTGGAGAAGATTGATGACATTCCGATAGATGAAACGGAAACAGACAAAGACTGATTGCTTCTGATATCCATAGTTCCACCACGCTGCTGCTATAGGGGCAGTACACAAATCTGTCAATAGTCCATAGTGCCACGGAGGGTCTCTAAGGCGACAGGGCACCACTATAGGAACAACCACAGCCAGGTTCCAGATAATCAGTCTTTGGTAGAGACGACACATTAACGAGGGATATAATGTAATATAAACAAACTTTTGCGTAGCGCCTCTCCAGTGTCTGATTTTCCGGGGTACGGAGGGGATTGAATCCCAGCATGTTCTTCTGAGCCTAAAGCCTTTGACCGACTCAACGGAGCGTTGATTTGACTCCGCACATTCACTTACCACAGTCCTATACCAAACGATCGACTCCATAATAAAATAAGCTAGTCTGTATTATGCCCAACCAGCCTAACGTTACATAGATTGATATTGTGATATACTTTTAAAGGAGTAGATTAATCCTTTCAGACAATGCAGAAACTTAGTCTTTCTTGGCCACCGTACTTTCGTCTGCTTTTGTCGCTTTGGTTACTGAAGAGGGGTTCAGGATGATCAGCAGCACTCTCACCGGCGTCAGGCCTATGCCAGCGCAGAGGAACTAAGCAGTGTTGTATGCAAGACCTTAACCTTCAAGACCAAGACGTGACCGAGACAGTGAGGTACCGAGACCGAGACAGTGAGGTACCGAGACCGAGACCGAGACACTAGGTTCAAGACAGTTCGAGACAG
Source organism: Bimastos eiseni (assembly GCA_959347315.1). Classification (NCBI taxonomy): domain Eukaryota; kingdom Metazoa; phylum Annelida; class Clitellata; order Crassiclitellata; family Lumbricidae; genus Bimastos; species Bimastos eiseni. Next base: position 20,355,022 of record OY365815.1, read on the forward strand.
TAAAAGACAAGTGATCCTATATACAAGGCTATGAAATACTAATGCGTCAGTTTTCGGGAATAAGGTTCATTTGTAATTTCAATTTGAAACTGAACTATAATGTACTTTATTGTATCAATTCCCAAGAACAGTTTTTATATTGCAGAGTTTTATCTTTTTCGACATTTCTTCTTCGGCCTATCTTCTGAATAGTAGTCTATAAAGAAAGCACGTCTGAAATCTTCTAGACGATTTTAAACAAGCAAATTTGATACCAAATACCAAACGAAATTATAAATCTACGCATATCCTTATACTCACCCTGAGAAACTTGAAGTTGTTCCGATCGTTTCGGTTATACTGGTTTTACATTAATGACAAACTAATAGCCAATAGCTATTGTTTGTAAATAGGTCAAACTTCAAATTGCGTAAACGCAAACTTCACAATTTCAGGTTCTCTCTCAGACGTTTTTCCACTTTAAGACAAGTGAATTGATTTCAGTATCATGACTCGCGCGTTAACCAGAATTACCGTTTCTCGTAAATTCCGGTTTCAGTTTCTAGCGCAAAAGACAGTTAACGCGAAACTTATTGAGGCCGCTTGTTCGAGACAGAGCAAGACTTTCACTTAAAGACAGTTTCTAAAAATTCGAGACACTACCTCGAGACCAAGACAGCAGGCTTCCGAGACCGAGACACTAAAAATCTGTCTCGAGACTTCTCGAGACTGAGACACCTATCCATCATCCGAGAGTCCATCTATCATCCATCCATCCATCGAGACCATACAGCTCTGGAACTAGGGAGGTAAGACCGTAAGAGTGCTTTTACGCTGTAACCCCAGGCGATGTGGCTGGGGAAGACAGTCAAACAACCTGGTTGTATAACGAACTGCTTATCATCTATCATCTATCATCTATCGTGATCTATCGTATCATCTATAGACATGCCACTATGCCATCAATTTTCTTTCCAATGCTTATGTTTCAGAAGACTTTGCATAGATTTTCTCAAATGGAACTGTGGACCTGTACATGTACGCATGTTCAGAATGCCATATGATTAATTGGTTATATATCCCGACATCAAGATCAAATTCTATTAGAATAATCACTGTCTTGATATCAAAGCCAACGAACAACGAAGCTTGAAGAGCCGCCTTACAAACAAAAGCAAGTTAAGCAACTCCATACAGAGTAATTTTTTCAACATGTTTGTTGTCATAAATCACTAGTTCACTGGGTCCATTTGCAGAGCTCCCCATTTGGGAGGAGCTTCTTCATTCGTTCTCCTTGGTCGACGCGAGCTGTAAATCGCTCGCCTAGCCGAAGCTCGATGAGCTAAACTCCAAGACGAATCTGGAGTCTGAGTTTTATTTTATTTGCCTACTTTACATTACTCAAATTAACTTACTTGCTGCAGCGGTGGATGCCTTCCGTGGCCCACTGACTGCTGGCTTATCACTCCAATTTCGCGCTATATAACTGGCCATAAGTTCCCATAGCAACACTCATGGCCGACACCTCAAGCCGCATAGAAGCACTGCTAATTGTAGTCATTAATTATATCCATTTGCAACTGTGATCCTGGATATCTTAACTGAGTTCGTATGGAAATTGTAATAGGCTTAATACAAAATTAATTTTTATATGCAGCTATTGACTGCGCATCGCTCGCCTACTCAATCTGGCGCGGTCGATTTTCAAACCGCCAACTATCTTCAAATGGTAAGCTGTCTTTTTTTATGCTTCAATACCAATCGCTCTGTTTAATTTTGTTACAGGCCGATGTTATTGTTGTCAATGCACAATTTTATGGTTATTTATCTTCATACAACCTTGTTTGGTTGTGAATTTTTATATTACAATGTATAATATAATATATAATTAGCATATATATAACTATATATATATATATATATATATATACGTAGGTCTATTATATGTTAGTGCATGCACTTGGTTGCATGCGTGCACGCACAGTGCACACCCATGATTCGATGCATTGCGACATTTAAAGCTATAGGCATCTAATTATGTTTTTCATTATTAGGAGGTTAGTTCTTTAATGTGATGTCGCCACATTTCATCTGATTCGGTGGAGCAGAGCCACTTAACTATCGTTACTAACATTATGAGACTGGATCAACATAAGAAATGCAAATGGCACTTTCAACTTTTTATCCTCTGCCTCTCCTTCTCCCCTCCTTCTCCTCCTCCTTCTCCTCCTCCTTCTCCTCCTCCTCCGCTTCGCCTTGTTCGCCTTCCTCTTGGTGTGTCTCCACAATTACTCATTTTTACGATTGCCCGAAGACTTGTTTCGGAGACGGGGACACGGCTGTGGCCGCCAAATCCCCTCAATCGTGTCACACCTAGATGCAGTGTCCACTAAAAGCAGACGCTTCCGTAGCTTCCTCCTTCGTTCACTGTAGTAAACGCACACTTAATTGGTCTGACTTTTGGGCACAGTTGGTGCGGCATAGAGTAAGCCACCCAATTCTGTCAACATGAAAGGCCACATTGTCGTAGATCGGAGTGACTGATGTCATCACCAGACACTGGATCCATATTAAAGTGTGTTCGCGGAAGCGTGTGCGTCTGCGCCTCGGGCGAAGAAGGATCATTGTCGGACCTGCAGTGTATACAAACTCCTATTATACATCTTTGTTGCCGTGTAAGACTTTTATGGCTCTTAGTTTTCTGGTTGCTTATGATATCTGCTTCCCTTTTGGATGTCTATTTCTGTTGTGCCTGGGGAAGGAAGGACGAGAAAAAGGATGTGCGACGAGAAGGTGGCTTGATCAGTTGCCTCATCGGTCGGTATGTCAGATTTGTCCTCCGAATGGCATTCATTATTTGACCTCGTATTCCCCACACTCATCTGACCTAATTTTGAAGTGGCCCATTTGGTCTTGCAAGCTTAGCAATAAAAGACATAATTGTTGTTGTCGTCGTCGTCGTCGTAATCATCATCGTCAGCAGCAGCAGCAGAACCAGAAGCAGAAGCAGCAGCAGCAATTATCATCAGCAGTAGCATCAGCATCATGCTTGAAGTGCAAGTAAATCATTGAATAATCATCCGGCAGGTCCAAAGTGTGAAGTTATACCACTGTAGGTAACACACCTCAGATGTAGGGAAGAACATGCACCATTGATCCCAATACACTCTTGATCCTTTGACGTTTTTCTTGAAATTATTTGCTTACTATAGACTGCTGCAGTGCTCCAGACTATGTAAAATGGTGATCCGTTGCATTTGATGTGTTTTGGGCTTTCGTTGATGATTTGCTTTGATTTTATGGCTGCCACATAGTAAGTTTAGGCCATCTAACGAACCCCATAGAACGGTACAATCGTCAAGCCTCATAATCTCCGTTGTGTATGTGAGGGCAGATATAGTCTACTTGCCGTAGGCCCTATTTAAGACACCTAGGTCGATAAACTGCCTTGATACATGCGGACACACATAGTCAAACGTAATAGGCCTATATATATGCCTATATATATAGGCACATATATATATATATATACACGTACACTCCAAAATATGAAAATATGATTGAATACTTACGGTACCAGCGTGGAATGCAGGTAGTTCATGAGTAAAACGGTAGACCTGTCAGACTTTAGTTATCTATGTATAATCTGTATATTTATCCTTGGGCATATAATGGATACACTTATCCGTGCGTTTGTATAAATGTGGTGTTTATGAAGAGGAGTTACCGAATCTATTTTAATTGACATTTGTATTGGTTTTCGTTCTTCAGGTTCACTCGTTCCGCGTTCCTCTTCTGTCTCTGTGCTATTTATGAAAGTGATCGGAATACGGTTATAGCTCCATGACCCTCCCCATTCCAGGTCCTTCTGACGAGTTTTATGACAAGCAGACGTCTTAAATTTAACCCCAGCTACAAGACTGTCTAAGGCTAACTGCATTTCGGTGCGTTCTCGTCTTTTGTGGACACACAAACACGCAGCCAGACAGAGATACATTACAATGCTCATGTAATATTTAGATGTGCAATAAAGCGCAAAGTCATTAAAGCTTCTTAAACAGGCGTTGGGGAGGGACAGGATTGTTGCTTTTTTGCGAGTTGACTAAATGCGACCAACTATAGGCCTAAGGCTTTTAGCACACGAAGCATTAGAATTGATTTAGGGATTGTGTTTGTTTTTACTGCTGCCGTTAGAGCCTATATAATATATTTATTAATGTTACACAATTCTCAGTTGAACTGTAAAGAACCACTGCTAACGTCACCAGCAAATATTAATTAAGCTTACTAATACTTTCAAACCTTTGCCCGCCACAAATGTTTTATTGTACAAACGAAATAAGTACACAAGCCTATAATTATTAGAAATATAATTTTCGCGCTTCATTGCACGCGTTTCTACCAGATTATTGATATTATCTTTATAATTGTTAGTATTATTATTATTACCCTTTTAATCCGACGTAGGAATAATCCCTCAGGCTCTTATAAAGACTATCAACATTCGGAGAATGACTGATCTGGAACTAGCGGTTTTCACATCCGTTATAATCCGCTATAATGTGCCTCTAAATTTGGTTTGTACCGCTGCGTGTAAGTAGAGAGGCGTTGGAAATGTGCTTTCTTTTTTAAAATATTATTTTTACTATTATTATAAATTAGCAAACAAACAACAGTACTAATAATGTACAAGAAAAATCGCAACAAATGGCAGAAGCTCATTAATCGGAAAGTCAGAAATGGACATGCTCCTTTTGGGTTGTTAGGACTTTATTTCTTCATTCAGATCAATTGTGTTTGTAGTTTTTTAGAATAATATTGATGCCTTGTATGCTTTAGGCTCCTATATAGTCTATACCCTGCATGAGGTCAATAAGGCTATAAACAATGTGACAGAGAGACCGAAGAATTGCGTGTGTGTAGTTTGTGTGTGTGTTTAAGTGTGTGTGTGTTTAAGTGTGTGTGAGTCGGTGGGTGGGTCGTTATTTTGTGTTCGGCCTGCGACTGTGCCTATACCTACGTACCTACGTTAAAACCTTAAAAAAGTAAAAACCTGCAAACTTTCTTGATTTTTTACTAAGTTCCAGCTCTATCAGTCAATGGTAAACTGTACGATAAGATGACCTTTTCCGATTTCTTTGCCTAGTCTTTATAATATATATATATATATATATAGAATTGTATGTGTGTTACCTCTTGTTGGCTCATGAGCAGGTCAGCGTGACTGTCTTATGCAAGGCTCGCCTGGCCAGTGTTATTATTTTGACGCACAGTACACAGTGTATGCTTTAACATATCCATAAAACCTATTCAAGTTTGATCCACGGACTGTCTTTCTGCGAAACTGAATGGCACCCAGCGGACAGTCCACGGTTGTGAAGCTTGGAAGGTGTAACTCAAGATTTACGTTGCTCGCCATTCAAGAGCGTCTCAAACCAATGCATATATACATTTGGTGACTGGTAGACAGATGGAGAAAATGAATTGTTGTAGCTGAAATTATTTTCCAGGCTGCTTGAAGTGGTATGCTCTTCGGCGCAATGTCTGATTGCAGCAATCACTGTTGTAACCAGACAATCAATCGTCTGATCGAAAATCAAAGTGACCAGACAATTATTGCAACGAGAAAGCACCATCGACTTGTAGTTTACTGGCAAGAGTAACTGTTTTTATAATTGTTCTTGTAAAGAACAGACATGCAGCTGTGCTGGAGTAGGGCCTATAATGCTTATAATATAGGCCTACGTGACTTTATGAGTGTCTAGATACATGTATGTCTGGCTTTGAAGCACATCTATATTTGTTTATATGCTTTGTAACCATGTGTACATTTTAGGCCTATATCGATCACCCGTTCACCGCCGGCTGCGTTTCAGCGAACCGTCATCGCATACTGCAATGAGAAATGGTTGGAGCGACATAGAATAGCGTTACCTCATGCTAGCAATTACCAGGGAATAGGGAATGGACACGCGGCTGAGCGCCTCAGCATGAGATCTCGTTGTGAATTGATGTAGACGCGCGAGATGACAATCTCAATGTATCTTAGACGGCGTTCGACAAGTGTGAAGCGAAATCTGCCCGGCTTCGCCCCACCACCACCACCTCCTCATTCTCCTGCTCCTCATTCTCCTACTCCTCCTCTTCTTCTTCTGCTCCTCCTCCTTCTTCTTCTCATCTTCTTCTGCTCCTCCTCTTCTTCCTTGTTTTCCTCATTCTCTTCGGGTTTATTGGCGAAAACTCATCATAACGGGATAAGTTTGGGTCCATCATTAGTCCTAAGCTTATTATACGCATAGATTCACGCGAGATCGGTTGACGATATATTAAGACAGAAATCCGGGAAATAATTCTACGCAAGTACAGGTATACTACGTCTCCGTGAGAACGTGGTGGGAGAGATGACAAGGACAGATACTGAGAGGGGGTTGAAGAGAGAGAGAGAGAGAGAAAGAAAGAAAGAGAGAAGGAGAGAGAAGAAAGAAACAGAGACATAGACGGAGAGACAGATACCGGGAGAAAGAAACAGAGAGATACATAGAAAGAGAGACAGACAGAGAGATAGAGACAGGGAGAAAGAAAAAAGAGAGAGAGAGAAAGATAGATACATGTAGATGGATGGATGGATGGATGGATGAATTGATGGATGGACGGACGGACGGACGGACAGGCGGATAGACAGACAGACAGATAGATAGATAGATAGATAGATAGATAGACAGACAGACAGACAGATAGATAGATAGATAGATAAATTGATAGATAGATAGACAGATAGATAGATAGATAGATAGATAGATAGATAGATAGATAGATAGATAGATAGATAGATAGATAGATAGATAGACACAGACAGACACAGACAGACTATATACACAGACTGTTTCGGGGTCCTAATGTAGGAGCTTAACTCATCCATTTTAATAAACAAGTGTGTCATCTTCATCGCCTGAGATGAGAGCTTTGGTACGAGTCTCCGATGCGAAAGTATTCCGCACGAGCAGCAGCAGCAGCAGCAGCAGCAGCAGCAATAGAAACAGCATCATACTGATGTGATTGTGTTCTTGGTATACTGTGAGGGACGACCGTAGTTGTTGGAGTATATATATACACTAGTGGCTTGTTTGGTCGCCCGTGACTTAATGCCTGTGCCATTTCTATTGGCTCTATAACTAGCGTCCGTTCGGCGGTAAATTATGCATAAAATTGCCGAGAAAGCCATACAGAGGTTGCCACTCTTCGGCGGCGGCGTAAATTCCATATTGGACATTAAGCTGATCACTGATAGGATAGGAACAATGCAAAATGCTCGATGAGGATATTTGTACCATCCTTTTGTTTTATGAGTCTCCGGTGTATCAGTTCAGTCAGTAAGCCTCATTGGATGAAACTTCGGTATACCGTATGTATACGTGGGTCGACTCGGGCTCGATGCCTTCTCGAGTGCGTTTAGCCACCTTTTACTCCAGTTTTATGAAGTCGCGCTGGAATAAGAAATATATTCTGAAATGCTTTTAGGACCGACGGTATACGAGCGCTCAGGTGTCGGAGTAATGCGCTATTGATTGTTGGTGAATTTTAGGGCTGAGTGTATATGTGAATAAGATGTGACCATTACTCTCGTGGGACTGTGGTATATGTATTGTGCCTTCCCAGAGGATAGTTAATACTTTAGGTGACATGCCTAGGTTCTGCCATGTGCTTTGAAGGATGAGCTTGGTAATTTTTTAGCAGCTAAAGCTTGTCTGTACCTTCAGCCAGTAGTCAACTGTTGCTGACTGGTAAATTATCTTGATAAGAGATGAGCTATGAACAAAGACAGGCTTATGTGTTACATCTTGCAAACAATGGGATCTATTTAAACTGGTCATTGATGCTTCAGTTGTAATGCAAACGAACGTTTACTTAGTATACCGTCACAATTGAACTAATTAAGGCTGTAGTAGTCAAATCATCAGCACCAACCGATCATCATTCATCAGGCAATAGGCCTACGAATTTGACAGAATTAAGACACAAGCACTGCGCAGAGCACATAATAGGCCTAGAGTTTTTGAGCTAGTAGGCGATTAATGTAGTAGGTTAAAGAACAGATGTGATAATTGATGGTTAGGCCTACAGGTAAATTCTTCGTTTAGGCCTATACAGTTCTTCGTAAAACAATTATTCGTAGGCAATTCTTTGTAAGGCATTTCTTCGTAGATACTATATAACAATTCTTCTGGTCGAAAGTTTTTCCCATTATATGTCTTAAAACGGCATTAACCATAACCCTGACCCTAGCCGACCCTCACGATGCTTAACCTGACCCTAACCTAACCATCACGATGCATATATATATATATATATTTAAAATTTAAGGTGTGTTTAATGATTTATAGGCCTATCTACCATATATGGCGACGAAGAATAATTGTGTTACGCTCAATTGTGCTACGAAGAATTGTTTCACGAACAACTGCATATTCACGCTGAATTGTTTTACGAACAACTGTTTTCTGAACATAGATTGCAAATAACAGGGCCCACAATTTCACTTGAATAACTATAACTTAGGCCTATCCTTTATAATTTATATGATATTAAACTATATATAGGGCGTGAATTGCTGCCAAGAGCATTTGGGACATTTTGAAACTAGGATATTCCAAATATTCTAGAACGCTGAATTACAATTTTTATTTGTACGTATATCAAGCATGCTAAATTCTTTTCAACAGTTGTCATCACTGATAGTTAGCGGTAGTTAAAACACACACACAGAGCAGCACAGTTTTTATGCATACGGTATACCAACCTCTTCCGTCGGTGGTCCTCACTGCTCAGTCGGGTCCCGAACTGTGGAGTACGTCTTTCGCCTGAGGTGACAAAATCCAATCAAACAACCTGGTTATCGCTGCTGATTTATGAGTTGCATCGATCAAAAGGCATCACAAGATGCATCATCATTTGAATCTGTGAGATGCGGTTAAAGGTCACAGCATCGGCCACTGGACCATCACATATTCGAAAAACCCAAAACATGATTAAAATAAACCTAGAGAGCTTATAACTTACACCGAACTGCGAATTGGGTTAAAACGATTTCGACTGTTTTCAGTAGATTGTATTTAACATAATCTAATAACTTTTGTCAATGTCGTTATCATCAAGCATAAGTCAATTGATGCTTCAAGTGAAATTGCAGTCAATGCTACATGTATGATTAATTAAAAACAGGTCAAAATCAGACAAGTCATGGAACAGGAATTTAACCCTAGGAAGGTAACCAAACCAAAAGAGATTTTTAAAATGACATTATGAACCAAACTAGACATTGCATTGCAAAGCTTTTCGCCAGCTACACCTAAAACGTCCAAGTCGTGCGTTTTTAGACGTTTCATTAAAGAACATACATACTTACTTACTGACCAGGAGCCCTACACCGCTACGTGGCAAGGTACAGCAAGAGTCAAGCTCAGAGGCACAACCAGAACATTTTTCTGGGGGTGCTCATAGTGCAAACGTCGTAGGCATGAAGCAGCATACTGATATCACCCCTACCCACCCCTTAAAAAATTCATCGGATTTGGATAAATTGCGTGGGTCAACTTTCTGGTCAGCACCCTCCTAGTTGCGCCCCTGGTCAAGCTGTAAGTTTAGGATTGCGTAGCTCTAGGTTACAGATTCTGAACGTCAGTCCTACTTATCTTCCAGCTCCTCCTCTGCTAAAGACTTCAGTCACTGTTTACAACCTCTTCCACTTTCTTGTGGTGTCCCTGAAACTCCGCTCTAGACCTACTGCTTTTGAACCTTTTCATCCTGCATGCAACATCATTAAGCCATCTCATCGCTTCCTGCTTTGTTGACCACTATATGTACACAGGCGACACCCAACTCTACCTGTATTTCTACCCAAGCTCTGTTTGCACCTCCATCGTACAGTTACTCAATGTGGTTAACCTAATCTCCCCATTAACGTCATCTAACCTCCTCTACCTCAACCCCTCCAAAACTGAAAAATATTCATAATCATAGGCTTCTCTGACCATATATTATCAAGAAACTTTATGAGTCATGACCGATCAATACGCTTATCCAGTATTACACTATAGATAGGGCCCTATTATCTATACGGACTATATACCTTATATAGGCCCTATCTTTACCTTCTATTCAACTTCGCAATCTTGGTGATACTCATGTGCCTAGTCTCGCTTTCTCTAACCACATCTTCAATCTTTCGCGCGCCTGCTTCATGCACATTCATTGCCTCCGTCGCATCAAGGGGCCGTCAGCGTTGCAACCTCCGTTGTTCACTCGAAGCTCGATTAGGCCTACTGCAATTTCATTTTCTTAAACGTTGAATTCGTACAACTCGCCTGCAACTTATTCAAAATTCATCAGCCAGATCTGTCACCAGCACAAGCACCCAGATCTCATCATGTCATCCCTATGATTGTGAAGGTTTACATATCTGAGCGAATTCTTCACCATCCAGCCAAGCCGCACTACCCGATCATCCTCGTGTCTCAATCCTCTTCTCGACCCTCGGTCACTTCTCATCTCAAGTTCTCCAGTTGGACTGTCGGACCATATCCAACACTGCACACTGAAACGACCTACCGACTGTATTCCGCATTTTCACTTTCACTGTTCAATCATAAATTGTAATCCACCATTATTGCCAATCACCCGCCATCATCTGCCTCAGGCTATTCTAATAATCCCTCCCCTCGCGCTTTCCACTATCCACAAGAGCTTTTACTCCGATTCACATGATCTTCCATACACCTTCCAATTCTCGACCTAAACGACATAGGCCTATACCTCAGCAGCTACTATGCCCCTTCTGACACTATTGAAACCGGATCGACTTGGACCTCCTTCGAACTGCCCTTCGGATAACCCAATAACTTGACGCAGCGCTCGTGAATAATCTGTTGCCCTGTGCATGGCTATCGAGTTTCGATTTATAAGTTCGAGGACTACGATTTAGATCAAGCCCACGACCTCTAAGGATGGTATTACTGTAATAGCGAATGACGTCAGAATAAGCAATGTACGAGCGTCAATGTGACGCCTAACGATTCGCAGTTGCAATAACTAAGGTCTGCAGGGAAAGGATCGAAACAAAGTTCATGCTGCGACTGAACCTACGCAGACCTTAATGTGTCCATCAAACTGGGCGTGTTCATTTCTGTGGAATGTGGGTGTAGAGAACTTGATTGTGCTTAAGATCAGGAGTTATAGAATTGCTATGACTTATGAGCGCTGTAATCACGTGATCGGCCTATGAGGCCTTCTGAGACACAGTTGTCTGATGAAAACCAGAGCTGGTTACGTCCAGAGATGTAAATATGAGTAGGGCTTACTGCAATTAAAGGTTTCTACGGTAGGCCCTATGCTAAGCTTTGGCAGCGATCCCCATTGAAAAGGACTAGGCCTATGGGGTTGACGACGCACATAGGTTATAGGCCTAGGCCTAATGGCTGCAGCCTGCAGGGCTTTGAGAAATTCCGGATGCCAACTTCCTAAGACAGAGAAATTTCGGGTCTCTATGCAGAGAATTTCCGAGCTCCATGCAGAGCGGCCACAGCTGAGCTTTTTCGATAGAAAAAATGACAAGCAGGGCCTACGATAATATTCAGAAGCTTGAAGTCTGAATTAAGTGTAGTAATATGATATTTAGAAAGCCATAGGCCTAAATCATAAACTTTTCATAAGTTTATTGAGGGCCCGGCCCAGGTCCCTAAAAGTCGCCGTGTCCCTGGGCATGTGTCCCACGGTCCTCCTCTCGGTGGGCCTGAATATATAGGCCTACCATTCTTGCTCGCATAGGCTTACGCATGCAACCAGAGGCGGCGATCTCGCTTGATGGGTGGGAGAACACCAAATGAGAGGAGTAGGAAACGTGGAGGGACACATTATGTATAAATTGTACCCTCTCTGCAAAAGGCGGGGGAACTTGACCCCCTCGAACCCCGCTGGATCGCCGCCCCTGCATACTCCAGACTTGGTTGAACAGAGGTCAGCCGAACAATGATCCGTATTCAGCTTGTTGATGGACTCATGTCGCAACTCGGCAACCAACGGATCTGTCTGCCGAAATATCGACGCTTATCGGCGTTGGATTAGCTTCTGTTATCTTTTCGCAGATCCAGATCGTCCTTTCGACGAAGACGACAACTGAAATTGTAATCACAGCCTGCAAAATCAATTTGGCAATTTATTGACTGTGAACAGACCAAAACCCAAAATATTCCGCCATTTAGTAACATTATATTATATAGTATAAACTTTATCGTCAATCCGTAGCGCGAAACAGCCAACCGACCGACCGACTATCGTACCGCCTAACCTGCTATGCCAGTCGGGTGGCCTGCGGACGGTGTCGTACCGGCTCGTACGCTGGCATGGTCTGTTAGAAATTGAATTACAGTGGCATCACATGCCATCTGCAGCTAGCTTCTCAAGTTGTTGAGTCCGCGTCGACAGAGAGGAGCGCGAGATTGTGCTTGCTGGAAGCGAGCGAGCGGTCACCGCCGTCGTCGTACGTACCGTCGTAGTCGTATTCGCTAATAGTATTATTCCAAACTCCGAGTGCTCATTGATTCCGCAGCGCTGGAGACGGCGGCAGCGGCGTTGGGCGTTTGATTCTGTGCACCAGCGTCGTCGTCATTCGGCGCAACGCAGCGCCGCGATTCGGCGCGTCACGCGTAAACTTAAATGTCATAGGTTCTTAGTCGCGTTGAATGTAGCCTGCGTTTGCCTGTGGACGATCGTTCTAATTCGGCGGATAGGGACTCCTCTTGTTACGACGAACCACGAAATGTGCGTCTAATGGGTACAACAGCACTTCTGCCACTGATCTCGTTAGCCGTCTGAACACAAGGTTACAGCTGTGGTATACTCTACTGTTGTTTGCCGGTGTAGAAAGTAGTGCTTATATCCGTGCAGGTGGGTGGGGATATTTTGTCTTTTGCGCAATTCGATGTCGATGACGCGTGGCTCTCACTTTTTAAAACTCTTATTTGCATGTGCAGCAGGACTTATATATCTTGACTTGCTTATTAATTTTAAGTTTTTGCAAATAACAAATGACTTACATGTCCTCTTAAAGGTAAACACTGTTCCTCAACTTCTTTGTGGACTACTTAAAAAACAATTGATTGTTTTTTTAATATAATGTAACACGATCAAACAAGAGGTGAGATTTTCTCTTCTGTACATCATCGCTGACCAAATGTATAAAATTTAATAAGTGAAAACTGGCTCTCAGTGATGATGTAAAGTTTCTGAAGATATTTCTGATCAAGAAACTGCTAGAACTGTAGATTTAACAAACAGCGCATCAAAATTCTTTTGCTCACATAATGTTGTGTGTTAAACTTATTTTGTCATCTGTACTGACTTCCTGTAAATTTTGGGAGTGACATTCAAATTGTCCATGTTAACCTATAAAGGCAAGGGGATGTCTTCTACATTATTTTTGTCTACCTTCAACAAAAAGTGGTATCTTGTAATTATATATATCTCCATTCCTCCCCACAGCCAGTGCTCTTAGGTTTAAGTCTTACAATGCAACTGTGATGGGCACTCCTGCATTCTGTGTTGCTGCCTAAGGGAATGGAACTAATTACCCACAAAGATACAATTCCTTTTATAGTAATGACAGTTATTATTATTATTATTCCAGCTGTGACACCTTTGTTCAGCTGGAACTGGACTAGGGCATAACCGAGTAGACAATTTCCACTGAGGACTGAATCTGAGTATTTGAATGCACTACTTGCCAGAACCAGGGACGAACCAAATAGTAGTGCGGGCAAAGCTTACAATTGTTCGCTTTTGTCACTTTTGCATAATAAAAAATTAGCGAAATAAATGTTTGTGACTGTAATAACTACTGACACAGTTTTAAATTTTAATTTTAGTGTCTAGATTGTTAAATGTTCCCAAAAAATTGCTTTGAATGTATGTATGTCATGTGTTCACTTTTTGATATGATAATTATTGAACTAAAATTTTTTTATTTTTAACTATTTGTGCGTGAAATATTTGTCGAGGCGAATACTTCCGAATAGTCTTGAAAAACGGGATATTCGGCCAAGGCGAATGTCCAAGGCGATTTCCGGTTGTGTCCTAAACTGGACACATCACTATGGGTGTGCTGCTTGTTGCTGGACACTTAGATGTGATCTAATAATTGTCTCTGGACAACACTTTTAAGCACATATGGATGATTTCTGCTTCGTGTGTAAAAATATCAATAATAGTAATAGTAGTAGTGGTAGTAATAATAATAATGATGATAGTAACATTAATGATAATAATAATTATGATAATAATGATGATGATAATTATAATAATAATGATAATGTAATGTATGTGATGTAATGCAATAATAATTGTAATAATTATCTGTAAAGGTGCAATTCTTTTTATGGTACTTACAGTAATAGTCTCGCTGAGCAACATATGTTCCCTTTGTTGTACTATTAACGTATCATGTTAACAAAACAAATCTGTATCGTGGTCGCGTTTTGGGTCACTTTCACCGACTTGGACAACAATGATGAGTAGGGTCATTTATAGATGAAGTGCATCAACAGTTGGCAATATGTAAGTCCCTGATGGATTCTGTTTACCTCAGAGCATAAAATAATATAATAATAATTATACTCATTGTGCTGCTGGTGCTGAATTTTTCAAGCTAATGGTAATCTTTATGTTCTTGGAGAATGAAGTAGCCCTACTTCAGAGCAAAAGTAATAAGGATAATAATAATAATTAAAAAATAATAATAATAATGATTATAACAACTCTTCATTTTCAAACTTGTCTAAAGCTTGCCCACAACTGTTACCCCCCATTTTTCTTTTTTGTTTTGTTTTCCAAACACTATAATTTATTCTCATTTTCATGTCATACAGTCTTGCTGCTGTCTTTAAAAACTTTATTTTGGTGACACATGTGCCTGCAGATTGAAAAAATGTTCTGCGAGGTTTCATAGATCTGTTAATGTGATCCCTTGTTTGACACATTTTTAAATGCGATGTATGCTAACGGTAGAAATGGATGCACATGGCATTCACTGCAGTCAGCAACCAGACATTTTATGTGGTTTTCATAAGTCACTCATTGTGTTTCACTACAGTGACTTCAATGCCAGAATAACAATGCGTTAGTGTTGTGGATCCATTTTGTGCTGGGTGTTATTGAAACAGAATTGCCTAGCAGCGGACAATAGCAAATGACCTATTCATGCAGACACATCCGGTGTTATCTAGGAAATGGTTTGCTAAAGAGTGAGAATTTTTATGTAGTTAACATATAAACTAGAGATATCAGAGTTGTGACTGCCTTGAGGATGATGGTGGGCGAGGGATGATGATGATGATGACTGCAACGATGTTGATGACGATGGCTATAATAGAAGATATATAAATGTCAAAGGCAACTGAAAGTGATGTAAAATTATCTGGCTTCAGCCACACATAATTTATGATTTTCCTTCCTTCAAAGTAGGATGATTGTTAGACGATGTGCACTGTGTGTTTGCATGGGATTGGGAGTGGTGGATTGAAAATGAATGGGTTCGTATGGCGACGGAGGATTGTGTAGATATAAATGATGAATTGATGTCAGAGAAAAGAAGAGGCTGAGCCATGAACCCTGGGGCTGTCCGTGCTCTCTGCTGTTGCTTCTAGCATTATATCAAGCAACCGTCAGCCTCAGATAGCACGACCAATCAAAGAGCTATGTAGTACTTCATACAGAGATTCCTTCCTTCATGGAAACATCGGAAAGACGTCCACTGAATATGTGAGGTTTTCTTTCGTCTGTGTTTTTGGATGGCCAATGGTTGACTTTGTGTCAACATCTGAATGCGATGAATACCATTTGAGGCAACGTGAATAATGAATATTTCTGTAATGTAATGCAAATCTCCAGAGTTTATCAGTTTCACCTTTTTTGTCGTTTTTTCTTTTTTGACCTGATATCTACTTGGGATTTGCTTTAAACGTCATTTACACTTTCCAGCCCTTGTGTTTATTTATTTTTATGCTTGCACTTCCAAATTAATTTTCTTATTGTTTACTTTGAGAACTAGCTTTCAGTCTAGTTAATCAGCATCGAGGTTGATCTGTATGTTGACAAAGCGTCAACTTAAGCCAACCAATTATGTCTAATCTGGACTCATATCCTGTGTTAAAGCGTGATAGAAAGTCGAGCGAGAGACGGATTTGGATGTCCACTCTGCTGCAGTTTATTGATCTCCTCCTCAAAGACTCATTTTGCCATGACTGAGCCTCCATTTCCTGTGCGAAGCTGCTCCACAAAATCCACCGTCTCCTGGGTGGTCAGTTCATGAAAGAAAGGCGTGGTAGACGACGGTTGGCCGTTGCTCAACCCCCTTGATTAATCCCGGACAGGCTGCTAGATGATTGCTGGCCGGCCACGCACCGTTTCTGTGCGAATTTATTGACGGGTTTCTATATAGAAGTATTTTGTCTTGTATATGACCAGCACAGATCACCAGAAGATCTCATGTGCAGGCGAAGTGTATACACAAAAAGTGGCGTTTGTAATGGTACATATTATGTATTTGTGTTTGTTGTTTTAATACGTGAAGCATGTCTGAAGCCCTGTTGCAAATTAAATATACCAATAGTTATCATGAACTGCAGAATTGTCTTATCTAACATATTGCTTGTAGTTTATATTGTTATTATCATTTCTGTAATGCTACGGATTTGTCTAGTTCATGATTTTGGTGCAAGGCCTAGCAGCACAGCAGTTTATTCAGTGTAAGCTACAAATTTTCAGCAGTTGGACTACATAAATGATCAGTATTGGAAGCACTTTCTCTGTCTGTCTCTGTCTCTCTCTTTCTCTCTGTCTCTGTCTCTCTGTCGCTCTGTCTCTGTCTGTCTGTCTGTCTCTCTCTCTCAAAGGCGCTCTCATGATGCTGGTGAATACATCATTCTTCAGTCAACTGATTTTAAGCATGTGGTCTAAAGGTGATTTCAACTTTCAAATGGGATAACCATAGATCAGGTTGCTAACTTTGGTAGTCTATGGTCAGCATCTATGTTACGTAACTGGCAGTTATTGCTTTTAACAACAGTCTCGTAGCATAGCAAGTTCAGTATATTCAGAGAAATTATGAATCTTGAGATTTGTTTCATTGTTTTAAATTTATGTGTGCATGTTTTGCCAGAATATTGGAAACAGTGATGTCTCAACTAAAACAGCTTTGCCTTTGATATTGCTTTTGATGTATGCATGCCATATATGTTCAAATTTTCATATGATAAACCACATTACGAATGAACAGGCCTAGCCATGCAGGAGGGCCATTTTGCACAATTGTAAAAATTTACCGAGCTCTAGTGGGTCGCGTGTTGGATTTCCTTAATAGAGTCAGTTTCTATTATTTATGCTCTGAAGCTTTCACTGGCGGCAGAGGTCACAAGATCAAATTAAGTTCTTACAATGGTTCTGAGATTTTCTCTTAGTATTTGGCTAAATGAAAGAGAGTCTCATTAACAGGTCTGTGCTGCCAATATAAATTTGAAAACCTTGAGTTGCTTGGTACTGAGGTGTTACAGCTTAATTTTTTTGTCTGCACGCTCAAATTTATCTTTACCTTTGCAACTGAGTTTCTTTCATGAGCCTCACGTTTGTGTGTACATTGTGCATACCTGTTTGTCATCTGTACCCGTATTTGCATGTGTGTACCTATGTGCACCTGTGTGTTGTATTGTGCATGTGTTATTTATGTCTAAGTTTACTGTAACGATCTGTGTACGGTTTGGAAAGGGAGGGCAATCAGCTGTTCCGTTTGATGTTTCTCATTTCAATGCCACCTGTTAGAATGTTCGTTTTCGTTCGTGACGTTGCCTGGTTCGGTCCCAGTGGAATGCCTCTTAACTTTGTCACACATATTCAGATGAGTTGGATGCTGCAGCAAATAAAATCTGGTCGATCAATCTCAAAGGTTTGGATTAACGATGGAAATTTGTCAATTGTAGCATGGCGGCAAAGAGCTTATGAAAGACCTGCCATTCTTCCCTCTTTCAATTCCTACTGTTGAAATATTTAATTGAACATGTTACCATGTGGCATTTATGGACTTTCTGTATTCTGATTCAGTCCGTTGATCCATAAATCCCTCAAATGAATTTATATTAATTGCAAAGGGCGTGGTTAGGCCATTTTTAAATCCAACTTGGTGTACTAATAGGCAGTTCATAATATATGTATATATATAGTATATTATATATATATATATAATATATGCATATATTATTTCACATCTGATTGAAACAGTTTGTGTGGTATATGATTTTGCACGAGTTTTAAAAATGAGGGTGTGTGACTAAATATTGAAATAGAATCTGATAACATTGAGCATTTCCTTCCCTTGAAGAAGCAACATTGATTTTTGACATGATGATGAATGAAAATGGCTGTGTATGTGACAGTCCACAGCGACACCAAAATATCTTGCGTTTTGCTTTGCGGTACTACCAGCTGATCATCTATCGTTTCATAGAGTTTGGGGTAGAAACATTTATCAGAATTATGGTACATGTAGGTATATTAATACTTATTCTTATTACACCTATGACCTGGTGGTTAATCTAGTGAGGGCAGGCACCCTTTGAAGACTGGTGGATTCGAGGGCAAGAAAACACAAAGATTATGTACAATTTGTTTGTTATTTTTTGTTGCCAGGATGATGCAGCAAATTGAAATGGCAATATCAGGAATTTTTTTGCTATTTTTCGCTAGTGCTGATTAGTTTGATCTCATACAATATCTACTTTTTAAGAAACTAATCTATCGAATTGATAGCCATTGTTTTTAATGCATTAAGACGTACTGTGATAAAAACTTTTATGATGATCATACAATAATGTGGTGTTGAGATGCACTGTTTAGCCTTATTGTTCTAAGTGTGACCACAGTTAAAGATAATAAGATCATGTTTCCCTTGGCACTTCTAAGAGTACACGCTGCACGATGTGGGACTGTATATTTCACAGAGCCAAGATGCAAATTTGGATTTGGGGTTTTAGTAGTTTTCTGCCTATTTTGTCTTTGAGAGCTTTTGTTATGGGTGTGTCTGAGGAACTACATGAATGTGTTACCAAGATTGGATTATGAAGCAGGTAATGGATGCTTTATTCCAGTAAGCTCAATGCAATTGGAGCATCCACCTTGCAAACTAAGTTTCCATGCATAATTACTTGACTATGTAGTAAATATGTAATGACACCGAATGGTAAGGTCACAACACATGGAGTAATTTATTTTTCCCTCATGGATTTCAACTGGACTTATCCTGGAAATAGGCCTGCTGATCAACTTTGCATTGCAGCAAGCATTGACTAATGCTGTGAGTACCATAGTTGGATGTTCTTGTAGGATTATTATTTATTATTAGTTTCATCATAATTCATTATGATTATTAGTATTCTTCTATTCTTACCTTTGGTCATAAGGATTAAAAGCTGGTGGTAGCAGTCGAATGTCAGAAGTCTTCTAGAACAGCAGATTGTATTATTATTATTGTTGTTGCTGTTGTTGTTATTACTTTTAACTATCACTCTTAGTAAGCAATATATTGCATAGTGGTATGCAGTACCATTTGGGAATCATTAGAATGGAATCTGATCATTGGATGTATTGTTCCCTACCAAGTGAACTGCATCTTTAACTGTTTGGTCTGCCTCCCCCTTGTAGCAGTCTTAGCAAAAGACCAGGGAAGAGACACAGGCTTATCAGAGAGACCTTTTGAGAAAGATTTGATCTCAGGAAGATGGACGTGGCAGTCTATCGATTGATTCCTTGGGGCAGTGATTATGGCGTTGCGTCGTACATGAGTAGAAAGTGTGGTAAAAGCAGATTTATTAAAGTGACTGTAAGTAAAAAATAGCCCATAAGTGTTTTATAGTTATCGATTCAGTCATCAGTTGATTCCTCTGTGCCTTGATTATTGCATTGCATACCTACAAAGGGTGGTTAAAAACAAATTTGTTAAATAGCGGACAAACAATTATTGGTTTTCTTTTATGACAACCAAGCAGTATATGAAGTAAAGAAGTTTATTATCAGCAGGAACTAGCTTTGTTCTGGGTTCATTTAATAAATTTTCTTGGCTGCTGAGAAAGGTAATTGGCACACATTTAACCTAGAGCAGCAGGGTGGCTTTGAAAGTGAGTTGGCAGCTGTAAGATCTGGAAGTTTGAAAGGGTCCAGTGAACAGTCGCACGGTACTTAACACCGCTAAAACTCAATTCATCTGGCTGGGTGATCGAGGACGAATGGCAGGTGGTGACCAGTGCTTGGTGGCAGAAACCTTTTCCCATGTCACCTTTCTTTGACTATTTCAAGACTTAGGGATAATTCTAGAACAGGAACTTAGCCTGTCTCTGCATATAAATCAGCTCACCATAGTTGTAAATATCAGCTTTCCCAGGTGCCAACTGCTTCTTGCTCCCTATCTTATAACTTTCTGCTTTTCTAATCCATACCGTTGTCACCAGCCGACATTAAACTGTTGCTCGGTCCTGGTGGGTGCCTGCCCCTCGTGCTAATAGCTCGTCTTGATCCAGTTCATTGCTTCGCTGCCCGCCTCATTGGATGCTTCTCTAATATACTTCTGTTTTGGACTGCATGCGTTGGCTTCCAATCTCGAAACAGATCAGCTGTAGCTGGTCTGACGGTGCAAGCTTTTTCGGCTCTGCCCGAACATATTTTCGAGAGCCTTGCTGCCCTGTTTCTGCCTTGACTGGCCATTGAGCTCATTGTTCTTCAACTCAACCTTGCAGCACCATTGCTTCTCATTTGTTGGCCCCTCCATCTGGAACGCACTCCCTTTAAAGATGCGAAAGCTGCCAAGGTGTAATACACCTTTGTCTAAAAACTTTCTTGAGCCTGAATTGCATCTGGTGGTTGGATTGGGCCTCTGAAGAAGTGCCATATAAATTTTTCAAATGAATGAATGACTTAATGAACTGTCCACATTGACTGATCTCTAGGCTGACTATAAATTTTGTGTACAATAGACGCCACTCAAGGCTGTTGTTCTTTGCATTGAATGTCTGGACATTCCTCTCCCTTGCAAGCGTATGATGCCGGCTGCAGGCGTATTTTCTGCCACAACATCGAAGAAAGTCCATCAGTTTCCAATCCTCTAGGTTTTCTCTTGTTTCCTGCAAATAACAGTTACAGACCCATATATCTACTAGGAATTTTCTTCTTGGCTGCCATTTGCATGCGAGTCGTCCATCGTAAACAGAATCAGATTATTTATTAGCTTCTCATACTGTTACGTTTACATTATTGTGCAAGTCGTTTTTGAGCAATATTTTGAGAATATTGACTTTAAGAAGTGGAGCTCTGTTGATGACATGGGATTCATGTAATTCCAGATGAATTAGCATCCACTGTCATGTCTGGAGGAAACTCCGTGACGTTTTGCTCGTGGTATTGCATCTTGAGTCATGTTGAGTTAATTATCTGTGACAAGTGTAAACGATTTTCCATAATTTCGTTGATTATTCTGTGACTTGATCAGACTGTATTACCTAAGTTGCTTTATTAGAGATTTGTATCAATCCGTGATGACACTGATGGGAGGGTATCAAGAGAAACGTACATTCATGACCAAAATTCATGCCATTAAAATCCCCATTTCATTCAATTCTTGATTGCATTAATATCTCAATTCCACAAAATGTATATTCTATTATAATCTCCATTAAGATCTGCAATTCATTAGAGTCTTTATTTCATTAAAATCTTCATTTCATTTAGCTCTCCGTTCTATTAAAATCTCAATTTAATTAAAATCTCCATTCCATTAAATATTCATTCCATTAAAATCTCAATTTCATTAAAATCTCCATTCCATTAAATATTCATTCCATTAAAATCTTCAATCCATTAAAATCTCAACTTCATTAAAATCTCCATTTCTGTCTCGTCATCAGTGGCCACTTTCCAATCTTTCTGTTCCTTTTTCTGTCTTCTCCATTTTTGGATTGCATGAATTAGTATAGTTAGCACCCTATGGTTTACATGCTTTGCAGGAACTTGTGAGATTAAATTAGGGCTTCAATTATCTTCTGTCTGAGTTCTGACATG
Organism: Bimastos eiseni; assembly: GCA_959347315.1. NCBI lineage: Eukaryota > Metazoa > Annelida > Clitellata > Crassiclitellata > Lumbricidae > Bimastos > Bimastos eiseni. The sequence continues at coordinate 20,377,144 of OY365815.1, forward strand.
GCCTTGGGAAATGGGCAAGGAACAACTATGGTATGATATTATCAAGCCAACTGAACACGATGGATTGCTGAGTTGACCCAGATGCATGGTATTCCATGGATAGCCAGCTAGCCATTCACTGTGGCACTTAATGTAATGTAATCAATCACTTATATAGCACCCCTTCAAGATATCTACTCAGAAGCGCTCTCTGCGCTGGCCTCAATGATGTTAAATGTCACAGTGAAGTAAAAATATATCTATTAGCAAAACTATGCACAGTAAGCTGAAAAGAGTCAACATTGGTGGGCCCACGCACAAACGTGGAACCAACCGACAGATTTTTGTCGACAGCTGACAAATGGCATGGATGTTGTACTGAATAATTATTCAGGTCATGCTCAATAAGAGATGATCAGTGACTCCAAGGTGCCTTAGAGTGCAGACTCAAAACATCAAACAGATATATGTTTGCAGTTTTGGATGATTTAATGTAACTTTGAATGTATGTAGTGTCTTTCCACGTATTTGGAGCATCTTCATGGGTAGGCTTTCCTGGAAGACAATGAACAAAAACACTTTCATTGTCAACATTTAGCACCATTGGTCTGTGTTGCACTTCAGAGAAGAATGGCAGTGAATACTTGGGATGTGCAGTTAAGGGGCATGCCAACTGTCCTTTCCCAGGTCGACAGGTCAAGAACATGCTCAATAAGGGATTATCAATGACTTCATCCGGAAGTGCTTGTTAGGGTATCTGTAGGCATGTTACCAATACCAACTGATTATAGCCTCCATAGTGATCAGTCAGTTTGTTAGACCCTTTGAACAGAGGGTGATGCTTCGGAAGAACGGGACACATATGTATGTATGCGCTTGTGCATGTGACTGTCTGTCTGTCTGTATGTGTGTGTGTGCATGTATGTAAGTGATATTAGGATACAATGATGTTTGGCAAAAAGACCAACCAACAAGTGTAGCAATATTCTCAACTAATTCCCTTCAGACTAATGAGCTCTTTTTTAAATATTCTCTAATAATCTGTTTTGACAACTGTACTTTATACAAACCTCGTCCATAAATCCTTATCAGATTCACTACTGCCATAGTTACAGAATGATCTTTTGTTGAACCAACTCCAGGCAATTTTGCCATGTGATATTCTGGTTCTTTAACTTGGAAAATTGAAACACGACTCCTGTAGATATTCGTTAATCTAGTTCTATCAAAATATTCAAAAATGAATGCAAATGATATTTGCTTACTGTTGCTACATCTTAGAAGTAATGTGCCAGTCTACTTTAGCTAACTGGTTAAGCTTTAAAGAGAAAGGATGGGTCTCTTTAGCTAGGCCTTGTTGAGATCTCCTTTTTCAGAGGTTTACTGATTTCTCCCTATTCATGGATGGTCTGCTAATTGTTTCTGTGTAATATTTGGTTTCATCAGTTGGAGACAATCAATAAAAATGGTTGGTTATGGTTATGTATGTATGTATGCATGTATACATGCATGTATTTATGTATCAGAGAGCTTGCTTAGAACACTTTAAGTAACTCACATGTAATTGACCTCTCCCATTTTCTAATTGGCATAGAACTTAACATGAACTGTAACAGAACAGAGTTTAATGCTGTAGTTGATCGGCAGTGGGTTAAACAACTTAAGGAAATGTAAAGGACTGTTGACATTTGAGTAAGACTTGTGTATGGTCTTTAGAAATGATTGGACTACATGTAGTTTTGCAGAGGTTCTCACAACGTGGAATAAATAACACTAAGTACAATGATGCATCAAATACAAAACATGCTTTTACAAGTTATACATATAAATAATATGAGTTCTGTTTGCTTCAATTATCTCACTAACTGGATATGCATTTTGTATTGGTTAGGCAAGATGTTTTTTTTAAAATTACTGCCATAAATGGAGCTTTCACTAATAACGGTAGGCCTACTTAGAGAGTATTTTGTATTAATTTATCTCAAGAGGAAGCTGCTCGACTGTGTAGTGATTGGCTGGACTGTCAATTGAGAGGTCGGGGGTTCAAATCCTCACGCAGAAATTTGGGTCGAGATTTCTGATCAACCTGCGCCCCCTATCCAACTCGGACATGATGAGTACACTGACTGTACACTGTCAGTGGGAAGATGAGACGGCAAGGGATAGGATTGGCCAACCGCCCTTATTATGCAGAGGCTAAGAAAATGCAGTCACTAACACTTCATAGCCATGGCTGCCTCTCAGGTTAACTTAAGGAACTGCTGTTCCAGTGAATGTTCCTCTTATTCTTGCCTCAAGAGAGGATACACCATGTACAACACAGTTACTGTGCACAACTACAGTTTCACAGTTACCAGACTATCGTTCTCTGTCTGCCTGTAGGACAGTTGATAATATATGGTCTGCCAACATCCATGGAGCAATTCAGAATCATACTTCCTCGTGGAATTGACAGCAGAGTATTTTGGCCAACATGGGGCGATATTAACCTGTCCAACATTTCATGTTTACACCCTCTGCAGAAATATCTGTAGGCATTCGTGCATATTTCCCTCTTGAATTTGTCAGGGTGACTTTTTTCCCAGGCTGACATTTTGTTACATCCTAAGGTCAATTGCATCGTCCTAGTTTCAAATATAACCCGTAGATACTAGATGGCCTGCGGTCAGTCTACACTTCTCTTTTATGCACCTGGTTCTTTGTCTCCTTCCTCTCTGACTTTTGCACCGCTTAAATAACCTTGAGCCACGCTGAACGTTAATTTGCTTTCCATTACATTCCATTGTCATCAGATGAATCGAATTAGGCAAAGGCTGGCTGCATACAGATTCAGAGGATTTCCCACAGAAGACGACATACATGGTCCCCGCTTTCTATGGCCACCCAGCTCCACCGTTTACTCCTCTTCAGTGCAAGAGATCTATGCACCTCCATTCAACTTTCTAATTGAATGACTGAACGCTTTCATGATGAGAGTGTACTAAAGGTGACAGGGAAACCAATTCAGCTCCTCGTTAATGTGTTAAAGTTGAACCATTTGTGGAATGTTCTGTTCATTTATTCATTCATTCTGAGAATTTATATAGCACCCCTTCAAGAAGCCTACTCAGAGGCACTCCCCACTCAGCCACGGCTAAACAGTGAAGACTTTAGTAGTTGGCTGAAAACAGGCATCTCCAGTTCGAGTGGGAGCCCATTCTAGGTGGAGGGCCCAATAATGGAGAAGGCGTGGTGCCCGCCTTAAATGAGAACGTCTCAGAGGACAAGAGGCTCGTTAGTAGGGTAAATTCGGAAATAGGGCGATTGAGGCTAGAAATGTTGGGACGGAGCACAACCACCAGTGAGACACAGCCAAATTTGGTAAGCGATGCGCTGCGAGGCAGGGAGCCAGCTCAAAACATCGCCTGTGTAAGTGGAGACTAAGGCATAGTTTGGAATATAACTAATACGTTGGGCTGCTGAACAAAGGGCTAGGTCAAGACGTCCTAAAGAACCAGATGGGATTCCACTAAGACTCAAGCAACAGTGATTGACCCTGCTGGTAACAAAAGCATGCACAGAAACAACGGTATCACATGAGAGAGAGAGTGGAGCGCAACACGCAGCTGGTAGTATCAGACCAAATTAATGTGTTGCAAATTACTGAGCTCATGGCCAAGCGCCACCTAAGGTCACGAACAGTAAGTGAAAAGTGACATGCGGCCAACAGGTGCATGTCTACACCAGCCAGCTGTCTTCAACTGCCAAGACACTGGTACGTAGCAATATTCCTAGATGATGTTAACCGATGTAAAACAAATTTGATGTCTGTAACTGATATTGCTGCACTCATTCAGGAGCAAAATCAAAGACCACAGGTCGCTACACTGTGCTTTAGAGGGTAGCTTCGCAATAGATGTACTGCTGCCATGGATGCCTTCAGAAGTACCTTGCAAGGGGAGGGGGTTAAACATTGCAACCTTGTGGGCGTTACAAATTTAATAATAATAATAATAATTGCAGACTCTTGCAAACCAACCCTGTTCAATTGTACATCCAGGAAGCGGCAAGTGCCCCATATTGACATCCTGTGTGACTGTCTATATCTGTTGCCTACAACGTATATCACTAGATTTTCAGAGATAATGTACTGGTATACACCCTGACGTCCATCACATTTTTTGCATTTCTTCCTTTGTGTTTTACTCCTTGTAAGCTCATCAATTGCTTGTCGTTTGACAGTTTTCAGAGGATTTCTTGGATTGATTCTGGGTGTCATTCTGTAGCTGCCAATAGTCTGACTGTACACTATGCAGACATTTTACTTGCACATTTTGTGTTTTGTATTATTGTTGCTTCATGTAATCATCGTGGTCATCCTCTCCATCATCACCATCCGTTATCTTCATCCCTTAGTTGGACCCTGTATGTACTAATATGTAAGGAAGTATTGGTGGTCCTCACATGGTGACTTTTCTAATTAGCTGAGCACTGTTTGTGTACAGTTGAAGTTTTGATTTTTATTGACTTTGAGCAATATTTGAGCAATATTTGAGCAATATTTGAGCAATATTTGAGAAAACCACATCAGAGACATTCGATATGAGTGCCTCTGACGTGGTTTTCTTGCAAAGAAGATTTTAAGATGTTATGTGATGATTGCAAAATCTTGCTATGACTTCTGGCTGTGTGCTAATATGTACATATCATCATATGTATCTGGTGCCATGTCGAGGTTTATAATTCCTAAGACAATAACTTTGTAGTTCTTATAGTTGTTCCATTATATTTCAAGTTCTAAATATGCTAAACCTAGTTTTGCATTTTTTTTCAGATAATCAAGTGAGACTTATTGTGTCGAGTGTCATGCATCTTGTCATTTGTGACTTATGTCAACCTTTTGTGTTGTTGACACTTCTCGTCGTTTTCCTGACTTCCAATGACTCGGGGGTCATCTGCACAGGGCCTACAAGAGGTAGGCATTGCTTGTTCCTTCATCAGTTGCCATTTCGATGTTAAATTTTTATAAAGCCGCCTTATTTTGTATAACTTACTTTCTGTAACCATTCTCTTGCAACTGGTTGGCGTCTTTTGCCTTTTCAGATGAACTGCACGCTCAGACTTTTAATGCTTATTGTTCAGAGCTGATGTCAATTTTATCATCCCTTTGAAAGACTTCACCGTCAAAGCCCTGCGATTTTAGATGGTTTGGGGAAATGACTGTTTGCTAGGAAAAGCCCCTGTGGATGGATTAAATTCTACCATCTGTTTCAGAGCAAGGAGTTAATTTATCCACTACAGAAAGTTAAGCATCAGACATGTTCACAGGGGGTGGGTTTTGTCATGTATATGCAACGGAAGGAAAGGGAGAGTGAAGACCTCGTGATGCTTACCAATTAAGCAGTGTGCTGAAGTGCTGCCTCTGAAATTCAACACAAAGTCTATCGGTCGTGGGCTATCTCTTGCAGATTGAGCGGTTCGTAAAAAGTCTAATGAACAGGTCTTTTGTTGCCGTGGATTACGGTCATCTTCACTGTTCCTGCAGCTTTGTGATTAATCTCCCTTCGTCTTTCTTTAACGACAGGCGTCAAGCCTGAGTTGCAGGTTAGGCGCCGAACAGAAGCATGATTGAAGAAGGGAGGAAGCAGTGTAACGATGGAAATAGAATGAGCTTTAACTGCTCCTTGGAATAGTAATTGTATTTTTTGTAATACAGACATGCATTTCATGATATTGCAACAAGGTGATAAATGTTGCCTTGTTGCAACTGGCATTGTTGCTGTTGCTATTAGTATTGTTAATGTCATCTGTGTAGGGCATTGTTATCACTGTTATTATTAAGAAAAGAAAGTAACTTGCTCTGAGGGATTGCTCTTTCTTGACTGTTCGATTGTGGTTTTTCAACAAGTCCTTAACATTGGAACCACAATGCAAAGCCTTGTTGAAAAACCACAATCTAACAGTGAAGAAAAGAGCAATCCCTCAGAGCAAGTTACTTTCTTTTCTTAATAATAGCAGTGTTTCCAACCTTCATAACCCTAATTCTGGAGCCCCAGTGTTTATTATGGCATGATATAACAATGACCAGTTTGCCCTACCTCACCCAACTATTATTAGTTTACCTGAGGCAGGAACCAAAAAATTTACTAATAGGAAGAATCTCTGATCAAAATCAGACGTAGTCAACAAATATCTATTAACAATCAATCAGTCAATCAATCAATTGGTCAATCAAGCAATTTTATACAGCACCTCTACCTAGGAGGCTCTACCAAACCAGAGCAAGTAGAAGAACTTGGACTTTAGCAACTGATGGAACTGAGACCAGGAGACAAGTTGATGGACCAACCACGTAGAACGAGTGGGTCTGCATCATGACAGAACGGGCAAATAGTAGAACCGTCGAGTCGCGATGAACCAAGGATAACAACATGTATAGGCCAGTGCAAGGGAATACAGTGTGGCATAGTTCCCACATATAAAAGGTCTGGGTAGGACATGGCCTTACCAAGGAAACAGCCATGAATGAGATGCCCTTTTGGTATGGAAGCCAGTGCAAAACAACACGACATAGTGAAATATTTGGTCAGGTTTGCAAACCCATCAATGAGACCTCCTGACCTTGGAATTCCAAATTGCAAAGATGATGATGATTATTATTATTATTATGAATATTTTCGTTTTCATTATCCTATTTTTAGACCCTAAAAATTTAATATCTTGGAAATTCAAAAGCAATGTTTCAATTAAACCTGCCACTGAACAAATAAAAAATCAAGTTAGGAGCACTTTCTTGAAAAGAGTTTTTCTTCTTGGAAAGTGATGAAGAAGCATTTAAATGTTCTGTGTATTTTTATGCGAATACGGGGATCATAATAATGATATCTTCATTTTATTT
>OY365815.1:20384199-20579199 GCA_959347315.1 Bimastos eiseni
CTTGTACACATTCAGTTTGACAAATCCACAGTGTTGTTAATTTACGTTCAGGTTAACAATCTTCCATTTGCGGCAATATTAGTATTCGGCCACAATATATTACACCTAGATAGTGACTTATTACTCCAGTGGCATGGTAATGTTATACAAACTAATGTGATGTAGTTATTTAGCTTATTGTGATGCGAAGTCTTGCAAGAAGACGCCAGCAGAAAACATGCTTGCAACACGGTGTTGCGTGTATGACATGAAGACAGCCTGCATTAATCACTTGCAGAATGTTTATAGGGGAGGGTTTCATGGTGTCAAGGCTGTGAAAGCCTCTCTGTATTTAGCTCAACTACAAGTGGTGGCAGAGGGTTGACTGCAGAAACCTGACTGCAGAAACCTTGGTAGATGGGCATTATCCCTCATTTTGTTTGACACCCACCAATTGATTGATCGTCCCTATCAAATGGCACAGAGTTAAGCGTGTGCTTAAATTAGCTTAAGGCTTGATGAAATTGTGTTGTTGACGGATTGCGGCCATGATGGCGCGCGTCTTCTGCATCTCTCCTGCATCTCCAAACCATATTCCATCGTTTGTTATCAGCTGCTAAGTGCGCTATGCACGTTTAGGTAAATGAACTTAATGAATTATGTTTCTTAACTGACAAAAGAGACCAAACTACAAGGACTGAGCTCTCCCTGTTTAATACCCATTCGTTTTGTCCCTCAAACGTGCATGGCTTTCACACTGGGCTCCATAAACCGAGAATTATATGTGCCTAATCCCTCTGGCACGAAACTGCGTGCGCTGTGGCGATAAAATCGTTTTGCTGGTTGATGCTTCAGTGTAGCATGTCGTTATCATCATCCTCTCAAGGCTTGTTTATACTCATTTACTGATTTCCTTTAGACGTTAATTTGTATTAATATGCAACCATCATATGTTGAGATGTGTCTAAGTGTGCAATTGGAAATGGCTATTTGGGGTGGGACAACGGTTGAATGGTAACATGCTGGCATGAAGATCATAGGTGCATGGGTTTGATTAAGCTATGGGCAACTTGAAAGTAATTCTACATAAATGACTTCAAAACAAAAAGATATTTTACCGGCTATCTGCTTATTTTTGAGTGATGCAGAGGGGTTGTCCAAAGGGAGGTCACAGTATGGTTTTCCGAGGGTCAGAGGGGAGGTTGTGCTTTAATAGTAGCTCAACCTATTCACGAAGTGCTCGTGAATGGTGAATAAGCTATGCCCTGCACTTGGTTTTCAAGTGGCGCTTTAGAAGTTTGGAGATTACGATTATGATTGATGACGATGATAATAAAAATAATGGTGATGGTGATGATGTCCCATTCCAAATGATGGTGATGGTGATGATGTCCATTACCGTTCGGTTTGTGCAGAATTCAAGTGAATCATTAGAAGTTATCTTGAAACCGTGCAATTATGGCAACTGTCGGAGAAAGTTGTGTCGTCCAGCTGGGCTCTCGACGGAATTTTTTTTCGGTGACCGATTCTATTTCCATTCTAATTAGGATCTTATCTCAAGGAGAGCCACCTTTTTATAATGATGTGTGAATTGTTGAAGGATGCAGCGAGAGAGAGGCCATCATTCAACAGCGCATTTACAACCAGTTCATGTGGCCAAAAAACCATCGATGCAAATTTAAGTAGCTTAGCTGAGGGTGGCCGGGTCGGCAGTGGCAGTGGAGGCGGACGCGATGGCAGCCTGGCTCCGTCGATGGATGCGCTATATAGGCGCATGCATAATTAATACTTATGGTGTTTTCCACATTACTCTTCCAGTCTGATTAACTGGATAATAGGTTGCGATTTCAAATGACGTTGCATTTCGGCTATACTTGTGAAAGTGCATTTATGGTAATGCCTGCTTTTGATTGTCATTGTAATTATATTTGTTATCATGACAGATGTTAACATCAGTGAATGGGCATTATGTTTAGTTGTATTTAATTGTTATTAATCTCTGCACTTATACTTTTATTATTATTATTATTATTATTATTATTATTAGTAGTAGTAGTAGTAGTATTTATTTATTATGTTTTGTTATGATTATATTAGTATTCATTTACTTATTTTATTTGACATGTGGTACAGGCAATGCATCCAAAATCCTTAGCTTGCATAAGGCTGCATGACCCACTACGAGTTCATGCTCTTTAGTCCTACTCCATCTGCTGCAATGGCTTCTTGTTGAATTCAAAATAAAATTTTAAATTGGTATGCTTCACTTACAAAGCTCTCATCACCATCACATCTACCTAGCTTCATCCACTACTAACTTCTTACATTTCTCCTCACTGCCTGCAAGCATAAAGTGCAGGTCTTTATCTGAGCCACGATGCATAGCAGTAATGGGCTGTATTGCATTTCATGCTTCTGCTTCTAAGGAATGGAATCAAATGTCACTCTGCCTTTTTTAGCTCAAATTCAATTCTTTCCTTCCAAAAGCGACTCAAAACGCACTATTTCTCCTTGGCTTTAGAGATTTGGAAATCTAAGTGCCTCCTCTCCTGGTGACTGATTATCCACGCCTCAGAGTCACATTTTGGTGTGATCTGGTTTGCTTACAAATTTAATAAATAATAATGATATAGCTTAATCCCACACATTTTCAAGACTTAGGATAGGATTTTTTTCAGCTTTGGTGCCAAAAATAGACATACTGTGAAAAGCTTTAGCTTTGAAGCAATTTGTGACAGCAGATAGAGGAATTTTCTAAATACCGGGGACTTATTATGTCCCATTTACGAATGTCTTCTTCAGTCTATTAAAGGATGTTTCAAACATCGTAGGAAATAACAGGTGGTGCAGAAGGATAGTTTCTTGATTTCAACAAGTCCTTTGATTCTACCAATCGTGAAAGCGTCAAGGCAGACGGAATTCCAAAGTGGATTATATGGACTAGTCCATTATTTAGCCAGTTGTGTACTGCGTGTGTTGCCCATGCGAGAGCCATTTCCACTGCGTATGTGGGTATCGCTTGGTGTGTCACCAGAATCCATTCCGCATTCCCGTTTTATTTTCCTCTACATGCATTATCCTACCAATAGTTCCTTTTTATTGCACATAATTTTATTTGTGGATGACACGAACATCTTTTACCTAGGGAGTAATTTTCCACAGACAGTGCCAAAAAAGTCTCTGCAACTTGTCACCGTGGTACAAAACTATTGAATAATTTATAAACGTAAATAAATCACCGTTGTCATCAGGTTGGATTTTATGGCCGTCACTGACTTGTCCTGATTAATATTGATGAGCCTTCTGGTAATGTATTGTAAGTAAGTGTGGCTAGAAGTTTATATGGTGTCGTTTTGCTCTTTGTGTAGATCATGCAGAGAGAAAAATTAGTGATAAGTGACAATAGTTCAGGATATGTGTGAGAGACTGGTTGGTTAAGTGATCTGAAGAGATAGCTACTGAATTTGCTGTTAGGAAAAACAACGTTTTATATATGAAATACCTTTAACCATGTACATGTAAAAATCATCTAAAAAATGTGGGTTTTGTTTCTTCTGTGCTGCAGTTGTTAAAGGTCTACAAGTTTTAACATAGAGATTCACACAAATTCATGTCCAGTATATCACTATCTAATCCGTTCCAAAACTTCTGTAATGATATAAAGAACAATACATCAATATTAGTAAAAATGCTGATGTCGGTGTGAACATCAAAATCTCGATAGATAAGTCTATGAAAAGCTGTTGTGTCTATGCTATAATTGTATATTTATTTGTTGTTTATTCAGCCTTTATTGAACTGTGCCAGGCCCTCTGCAGTCTACCTATGTCTCTATTCTGCTTCAACCGCTTAATACAACCTGATGGAAAAGATTTTGCATTTTATAGATGCTGCACATTTTCACTCATGGAGACCTAAGAAACTAGGAAACTCCCTAGAAACCTAAGCAAGCATGAGATAATGTTTCCTTTTTGATCCTTAGGCCTACTAAGTAGTTTCTAAGCACTGTGATCATTTTGTTTACACCGTTGCACGTGTAGTTTACTGTGATGGACTGGCGATACATCGTCTGACATCTGTTATAATATTCCAGACCACAAACAATTTGTTCAGTACATTTGCCTGCACTCACGTCTGAAGTCTTTACATGAATATTTGTGCATGCCTACATGTATGCTTTTATTATATTTGTAATATATTTATATATATATATATATTATATATATATATATATATATATATGTGTGTGTGTGCGTTTTGTGTGTGTGTGTGTTCATGCACTCATATATGTTCCTGTTTGGCAATCATCTACACTTTCATAATATCTTTATTTAATTTAAAACTGACAAACGGCAGTATGATTGCAAGATGACAAGTGATTACAGGAGTCAATTTTAATGGTCGGGAGCCATGCATGGTGCCCATGAAATTATACCTCTAATTTAACCAATGCCGCCACCTAGTATGAAATTATACGTCTAATTTAACCAATACCTCCACCTAGTGAAATAAGGACAAGTTAACTTTGGTGGTACTTCCAATAAATAATGCTTGAAATAGTATGAAATTCAAGTCTGAGTATCAACAGCGTCTTAATGTGCTGAGTGCATGTGGCAGTGGCCGAAAATATTGACTAAGCTGAGTTATGTCAAATTTAGGCGTCTGCTATAAGGGAACCAAGAGCCATATGTTGTGAATTTAGTAATAGGAGGTAGGACTCAAAACAATGGTAAGCTTGGTGTATTGGTGGACATCAGTGTCTATCTATCAATACTCAGTTCATTGAACAATGTTATGACAGAAAACATGAAAGTGATAAGAAGAGGCAGCATATTCAAGCTAGCCACATACATTGACATGTATGGCAAATAATAATAATAATAATAAAATAATAAACATTATAAATGGGACTAAGAAGAGGATTTCATCAGTAAGTAAGGCTTCTTCTTTTGGTTCTCTGCCTTCAGGCAGGTTCATATGTCCAATGACACCACTCCTCCCTGTGTTGAGCCTCTTCTTTCATTTTTCTGTATCCACGTTTCTCCATCTATCCACCTTTCTCCAGCAGTAAGTAAGGCATTGCACATAAATTAGAAGAGCTACCAGTGGTGGTCTCCTGAGCAAACAGACACAAAGAATGGATTGTCATCCAGAGTTGACAGATGACATGTATTCAAAACTTCTGAACCAGGTTGCTTGAATCGTATGGAGCAGCGACAGATGGTAGCATCCTTGACACACGCTGACAATCCTGCCCGGCGTTCCCTCATTGGTAGTATACGACGCATGTCTGGCTATCCCTGGAGCTCCCGAGTCATCGCCTGCACGTGGAAGTTCCACTAGTGAATAACGACCGAGGTCAATCCAAGGACCCGTGTCGTCGCTCCTCTACCACTGAGAAGAATTGCCCATTTGGAGATGGCATACGTGTATATATATATATATATAAGTCCGTTTATAGATCCGAGATTCGACCGCACACAGGAAACCCATTCCTCTCAGAGGCAGTCGCGTGGGCCAAGATGACGTGTGAAGAAAATTCCATCTGAAACGTTCAAATCCGCATCAGAAACGAGGAGTTATTCTGACGCGTAGTATACTTTGCAATGACAGCTCCAACGTGTGAGAAACTATCGACTAAATTCTGCATTTAGACGCGGAAATCTGTCGAAATGATATAGAAGGCGAGTCAACAACTTACGAGACTGTTGACATGTTCGGCAATGGAAATGATGATAATGATCTCAGGTGTTCATTAATCACTTGGTGCCAATGTTTTCATATTTGTCTTTGAGGCTTTGTCAAGAGTTCAAGAAGTGATTTGTTATGAGAAAATGATGATGATGATGATAATGTTGTTATTGGTGCTTTTGATAATGATAATAATGATGATTATGATTACGACGACGATGCCGATAAATGATGAGATGCTTGTGTTACCAGACAGCTGTGTGAAATTATCTATTCAGATCCAGTCATAATTAATTTTGTGGCCTGTTTTGATAATGTAGGAAGCATAGGTTGTTTCAATTCAATTCAATTCAATATTTGTGTAATGAGAAGACCAAGCTGTCACAATCCAACTTAGTTTACAATAACATTCATGCTGATGTAAGAATTTGTTAGTTCTTACAGGTAGAAGTTATCTGTTGGTTGTAGGGAATTTTTTCAGTTTTTTTTAAGAATTTCATAAAGTGTCTGGTTTTTTGAGATATTGGCTGAGTAGCGTGTGGTGTTCTTGCAGGCATATTAATCTTATATCCTTGACGGAACTGATGTACATGGTCACTGTTGATCTAATTGTGATGATGTTGGAGAGGTGTGCTATAACCAGATGGAATGGGAGTGGAATTGGACAAGGTAATTGGTTTGGCTGAGTCCTTGGGATGGAGAAACCGCTGCTTGCATGATTAAAAGGAGATGGGCTGATTAAATTTACAGCTGAAAGAACAGGTGAGGTGATGATGTAGGTAAGACTGGTTGATAAAAGCAGGTTGTGATCTTGTGGCAGGTGGCTGCAATGAGTTCATAGTTGTCTCCAACTATTCAGCTATTTCATCATCAGTTATACTCATGTATTATATATATATATATAATATATATATAATATATATATATATATATATATATATATATATAGTATATGCACCTATGTGTCAGCTAGTGCATGCTAAGCATATTATACATACACATGTATGTGTGTAGGCCTATTTATGTATATATGTGTGCATGCATTTCATATGTGAGTATCTAATTGCTCAATATAGTTAGTGCCTGCTAAGAACTCATCGGAAGCTCTTCTCATTATGCCTTATACAATTTGTACAGAATCTAATGCAGAAATAAAAGTAACTCTGTTGCTAGGCTTCAGACACAGGAGTGGTTTGAATGTATGAAATTTATTGATCAGATGTCACAAATGACTGGAATGAGGGAGAGTAGGGTGAGGGAAACTAACTTTATGTTTCCGCCAAAGGGACCAAGATCAGAGTCATCCTAAGAACCATCACCACATTACAACTGTGAATAGGGAAGCTATATATATTCTCGACTTGAACGATTTGATGAGCTATTGCATCTCCATCCTTTCTCCAGTTACGGGGATCTATTCTTCAGCAGGAGAACCGTTCTCTCCATTCATCCGAATTAATAGTCGTGTGAAATGGATTGTAGGTTTTTTCACACATCGTATTGATCTGGTTGGCATAGGTGTCTAAATTTATATGCATCAGCGACATCCTGTCCTTCACTGAACGAGGAGGAGGAGGCATCGTAATGCTGCTGATGCAGTCCTCTTTGAAGCAGAGGCCACTCTCGGACTCTCACACGTTTTCCGTGAAAGCCGGAGTGGTTCTTATCTGGAACACTCTTAACGGGCTCAATCACTGATGACAGCAGACACCAGTGTGACTTTTTCATGGACAAAAACTTTCTCTGAAGGAGAGCAATCACTGTGGCACAAAGCTAGATACTGTGTGTCAATATGTATGTTTCTTTGTGTGATGATGATGAAACGTCATAGAAGGAAAAATGAAGGGAAAAAAGACTAGAGGAAGACCGAGAACAATGATCTTGGACTGGATGATGGAAGGGGATGGCTACAAAAGAATGAAAGAGGAGAATCAGAGCAGAGAAGAGAATGAAAGAGGAGAATCAGAGCAGAGAAGAGAATGAAAGAGGAGAATCAGAGCAGAGAAGAGAATGAAAGAGGAGAATCAGAGCAGAGAAGAGAATGAAAGAGGAGAATCAGAGCAGAGAAGTGGTTACATTGGACATACGTACATGCCGTAAAGGCAGAAAACTAAAGAAATTTTGTATGAATACATATAATAATTATGTCCCTCTGTACGACTGCTAAAATGTTGGATATGGAAGACTACATAACACAGGCTTCCTAGTAGTAGACCTTCCTCTGGGTCTAATGTCAGTCAGCATAGTCACATTTTAAACAGGCATTGCTCTTTAGAATGTAGCACATAGTCTCCTGCCAGCATCAACTGCGAATGTCTTCGGTCTGCCTGCGTCGTCCGTCTCATTCTCATTCTTCAGTGGTCAGCGCGGCTCTGTGTCTGTCTGTCTCTCTCTGTGTCTGTCTGTCTCTGTCTGTCTGTCCCTCTCTCTATATCTGTCTGTGTCTGTCTGTCTGTCTGTCTCTCTCTCGTGATCTCTTCCATCCTCCATGAGGTGACACCTCATCTCCTGTCATGTCTCTTGTCTTCAACGTTAATTATCCTTCAGTTATGAACATCTCTCGGTCGAACGCAAACACAGGCCAGGGTTCAAGAGATGGAGGAAGGTGACTGGGAGACTGGGGGGGGGGGCCTGGTGGCTGATCCAGTGCAAGGCATTCCTTATACTGTTATTCTTGCATTCATGTCTCCATACATGTAGATTCAAGTAACTTGAGGATGTGCCTGGAATACTAAGTGTGGAGGAGCGGTTTGGTTGGAATGTTATGTCTGGCATTTCAATTGAGACTGGAAATGGTGTTTGACGCACTCCGAAGTGCAAAGAAAAAACAATTTATCGGACGTTTAGTCGACCAATTACACATTCGAATCAACTCATCGGACAGAACGAAATACCATTGAATGATGGATCAGTTCATTTACACAATTGCACTCAAGTGACTTTAAAGGCACAGATGCAACAGGATTTGATGTTGCTGTTACGAATGCCAAGATGGGCCGAAATGCCGTATTATTTCGTATATGTGTGTGCTCAAGTGTAGTGCAGTGTTTCTCTAGCATGTCATTACATGTTCTTGGATGAATTAGTTGGTCAAAGTCATGTTTTGCTTGATAATTTCGTTGCTTTAGGCTTATGGTGGGATCAAGTATGTTTTGCAGGAGTTATTTATCTCCTTTGCCATTGTTTTTCAGTGTTTTGGATGATAGTCTGACGCTTGTCATCAAAGTTTTGCACCCCAATGTGTAGGCCTACTCACCCTTCCAATAGAGTGTGAGGTTACTAATGGTATTCAGCTCCATATACTAACTATTTTTTTGCTAACTTTCATTAGCGTCAACTAGACTGATGCAGTAGCACTTTTCTGAAGTACATAGGATGTGTTATAGTGAGTGTGTACATACCTACCTACAGAGATACATACATATCTACCTGCATACATTCATACATACATGTTTATACATGCATGTATATACATAGACGGGTTGAACGTTTGTGGCAAGCTACAATGCGTACTTGATGTCGCTTCTCCAGCTGAATGCCTTTAAGGTCGTGATTTAACGTACATGCAATGCAGGAATTAGTGCACATTAGACCTGATTGTATAAGACATGTGCTAATTTTATATGTCCTAACATTCGGCGATTGAGCGGGGCGACCATGGTGTGTTATATGAGATCGTCGTTACTGCCATCTGGCTAATTATGGTGACCCACAGAAATACTGTCACCAGTTGCTGATCAGCATGAAGCCCGTGACAAGCGGGTGCTTCCGCCAGGCAACCATTGTGTCTGTCGGTCAGATTCCACGGAAGCTGTGGTGTAGCAACCGACCGACGGACAGTGACCATCTGAAGATAGATGGTGTTGCCATCTGAAGAGAGATGGTGTTACCATCTGAAGATAGATGGTGTTGGTCACTGGGAGTAGCGTAGCCACCACTCAAACATTGTGTTTAGAGTGCCTAGAGGTGTCCGATGAGCGGTTGATCTTATCTATAGCAGGAATCAGACTGATCTTATAGTTGTAAAAGGTCTTCAAAGGCGAATGGTTCAATTTTAGGGTCTAACTGTATCAAGGGCAAGTAAGACGCTGGTGCATTTGAGGTTGGTGTTTTAGGGTGCACGACAATAGGGGCTTGGATTGAATACCAAGCGGTCACTAATGAGAATTAGTAGTAGACACGCTTGCCTGGCGCAAGTAACCACATGTCACGGGTCTTCTGTTGATCAGCAATCGGTGACGGTATTTTTGTGTGCCTCCTCCAAAGGACATGGCAAAAATAGTTTTGAAATAAAACTACAGTTTAAATTGAAATTTAAAAAAATTTATCTCACTCAAGCTTAAGCTCAGAAGTATTTTTGAGGATTTGCCATGTCGTGGGTGATTTGTTTTTGGCTTGACTAGGTCAAGTGAGTTACTTTTATGGATTTTATATTTGTCTAACGTCTTATGAGTGTCTGTGACATGTACAAGTGCAATTGGTTTTCTCCTTCTCCACGGTTTTGTGGATTTCGGCTGTTATCTGTGGCAGTTATTAAGTTTTAAAACGCTATCCAATTATCTGCTAGCTGAGTGCATTGCAAGACCAATAGAGGAGAGAATGTGCTTTGCATATGATTGGTGGAGGTGGTGCTGTGTGTAAGAACACGTTCTTCTGCTCAGAGTGTGTTAAATGTGATAATCGATGGATTAATTATCGGCCCTTATACAGCTGTTGGCAAAGTGTAACGTTTTATTAATTGGATTAGACCTCTTCAGACCTTTCAGTTCATCTTTGACTTTTTTTCATTTGAGACAGACATTTAATTTTCTGCTAAATGTTTTTTATGGATTCTACTTCTTCTTTTGGTTATCTACCTTCGTAGCCAGGGTCGTACATCCAATATCCATTCATCACATTTTCAGGCTCTCCCCTTTAACTTGCTGTAACCCTCCTGCATTATCCAGTCTAATAACTTCATTCTGGGTCATCTCCTTGTCTTTTTTCTCCTCCATTCTTCCCTCAGTTAGAGTTCTTATGCTACATTATTAACACCTTTTTAATAAACCTGAAATTTAAGTGGTACATCACGGAGGACGGAAATGAGCTCCCTCTGCTTTTGGACTGGAATTAATAACCTCTCTCTTCAGATTCTCAGCAATTTTGGAGATTCTGAGACATGTTGTAGATTGACATTACATTATTATCTGTGTGACTTTGTGCACGTTAAAAAAATAACTAAATAATTAGTCTATGTTTTGGACTAAATTTCTTAAAGGCATGATTGTTGAATTAACCTATTTTTGTTGTTTTACGATATCAAAGTAATTGTTTTGTGGATTTTTTTGATTGTATTGTATGGCATAGATTTACATAGTACATGTTATTGTTTAACAGGCTTGATTTGGCTACTTTAACTTACTAAGTGCTGAATTACTCAAGTATTTTGTGCAAGAGATAATTGCACTACAATATTTCCTTCATGAATTTATTTACTTCATTTGGATGTTACAAAATGTGGATGCTTCAACATGACTGATGGATGCTGTCTGAAATATCTTCTCCTTAACACTTCAACGACGAACTGCACTGCTTCCCCAGTCGCTTTTTGTACAAACTCGTCTTTAAGGCGTTGAACACAGTAACCTTATGATTATTGATTACCAAATGTCAAGTGCTTCTTATAACCCAACCATCTACAGGAACTGCAAATTTCTCCTGTAACTGTCAGTTACCATATGATCGGACCGCGTTTTAGTGACTGTTTTATTGACATCTGGATCTCGTCTGGTCTCTGTCGCATGCAATCAATTGACAGGATGATCGAATATGTGGGGCAGTGATGGTCTTGAAGTTGACGTTATGAAGTCATGTTGGAACAGATATTGTATGAGTACAGATGTTGGTTGATGTGATGGCAAATATCGACTTGGCCTGGCTCGCTGTGTTGATGCAGCGCTGTACGATTAGAAATTGTGAACGCAGTTCGTGTGGAAGGAATAAATTGGTATTGTGTTTGATCCCGGCTACTTCCATTCGTCACACAAAAATTGCCAACTTTTGTCACGATACTTTTGTCACTGGTTGGACACTGTCAAATTGTCGTCAATTGTTATCGGAACGGTTAATATTGTCCGTGCGAATTGCATAGAGTGTCACTCAAATGCTGCTCTCCACTTTGGATGCAATTAGTGTGTACATCATTCCCTTAAGCAAGAAATCCAAGAAACGCGAAGGAAATGTGACATTTATGCATTTTTCCAACACTTTTCTATTTATGAGCGTAGATGGGCAAACACGAATCTGAAATGGCCTCAACTCAGGGACTTGTATTACAGAATATATGTGTATCAGGTCCATTTAATTAGTATATGCAAATGTTTATGTGATTTATGTATCAACAGTTTTGTGTACTGAGGCATTATAATGCATTGCTGCATATCTATGTTTCTTAATATTATATTCCTAATTTTCTGGTCAAGTTGTTTTAACGCATTAATGACGAAGTGCATTCGTTTCCCAGTTGTTAGTAAACTCTCGTCATTAATGTGTTAATAGGAAAGTTGGAGATAGTTGCTGGGAATTGTTTGGCTAGGCATTGTTTGGCAAGATAGGGTTTTTTGGTAAATTTTGATTGGAAATTGTTTGGCAATGTATTGTTTGGCAAGGAATTGTTTGGCAAGGAATTGTTAGGGTAGGAATTATTTGGCTGGGAATTGTTGGTAATGAATCGTTTGGCATGAAATTGTTTGGCAAGGAATTGTTTGGGTGGATTTGTTTGACAGAGAATTGTTGGTAATGAACTGTTTGGCTGGGAATTGTTTGGCTGGGAATTGTTGGTAATGAATTGTTTGGCTGAGAATTGTTGGTAATGAATTGTTTGGCTAGGAATTGTTTAGCTGAGAATTGTTGGTAATGAATTGTTTGGCTAGGAATTGTTTGACGAGGAAGAGTTTTTGGGAAGTTTTGACTGGAAATTGTTTGGCAAGGAATTGTTTGGCTGAGAATTGTTGGTAATGAATTTTTTCCCTGGGAATTGTAGGGCTAGGGATTGTTAGGCAAGGAAGGGTTTTTTGGGAAGTTTTGAAGGGAAATTGTTTGGCAAGGAATTGTTTGGGTAGGAATTGTTTGGGTAGGAATTGTTGGTAATGAATTGTTTGGCATGAAATTGTTTGGCAAGGAATTGTTTGGGTGGGAATTATTTGGCAGGGAATTGTTGGTAATATATTGTTTGGCTGGGAATTTTATGGCTAGGAGTTGCTGGTAATGAGTTGTTTGACTGGGAATTGTTGGTAATGCATTGTTTGGGTGGGAATTATTTGGGTGGGAATTGCTTGGCAAGGAATTGTTTGGGTAGGAATTGTATGGCTGGGAATTGTTGGTAATGAATTGTTTGGCTGAGAATTGCTGGTAATGAGTTGTTTGGCAAGGAATTGTTTGGCAAGGAATTGTTTGACAGGGACTTGTTGGTAATGAATTGTTTGGCAGGGAATTGTATGGCTAGGAATTGTTGGTAATGAATTGTTTGGCTGAGAAATGCTGGTAATGAGTTGCTTGGCATGAAATTGTTTTGCAAGGAATTGTTTGGGTGGGATTTGTTTGGCTGAGAATTGTTGGTAATGAATTGTTTGGGTGGGAATTGTTTGGCAAGGAATTGTTTGGCTTGAAATTATTTGGCAGGGAATTGTTTGGCTTGAAATTGTTAGGCTCTGCTGAGAACATAACATTTGCTGGTGTGCATTTCCTTGTGACTACCATTCTTCACTACTCTCTGATTTATTCAGGCGATTCTTTTTTGCTCATGATGATCAACCTGTCCTCATTCCTGTTGTCTGCGTGAACCCAGAAGGGAATCCGCAACAATGAGAGAGACTCAGGACATGAAATTTAAATAATAATGTTGTGGGTGTTGTGTATGATACTTTCTGGGAAGCCTGATAATAAAAACGAGCTGGCAACTATATGGGCTTGTCATAGATTTGGTCTGATGAGTTTCTGGCGATACTGTTATATCACAATGACCTGATGCTATCACTCCTGCAAACGACAAGGAGTGTCTTCTGAATTCCGGGTTCTTAAGCCGATGGAGGCATTTCCGAAATTCACTTCAAGCCTTGAATGAGATTGAAATATTCGTTGAAATTATTTCTAAATCCTGTTTTGGTAGACAAGTTGGATGCCGCAAAGAATGAGAATTGACAACTGAGGCTTGGATTTGCACGTTCTTTGCTTGCCCAGTAAATCTGCTTCAAGGGAATTTATCAGCTTGGACAACATCCGAAAGTAGAAAAATCAACTCAAGGATAAACAAGCACATAGTTATGAGAAAGGAAGTGATAAGTCTTCCTTCGCAGTCAGCATCATAATTTCTGCAGTTGAAAGATTATTTTTAGTGATGTTTCTGTAGAATCTGAATCTGAATTGTTGCACAAAGTACAACAAAATAACAATATTTAATTCACATCAGACATTTCAATAATTATTTTGGTCAAAGGTGTAAAATGAAAATGGACTCCAGCATGACAGCCTAAAATCCTGGTAATTTAATGAATGACGAAATTTACATAATCTGCAACATAATGATTTGCAGGCACAGGCAATAATTGCCTTATTACTGTTTAAATTAGCCCAGAACTTTGTCAGGGAGCAGTCTATCGGATGAATTTAGCAGTCGGCATTAGCACTCCTAGAAGCATGTCTTCGATATCGACCTGCCGCTCATTAGTGCGTATTTCGGCAAATGACGGTGCACTGTTCGTTGTGCCTTTCATGGCGTTGATGTCGAGAAATGGCAATCGTTCCCGTTTTCTTGCTTCGTAATGGCATTGAATGTTAAGTGCATTGATGCGTGCCTTATCCTGTGCCACAGTGAACGTATTAGCGAGCGGCGTAGGATGTAAGTGCAGAGTTTTGACTGTAATTATTCTTGTCGGCACACCATACCTTCTGCCGACATATGCTCATTGCGTTATGTTGCTCCTTAGCTCGGTTTTGAGCTAATTGGTTGTTGAGTGAGCCAGCCACTACCCGACGATGATGCGTTATGACAGATCATCATCGAAATGCAGTTCTTGTTGGTTTTTAGTTCGATGGTTTTTACGACTTTTTACCGGGTTCAAAGTTTGCCATTTGAAGAGATCGGACTGTAAACAGTTCTTGAGTGTATGTCGATTGTTGCAGGCAGGTATGGCAACACTCAAGTTATTTGCTTTCTATTTGCATGCTGACTTTGTGAGCATTTAAAAATGTCAGCCACTGAGAAAGCTTTGAAACTCAAAATTCCTCTGGCTTTATTTAAGGTATTTTGTTTTGTATGATGAACATTTTAACCCACATAGACTTACATGAAGACTCGTTTGATATAGCAATGTTGGGACCCTGGGTCCCAATTATTAATCAGTTCATTCTAGTATAAGGAAACATCATTAGAATCAGTTCCTGGCATATTTAACTTTAGTTGGATGTTGTTGTGTATTTGATTCTTAGAAGAAAAAAAAATTTGGCCTATGTCTGTCATACTCAAGCAATAAAATTATTATCTATGTAAATTATAGCAGGATTAAGGTTAGATGGAAACACAAAATTAACGTCATGTCAAAGTGCTCATGAGATTAGATCCAGAAAAGAATAGAATGCTTAATCCAAGAAATAGACAAAAGGCATCTATTTGTCACATGGAGGCTGTCACAATTTTGATGGACTACAAAACAACTGTTAGTTCAGTTGCCAAAGCATGAAGGAAATAGCTTCTTGCTTTATACTTACCTATCTGCCTAATTTATTTAATTGTAATTTAATTACCAAAATGACTATTAGGTTCTGTTGCACAATTAGAAATGTAAGATGCCATAAGAAATATCTGTTAAGATATAAGCGTGAACACTTTTTTAAAATCACTGTGTGCATTTCTGGTCTTTGGAACTGAGAATCGATTGTTTGACAGAACATCAACTGCTGTTTAATTAATATTCTCCGGCGATATTCCCTGGAGAATTTGCATTCTATGAACAACAGCTGCATCCTAGAAATGAGAGAGCTGAAATAACCTAACAATTGATATCCGAACAATGAATATCATAACAATGAATAAGAGTAAGAAACTGTAATAGATAATTGTTACCGAAATTTGATACCGCCCTTCTTCCAACATCTTTTGCTCAGAAGTGCATACACACGCCTCGACGGCGCAATTGCAGTTTTACTGCAGAGCAATGATGTGCGAAGGACATGCTCAAGGTCCCTACGCAGTGACGCCCTGGACGAGGCTCGAACCCGCACGTTCAGCACACACTGAACGTTACGGGCTGACCGCTCTACCCGATCGGCCACTGTGCCACAAATAGTGGGGCATATTTATTGCCAAGTTTTGGTGATCTTGTTTTTTCATTTCAAGACTTATAGTAAGATGTTTTGGTGATCTTATTCCTTCATTTCAAAACTCATAGTAAAATGTTTTGGTGATCTTATTTTTTCATTTCAAAACTCATGGTAAAGTGTATCAGCTACGGTCTTTGCAATTTCTAGAGTTTTCTGAAAAGAGCTCTGTAATTGTTTAGATGCATTTGCAAACATTGAAACTGTAGCTATTCTGATCAAATGAGAACACAACTGACAATTTTATTTCTCATAAAAATATC
Organism: Bimastos eiseni; assembly: GCA_959347315.1. Taxonomy (NCBI): domain Eukaryota; kingdom Metazoa; phylum Annelida; class Clitellata; order Crassiclitellata; family Lumbricidae; genus Bimastos; species Bimastos eiseni. The sequence continues at coordinate 20,400,486 of OY365815.1, forward strand.
TTGACTAGTTTTCTACTATAGTTTGCCTAGAACAAATTCAGGTGGCTATGGTACATAACCTCCACAATGTTGACCTTATAGGAAAATCTTGTTTCATTTGTATTTCTGTAGATTTTGTTCGGTCTATCAAATGCAAGACAATTTTCGAGGCGATACCAGAGTTCTATGCCAAACAAACGAGCATTAATTCAGGCTGGTTTGTCGTTAGACAGAACTTCATCTTTTAATGCCTGAAGGCGATTAAACTGCCTTAGCTGGGCGGCGGCAGTCTATGCACAGCTGCAGCAGCAGCAGCATCAACAACAGGAGCAGCAGACTTGGGCTGCACAGCAACGATGTAGAACAGTGTCCGATTGGCTTCGTTCTTCACGAGCCGATGGCAATTTCAGGGAGTGGCTCCGCAAAGCACCAGTATGCATTATTAAGACCTGGAAGGAAGGAGCGAACGAGAGACGACCGTCGCTCGGTCTGACGGCGACGTCTGGCGGTGCAGCACAGACTCATTAAAAACCGGTTGAGCTTTATAATTTCACGGCAAACGCTATTAGTCGACAATAAACTCGGAAGTCGAGCTGGACAAAGGAAATGCCACGAGCAATCAGTTTAAGAGTAGAGGTTCCTCTTTGCAGGAGAAATGATCCAGCTTTTTGGAATGGCAGCTGACTCACTGCATTGGGCCGTCGTCTCGTCTCTCGTTCTGAGCTGCGGCGGCTCATCCGAAGTGGATCTGCTTCATGGAAAGGAACCATTTCTAGAGGTAGCACTCAGCTGGTCAGTTGGTCACTGTGTGGGACGCGGTTACCGATTGGGTTGAGTGATGTCGCCTTGTAATGTGGAGAGCGTATATGGGTTCGAGCCTTCACTGATATAGTTGTTGACTAGGCCCCTTGAGTCAGTCCTTTACATTCAACTTCTCAATGCCATCCAATTGATGTTTATCAGATAGTGTATAATACTGTAGTAGTATTAAAATTATGCTACCACTACTACCACTTATTATAAGTGTGATGTTGTGTGTTGTGTGTTCACATATGTAATGTAGCTTTAGGGATTGCACAATGGATAGATAGCTTCCTATGTAGTGTTATTTTATGGATAGCGAGATGCTTCTTGTTCGATTAGTGTCGTATGTGATGGGTACTTGTTCTGTCATGGTGTAATGCATATCGCAGTTCTAAGAGTTGGAAGGAGGATTGTACATTTTCAAACTGAGTTCATATATTTACGTTTTGTTGTGTCTCTTCAGTTTGTTTTTAAGTAATTCTGTGTTGTTAGTCTAAAGTACCATTGCAAATGCAATCTAAGATCATATCATTTGCGCAGCTGTCAACTCTGCTGATTTTTTTATGTCACATTAAAGGCTGTCTTCTGAAACCCATACCATTAAATATTGGCTGAGGCACATACATGACACAAGCGATCCTACAGCCAAACAAACCATTCCTTCACAGGTTACAATGAACTGTCAGTTTCACCTGTCCTTCAATTTTCAATCCCACAGTTGAGGTGCATAGCGATCCAGTGGTTAGTGCAATAGATTTTGATCTGAGAGGTTGTAGGTTCTAATCGCCGCCAGAGCATAAATTTTGCATGGGATTTGTGCTTCACTTGTCCTGTAGGTTTTGAGCCTGGCTACTGATGTTCAGTGAGCATAGTGGGAAGATGAGAAAGGTCAGAGGAGGGGGCTGGTCCTTGACCCACTCTCACTAGTCCTTGACCTGCTCTCACTGGTCCTTGACCCACTCTCACTCAAATGCAAAGGTTTGGACAATGAAGTCACTGACATTTCACACTCTTATCCTTCATACTCACCACTTCATCTTGGTATTTATACAACTTGTGGCTACTGCATCTTAGGGTAACTGCAGTTTGTGGTAGCTTTGTGGTAGCTGTGGTAGCTCTTAGGGTAGCTGCATCTTTGGGTAGCGACATCTTCGGGTTGCTGCATCTTGGAGTTATTGTTTCTTAGGGTAATCGTATCTTTGGTTACTGTATCTTGGAGTACTTGCATGTTGGGTTATTGCATCTTGGGTTGCTGCATTTTGGAGTTATTGTATTTTGGGGTCACTGCAATTTGAGTTGCTTCATCTTGGGTTACTGTATCTTGGGGTTATTGCATCTTGGATTACTGCAGTTTGGGGTTAGCTCTCGTTTTTCCTTTGCTTCATCTTTGTCCTCGTAATCTTAACTGTCCTGGTTTTTGTTGTCCTGGTCTTGATGGTCCTTGCATTCGTCCTTGTCGTCATCGTCCACTTCCTGTAATCAGCCTCTGTCCAAGGCAGAGGTCAAGGGGCAAACACATTTGCAATCTACCACCATGATTGGCAGTTTATCACTTTCCTTTGTCATATAATCTTCGAGAAATTAGTCCACAATTCAATTTTATGTACAATATGTAATTGACTGACTTCCTCATGAAGTTTCTAGTGTACCTGTCTTCATTTTAAACTGGAAACAGAACGATATATATGTAAAAGTCATAAAAATGGCAGTTTTTTTATACACCATGCACTAATTGCATAACAATGAAGCACAAGTCACAATTGGGGAACATTGAAGCATTTTGTCTAGAAGCAGAAGTAAATGGTTGTTGACAGTTTTCCATTAGGAATGTGACTGTAATGCAAAACGTAGCATTGCATCAATCTTCCAGCTGTGAGGCTCCAATATTTTATCCTTAAATCTGACTCTAAATGGTTCCTCTGCTAAGAAGTGGTATATATATGTTTACCAATGCAAATGAGAAATGTTGCTATGCAGAGCATCAATCCTCCATTTGTGAGACTCCATTTTATGTTATCCTAAGAGGTGAATCTTTATGGTTCCTCTATTTAAATGGGGTTTGTTAATGTTGCCAATGCAAATGATTAACATTGCTTTGGAAAGATTAGATTGGAAATGATTTTCCATGTATAAGAAGAATTATGTGTATTTTGTCTTTTCTTTCATTCCTTCAGTTCATTTAGCATTGACTCTACAGATTCTTTGTCTGATGGACATACCTAGGTTATTTATTGGGGACTATAAATCTTGAGCAAACAGCTCAGATGTACTCCCACATGGTGGAATGTTGTCTTTTTGTCGGATGAAAATTCTCATGCTTTGCATTTGTGGCTTAAGTTTTTCAGTCAATGAGCTGTCTCCTGATATACCAGAAATTCTTTTGATCAATGACTTTATTTTGTTCGGTTCACTGTTGTGCTGTTTTTCTTGTCGCTTCTGCATTGATGAAAGTGATTAGAAGGAGTAAGACAGACGGACGGAGACAGAGGGACAGAGGGACAGTGTGACAGACAACGGCAGATATACAGATCTCTGAGATTGAGAAGGCCATACATTGGGTCACTTTTGTCTGGCTCTTATTACTACACACACACACGCAGACAGACAGACTGACAGTCAGACAGAGACAGTTAAAGGTTGATTTATTTACTATTCAGCCCTGCCTTCTCAATCTGGGTCCATGTGGGAAAAACAACTGAATTCAAGGACTGGCGATGTATGTACAGTACGTGTAATGTGCTGTACCTCATTACTCGACATATGGTTGCATTTGATGTAACAAACACTGCGTTCTACTTAGAAGATGAATGATTTTGGGGAGATTTTTCCTATTATAGTAATGCAGAGAAGTTATTTGTCCTGCCATAAAATATTTCTTAAGAGATGTCATGCTTATGGTATGAGACAAATAGATGCTGCAGAGATTAGAGATTGAACGATGAAATTGGAATCTGTATCTTTTATGAATTATCACAGAAAATAGAAGGTGTTTTTTGTCATATTGCCTGAAGTGAATGAAAATTGTACTGTTTCTGCACAATGCAGGCATATTTCCTTATCAGGAAGTTTATAGTTTACACTGTTCTGAAGCTACCTAGTATTCTTGCTGTTGGACATACAGGAGGTCGCAGCATAGGTATGTATGTATGCATGTATGTATGTATGTATGCATGTATGTATGTATGTATGTATGTATGTATGTACGTATGGATGTATGTATGTATGTAAATATGTATGTATATTTCTGTATGTCTGTCAGTATGTATGTCTTTATGTCTGTATGTATGTATGTATGTATGTATGTATGTGCACATGTCAGAAAATAGGCACCCTTTAAATCATCCACTGCTCGACATACGCAAAATGAATTTGCGTCTTTGTACATTACAGTACACGCAATTAACGTGGTTCTGTTGGGCACATGGTATTGCAGCTCAATACTATATATGACATTGTCTGTTTTTGTCTGGGAAAACAGTTATTTTCAGCAGTTATTTCTTATGCATGGCTATTGTGTTGGCATATGCATGGGATGCTTTGTGTTTCACTCTGCACGGACTGTGATGTCATTTGTCCTTTGAAAGACATCTGCCTTATAACACGAAAGCACAATTCCTCTAAACGAGGCCAGGAATTCGTTTATCTAGAATGCGAGTCCTCGAAGTGAGATATGTGCAATTCGCAGGGCCACAAAATGCGATTACCCTGCAGCAGGCACAGAAGCGCCACCTGTAGGGAAATTCCAGAACAACGCTGCCATGAATGGCTCATTGCATAGAATCTAATCCGACGACTTCCATGGCACCTTCGTAATAACGCTCGAGTTATCAATCGATGGTCTACAGACGTTCTGCGTATAAATGTCAGAGGCACGCCCTGGCCGTGTCTTTGGTGCCAGCTGTCTTTTTGTGCTGTGGGGTTAAGGAATTGAATGCCTCCTCCGGAGAGGCAAAGCATCATGACATTCTGCATGTGCATACGTCTCGGCTAGCATATCCAGCGATGCTTACGCTCACGATGCGATTCTAGGGTGTTTCTTGTTAACCAGTGTAATCCTAGTCCTCGCTGTCCCTTTCTTTCTCTCTTTCTCTCGAATTTATTTATAGGAACACAAGACCTTGTAGTCTAAGGTAATTGTAATTTTTGCATTTGATCTAAATTCGTCATGTATTTATAATTTTGGTTTGATGTTTACATCTAGGGTTATTTGTTTCAATGCTTGCTAAATGTGATGCTGTTGTGATAATTTGTAACCTTGGTTTTTTTATATTTTAACTCATAAGTCAGCTATATAGCTTTTTAAAAGTTTTGTTTATTTTTATTTCATTTTTTGAGCATTATTTCATGGTTCTAGTTTTTACATGTGATTGTTGATTTAACTTGATATTTGTAAAAAATGAAGTTGTACTGGACTACTGGTACTACTGTAGCATTTAAGTATGAAAGTTCAGTAATATTTTAACTATGGCTTTGGTGTGAAAAATTTTAATTTATCTTTATTCATTAGGACTGCCCTGTTTCATCGGTGTTGGCTGGGAGCGCTCCTTAGGTCGACTGTCTTGAAGGGGTGTGATATAAAACTGCCATTATAATAATTATTTTAATAATAACTTTTAGAGATTGTGATTATGATTATGGTATGACCTTTGCTATGCAGAAATCAGCTTATAAAATGTCCTAGCTGAGACAACTGCATATAACCTACAGCTATGCAATGGTCAGCCTTTGGTATGTCCTAGCAGAAATAACTGCATATAGCCTGCATCTATGCAATGATTAGCCTTGGGTATGTCCTAGCAGAGACAACTGTATCTTTCTGAGTGGGATTTCTGAGCTCATTTAAAGTACAGACCCACGGCTTAGTCTCCGTCTACAGCAGAAACTGGCATGTATTGTGCTCCTATTTTTTATCCCAAGATTTCTACAGGGAATCAGCATATTTACAGTTGCTAAGTCAATACAAAATCGATAGGCAGGTGAGGTCATTGTCTGTTTGAGGTAATGATTCAAGGGTTAGAGGTGGAAGACATCAGGGTTGGATTTATAGACAAGGAGTGTTTTGTGGTGTTTTCTTGTAGTAATGGATATCCACGGTGCAGTAAGTATCTAAGGGCATCCTCATTTATCATTTGTTTAGTAACCAATCAACAGAATGTACAAATTGTACAAGTGTGCTTGACCTTTACTCGTTTTTGGTTACACAGATGATCGTATGGATGCAGATATGTATGTAGTAATCTCAGTTTCAGTTAAGCACTCTGTATGATAACAAAGATCCTTAACATTGCCCTCCTTATTTATCCAGGTTTTGGACTAGCACTGCCATAGTGCAAGCAGTGCAGGTTAGTTATATAAGCAGCACAGAGTTATTTATATATGTGTAGTTAGAAAAGCTAAATGTTGTAATGTTAGTTTTGGTTTGGTTGTGTAGAAGAGGAATCCCTGAGCCAACTCCCTCTGAGCTAACTCCCTCTGAGCTAACTCCTTCTGAGCTAGCTCCTTCTGAGCTAGCTCCTTCTGAGCTAACTCCGTCTGAGCTAGCTCTGAGCTAGCTTCCTCTGAGCTAATCCCGAGAGGTGGCCAAGAGTGTGAAGTGCTGCTAGCAACTGCATTTTCTTAGCCTTGTTAAGTGAAGATAGGTGGCCATTCCTGTTCCTTGCCGTCTGATCTCCCCATCGACAGCACGTAATAAGTACACTCATGTCATGGATGAGTTCACTAGGTAGCACCAGCAGACTTGAATTCTGGGATCAGTTTTCTATTCCGGTTGGGATTTGAACCCAAAGCTTTGGGTTGACCGTCCAGCAGACTAACCACTAGACTGTCTTATCTTCACAGACCACTTGTTTATGAATTCAGATGAGTGAAGATTTTGAATAACACTTGTAAGAACCCCTCAGTAGCGATCTTTGACAAATGAAGCAAGATGTCTGTATCTGGTTGAATGGTGCCTATTTAGTGGAAGATGGTCTTTGCTAGAAGGCTTCACAGACACAAGGAACCTGGGCAAGAAAATTCCCTTCCTTCATTGATGCTTTGATGCTTTGACTGCGTGGAGCCTTTCGTGATGATGCTGGTTAATGTCACAGAGCTCATGAGATGCTCATGAGCACGTAACTTTTTAATCAGCTGAATCATACTGCTCATCCGGCTTACTCAGCTTGTAAGTAATATAAAGTAAGCAGCAGTTGCACATTACTATGCACTATTTTATGCAATTGCCCTCATATTCATAGTTCCTTTGGATATTTAATGCAGTATATTCAGTATGAGGTAAAAAGTAAGGGTAGTAATTATTTTTAGGCTCCATCAAAGACAGCTATAATATGCAGTTGTGTTCAAAACCTAAACATTTATGTGTGTGAGCTTCTTTATGATGAAGTCTTGTTGACATTGGTCTTCACTGGTGGGCAGCATTTAAGATGTTATGACAGAAATTTTATGGCTATAGGAATCCATTTCGATTGCAAATAGCGTGTGTCAGTTCAATTTGACATGCCAAGTTCTGACCTGATTGAGCTCTAAAAAAGGTCCGAGCTCTAAGAAAAAGTCCAAGCTCTAAGAAAAAGTCCGAACTCTAAGAAAAAGTCCGAGCTCTAAAAAAAGTCCGAGCTCTAAAAAAAAGTCCGAGCTCTAAGAAAAAGTCTGCTCTGCTGAAGAAGACCTGAGGTCGCTCAGGATGCATTTATTCAGCCGAAATTGTGCAACTGTTGAGAGCAGATGCCAGACGATTTCAGAGGCATTTAATTGCTAGGATTAGACGATTTCTCGCTTGCAGAGTACCATTCAACACTACTAAGAAGACATTTTTGGTCTCAGTGTATTGCTGAGGGCTTGGAAAATGCGTCAGATTTTATCCCGAAGACATCAATCATCATTTCTCAGAAGACCTTTAGATCTGCCAGTCGACATTTCGTTATAAAGGACCGCACGAGATAGTGGAGAAGATGAACCTGTGACACTCGTACTTATTCCGACAAGTGGGCTTTGCTTTTTAAAGTCAAAGTAATGCTTTACGGTGGACTGAAGTGGACGTCCTTCATGACCTGAATTGTGCTGTCATTGGCATTTGGTCATTTAGGCATTTGTTGCCTAGTAACCATAATAACCATAACCAAGTGTTTTTATTGTCTCCAAATGACAAACACAAGTACAAAAATGATGACAATAAGCGGGGAGCCAATAGGGACTAACAGAAACCCTTAAAGGACAAAAAATCCTGTAATCAGGGTCACCCTTACAATAGATTGACAGTTGCAGCCGGTTAGATATAAAAAATACATTAGCATTTAGTACGAAACTTAACTAGTTAGCTATTATATACAATCATGATGAAGACGATAAACACGCACAATGAGACAATTATTGATCCATCAAATAATGTCGCAATTTTATTTTAAATAAATTAGTATTATTTAGAGAGTGCAATTCATCTGACGTTCCATGCTTTCGGGCCAGCATATTTTGATCGATGCTATTTTGACACATGCTAGTAAAAACATAAAGCAAATGTGGCTTTATTACTCTGTCTGGATATGCCGGAAAGGCCACAGTGATTTTTGTTGCACCACATATGTGATGATTTTTCAATTGATTCTGCTTAGCTGCATATATTTTCGAAGTATTCTGTTTGCAACAGGGTCTGTTTAACTGACACATGCTATGTTCAATTGCAATGGATCCCCTAACCGTAAAATTTCTGTCATAACATCTTTAATTGCCTATCTGTTACCACCTATTACAATTTAGAGTGTGAGTCAAGTGCTATAATGAGGCAGGTTTATGGTGAATCTCTATTTATGCTGACTATATTATTTTCCCTCTGTGTTAAGTCTGGGGTGGTACTATGTTGGGGAAGAAAGGAAGAGCAGATTTATTGTGTGTTTATTGTGTAACAAATATGGACAGTTCATGCAGTGGTACTTTATTAGCTTTGTTCAGTATATATTGCCTTCATAACCAAAGAGATAATATAACAATGGACATAATTCAGCATTGGTCTAACATAGTTCAATGCATTATCCATCTGAATTATACTATTTTGAATGTGTGACTTTTACAGATTATTACTCCAAGAAATAGAGCAATCTATTCTGAGTCAGCCATGGTTATGAAGGTCTAGCAACTTAATTTGCTTATCCTGGGCATATGAGTGCATTTGGCCAGTCGTCTTATTTTCCATGCGATAGCGTCTTATTTTCCATGCGATAGCGTATGGTCAGTGTACTCATTATTGCTGAGTTGGCTAGAGGGTGCAGAGGTAGCATAGATCTTGAACCAAATTTATACCCTTGCTGGGATTTGAACCCCCAACCTCTTGACTGACAGACCGACACACCAACCACTGCACTGTCAAGCACCTCTGTTTTTTGTATCTCAATTTAAGTAGATACTGAACTGTTCTGATTGTCCTAAGCGGGTACCAATAAGGTTAAGTTGATCAATATTATGGTAGATTAAGGTCACCTTGTGCTGTCAGGTGCTTGTCAATTGTTTTCTATAATCCCATCAATGAAATAATGAGAGAGTAAGTCCTTTTCGTCTAAAATAAGTCTTAAAACTCGTGGAAGAAGGTTGTGGAAAGTCAAGGATTTTTGTTGTAATAACCATGTGGCAAGGCATTTCTGAGAATGCTGTCGAACATAAGTTATGGCAAGCATTATGTGGGTTTTTTTCAATGTAACCGTCTTGTGTCATTATGTTTGACAGTAAAGTCCTGCTTTACATTTGGAATTCATTATCGCTGATGATGTCCGTTAAGGTTGACTTCCCCTCTTGTGTAATTACTGCATTTTCCGAGCAACCTTGGAGTTGCCCTTCTTTTCTTTGGTTCTTGGAACAAATTTGGTGGATAACTCTTAGAAGCAGTATTTATTCATGAGAAGATCTTGAGTATCTATAAATGTTCGAGTTGCATTTCATTGCATCCATTCAAACGGGCGAGCGGTGGTGAAGGATCTCAACCGATCAGTTCATTGAAAAATGGGCAGGCCGCCGGTCTATATATAAAGACGGGTAAATTTACATTACAATTCAAAAGTCATGACCTTTGTATTCAGCTAACTTCATTTTCTCTTGTTTACAACAGGAGTCATTATTTGTGACTTTTATATCCATAACTCAGCAATTTCTTCCATCTGCTAATTTTTTGTGCTACTGTGAACCTTCTGACATGTCAAGCACTGTTTGGATATATACATATATATTTATATCTATAATATATATATTAATGGAATTGTACCTTCCTGGTATTATCTCGAGAAACATTTCCGCTGATCTCATCTTCCATCATTTTCTCAATTCAAACTGCTGTTAAAGATTCTCACTTTCAATGGCACACTCCTAATGTAACTGAACGTTTTGCTAATGACACAGATAACAACTGGACCATACTGAAATCTCATTCTATATCTTCGCTGGTAATTCTTAATTTCTTTGAATAATTTTTACTAATGATTTCATTGAAAGGGATTTCACGAACTCGTGTTCTGTGGCGTAACTCTCTGACTTGTGTGTTTTCTTGAAATGCATTTGAACATTCAGAATGTTTAAATGCATTTGAAGGCACCAAATTAAGCAAACAATATTATTGTTTGCTTAATTTGGTGCCTTGTTTCCAGTTTTGGAGGCTTGCACTCTACCAGTAGTCAGTCAATCAATCGATCAATCGATCAATGTGAACGTAATATAGCACCTCTTCAAGGTATCTACTCAGAGATGCTCCGAGTAGTATAGTAGGTGGACTGAGAATATCATATCATGTCCCTGGAAAAGCATACTTTTTTTATAGATCTCTGATCCACATTGTCTGTTCAGCTATAAAAGGCAGATTGACTGAACACTTAATGGGAAGATCAGATGGCAAGGGAGAGAGGAGTGACCACTCGGTCTGACAATCCTGAGGGAGAGAGGAGTGACCACGGGGTCTGATCATCTTGAGGGTCTGACCATCCATGTGCCCACGTAAAGAAAAGCAAAGTCGCTAAGACTCATGTCCATTGCTGCAGTCACTTTGACTAGCGGCTCTTCACTTCTTCTTCTTCTGACTTCACAAAGAGAAGTAAAAATCTACTGAAAACTCTTGGTGAGGAAAATTATTGGTATAAAACAATTGTTTATATGTTTAAGTTGACAATACTGATTTGCCAAAAAGAGAATGTGCCCGATTATCCCAATGTTTATTCGATCCGGGTGTAACTTTTATTTTAAGTTTAAGCTTTTATGTCCCACACTCGTGTGGATGCGCTACATTTAGATGCACCAAGTTTTCCTGGAAATTGTTATGCCTCTTAAGCAAAGGATTGCCTCCTCTTGTTTTTGGGTCATAGATGGGGATTTTATGGAAGACCGATTCGTCTGTTGTTAGTCGTTGTGATTATTCATGGAGGCCGTAAGTCAGGATCAGGTCTGTTACGACGATGCTGGCTGGACGGTATGCGCTCTGAAGCCGTTAGGTGAATTTATCCGGGTTTAGCTTGCATCACCGGTAATACTCGGTTCTGTACTGTGTTGCAGGATGTAGTGGCATCTGTCCAACGGAGACTTACGAGTCGAGACCATGCTCCGACACAAAGGACAGAGAATGCTCAGGTTCATTAACCATATACCTTAATCACTCTCTGTCTGTCACTGTCCGTACATGCCTTTCGTGGTTTATGGGCATGTTTATATGTGTGTCTCTCTGTCTGTCTGTCCATCTGTCTGCCTTCCTGTCTGTCTATCTATCTATCTGTCTGTCTGTCCGTCTGTCTGCCTTCCTGTCTGTCTATCTATCTATCTGTCTGTCTGTCTGTCCGTCTGTCTGCCTTCCTGTCTGTCTATCTATCTGTCTGTCTGTCTGTGTCTGTTTGCCTGTCTGTCGACCTTCCTGTCTGTCTGTCTGTATGTGTGTGTGTCTGCGTGTGTGTGTCTGTCTGTCTGTCCCCATGCTGTCATTCCTTTTATTAATCCACAATTAAATGATTTAGATAGAAAAGTTGAAATGACTTTAAATTCATAAAGTTACTATTTATCTACTTGTACTTGACAGATGTTATTTTGCAAGAACAGTTTTCAGACGGTTTCATTTAACTTAGAATCAGACGACCTTTTGGAAGTCGTCAATGTATTCCAGGAAATGTCATTGCCTTCAACTGGAGTATTTCCTTGGCAGCAGCTGTTTGCTCCACTAGTCAGACCCTGCATGTATAGTCTTGATTGGTTGACATTGTTTGCTGCCAACATGTTCATCAAACATGCAGCTAAAATGCAATAGATCACCAGAGTTCAAAAGGTCAACCATCTGAGGCAGGAATGCAAGTATATACTAATTACTTTATTACTTTGATTGTAATCATTATCTCAAAAGAGAATTCACAGGAACCAGCTTATTCACAGGCTCTTAGTCAGTCAAACATAATCAATGGGAAGGGGTGATATCGGTTCCAGGTCAAGATCCTAAGAGGTCAGTTAGGCAGATGGTCAGTTAGCTGAGATGGTTGGTATTAAGATTTGAAATGAGGAGGGAGTTGAAGGGAAGAGAGCATATCAGCATAGGATTCATGAAAAAACAGTGTTTCAGTTTTGAATTTAAGATCTGTGGAGAAATAGCAAGAGATTGCCATTTATGCAGTGCGTGTTAAGAACCTATCAAAGCGTCGCTCACAGAATGCAGTGCATTGGGTTATTGCCCTGACTGTAATTGCATAGACAGACAGACAGACAGACAGACAGACAGACAGGTGGACATATGTCACTTGAAGGGAAACTATAAATGTTGGCCTATATGGTGCTAAGTTCACTAAGAACAAACAGATATCATGCAACCATGCAGAAGACTGAGCTGGTAGGATGCTATAGATGACATGGATTCCCATCCAGATGTTGAGATAATTGGTTTCTTTAGAGCTGCAGGTCTGCAAAGCTGTGGTTGCCAGTCCTTGAAAATAATAATTTGCAGAACACAAAAAAAGTTGAGACAAGTCGAATTTTTTTTACCCAGCACATGTGACTCTGGGTGGATTGTGACACTATTATTCTAGTTAAAATGCCACTTTATTATTGTTAAAATGCCGTTGTTAACTTGTTATTAGCAGTCACATAACTGTCCGTATCGTATCATCAAGGGCCTTTGCGATGGTGGAGTGCAGTCTCAACCAGTTAGTTTGTTGCTTTGTACTTTGACAGCCATTGACTTGTATGGCTTTTGGCTTTTATGGCTTTTATAGCTATGTTTCACAAAAAATCCTGTCTCAATGAAAACCAATGATGGCCATTGAGGTGTCATGTTGAAAGTCTATTAATACATAAACTGCTGTTTGACATGAAATCTGACATGAAGCCATTTGCATTTGAACTTCTAACAAGAACAGAAGATAATAAATTGGATGAACAATAATACCTGGTATGTTTTCAAGGAACACTTAATATCTGATTAAACTCAGGATGGTTCTGATGTCAGTCAATCCAGTATCAGACTAACTAGCATTATAATCTAAGTAAATTACTACATGATGACTTATGTGGTGACTTTGGTATCTAATTAACGAGGCATCAGTCACTGGAGTGTCAAAGCCAGGCCACAAATCCGGTTAGAAGCCGCTGGTAAGCCAGATGTAGTATTTATATCTGTATGTCCTTGGCGCGGATCTGATGCTTTCATCAGTCTAAGATGACTGAGAGGGTTTTCCAGGTACACATTCGTTGATTTGATTCATCTGCGAAGTGCAATGTCCGGAAAAAATCTTGGTGTGGATGATATTTTTATATATTATGTAAAGGTCATCTTTTTGAGCTGTGTACTTTTCATTTCTAGCATCATATCTGACGACTTTTGGAGAACTTTGCTTCTTGAAAAGTGCTTGAAATAGAGCCAAGAATGGTTGGGAGTCACGTGACATTGGATTTAAGTTGTGTTAACGACGTTTCCGAATGAGTTTTTGGATGTAATGTAGGCACTCCCAGTTCCAGTGTATGACAACAGTTGCCGCTGACTTAAGAAGGACCTGATCGGGATTGCTATCGAAATTGTTGAGCATTTTGGAAGGATCGTGATGGAAATGGACGCCATCGATCATCATCGTGTCTGCTGACTGTGTAATCTGGATAACTCATTTCATGTACATTAGTGTCTATTTCCAGGGGTCAAGACCGGACCTGGTTCATACGGCTGATTACCTCCAACAAGATTAACTCTGCAATATTAAAGACGTCCACCACTTTTAGGCGTTGGTGGTAATGGTACAAAGTGGAGACCAGTCAACGGTAGGATGTCGAGGTTGTGAGGCCAGAGGGCATGAATGGCTGCAAATGTCGGCACGCCAGGCCAGTGACCACAGGCATCGCCATGCCCTTCTAGACAATTAGTAATTGAACACAGAATGCCGTTTTAGACTAAATACGATGTCGTTCCATAGCTCTGCAGATGGATAGGCTTGATAAATGGCATGTAACGTAATTATTATTTTTCTGTGAAACTGAGTCACCTTTTACTTACCTTCACTTATCTTCAGTTGCCTTTGTAAAGAGTTAGTGGCTGTGATGATGACGTTTTTAAGGCCGTATGATTTATCTGGAGAAAGATTGAAGTGGTTTGTTCTTTTGACTTGGCTTGTACAGAGCTGACGACTAATTGAATTTCCGTTTCTGGTCATGACGTCTTCACGTCTAATGCATTGGACTTGAAGGAGTCTTAGCCGAAGTGCAGAGCTGGTGACAAGGACGAACAACTCAGCACAGTTATTTTTAGTATTTGAGATCTGAACAGAGGCCATTGTCCTTCATTTGAGGATCATATTCATAGGCATAGACTTTGTCCTGGATTTTTTGGGGGGGAGACAAGGCGACGAAAATCAGCTTTGAGGGACAGGGTTGAAAAATTCAATTCTCAAACATGTACGCAACAAAACTAACAGTGGAAACACTATAGAAATTTTGTTAAATGAACTTTTTATGAAATATTGGGGGATATAAGCAGCCCTATATCCTCCACCTAAAATTTTTGAGGAGACCGTCCTGTCCTGTCCCTCTGAGTCTCTGCCTCTGATCATATTCATTGTATATGACTCTGTTTAAGAGATTTTATCTCTGGCCAATTATCGAGTCTATACATGGGTACCTACACATGGTGTGGCATGCAAAGTATAACACAGCATAACACATAACAGTATAACACTTTTCTATGTGTTTGCACTTATGGTGATCAGACCATCAGATGTTATTTGAATAAGCCGCTGATACACTCGATGCATGGGATGGTTTCACATCCGTTCAAATCGGCCGTAGCAGTGAAGGAGCTAAACGTGATAAAATCAGTTTTTTTGAGTCATTGAAGCACTGGTCTCCCAGGGACATGGCTTTTGTGTGACACTGAGATATTTTGAAGATTTACATCAAATTTTATTTGACACAACCATAAGTTCAAAATATATCAAATTTTATATACCAGATATATATATATTTATATATATATATATATATATATATATATATATATATATATATATATATATATATATATATATATACAAACGTGAGGTTCAAGGGTTGCACTAGAATTGCAGTTGAAATGCAATTGAACTTTTGCTGGGCCTTTTAAATTTAGCTCGGCAGATCTGGTAGACATTGCTATTATCATAGGTGTTCACGTCTAATGATTCCTGGTTGCAGAACATTCAATGTCATTTGAGTTCAGAGCAGTTGATTACCTGACTTAGTTGCAGGTGCACGGTTTGGTGCTTCCTGGTACTGTTCTATGGATTCGTCTGCATTCGTTATCCACTGAAAGTCAAACACATCTGTTGTCGTTTGTTTGATCCATTCAAGTCAATGGCTGCCACTGTTTGACCAAGCAGTATCTAATGTCCCAGGAAGAATTATTATCAGCTGCCTCATTGAAGGAAACAAATGCAGGGGCTTGTTCATTGGAACTTGCCTCTGTGCAAACACTCAGCCCACGTTATTAGCAGTTACTCACATTATTAGCATTTACACATGTTATTGGCAGTTACTCGAGTCATTGACAGTTGCTCATGTTATTAGCAGTAATTCACGTTATGAGTTGTTACTCATGTTATTAGCAGTAACTGTTAAGCAGTAGCCTAACTGGTTACACATGTATGTTATTAGCAGTTACTCATGTTATAAGCAGTTACTTGAGTTATTAGCAGTTACGCATGTTATAAGCAGTTGCTCATATTATTACAGTTACTAACTTTATTAGCAGTTACTCTTGTTAAAAACGTCGTTAGATACAATCATGTGATTTATCATTTTCAGTTTTGGAGTGCTCTGAAGAGATTCCATTGTAGAGGTGCTATATAAGTATATATTTTATCTGATATTATTAAAATTACAGGTGTTTAGATTTGCTTTCAGTCCTAGTATGAGTAGATTATACAGTGGTCTATTGGTAAGAAGGATTGGTCATGAATTGCGTGGTTGCGAGTTTGACCCCATGGAATAACCCTGGCAGTTTGTTTGCCCCAAACATATCTCTGTCACGAGCAGTGTAACATGGCACTAGTGTGAGCTTGGAAGTTAACAACCAGTTCTATGATGCACTGACCTGGTGTCCAGGATCCTGGGTTCATCCATTGCCGGCCCATGGGTCTAAGAAAGAAAATGAGTACCTCCCTGTGCTCCATATGGGATCTGGTAGCTCTAGCTTACTATGGCCAGGTACCAGAGTAAGAAATTAAATTTACCTTGTGCTGAGAAAAACATGAAAACCATCAGATAATGGGACAGCCTTCATTAGAAGTTGCACAATGCTAGGGTATAATTATTACCATTAGGTTCTTGTGAGTGTTTATTTAAATGATTGTCCAGGATATGGCTTCAGGGTAATGACTGTGAAAGAGACAAAGACTCCTGACACATAATGAGACAGGTTCTCAATTTAAAGCAATTGATGGCAACACTTACAGACACCAATAGGGCAATTTTGCAAGGTACAATACTGTCAGCAGTGGTAGTAGTGCAGGGCATTTTGCAGTGTTGCTAGTCTGTATTTTTGTTTTTATAATTCTTTATCTGTGATTAGTACTTATAGATCATCAGTTGTAGAGCTCACATGTGTTAAGGAGCTGTATGTTCTTAAGCAATGTATTAGGTAAATGCTAGAGAAGAGACAGACAGCTGTCCACAGTTGTTAAGAGCAACCCTCAGTCTAAAGCACTGCGCTCAACAACTGTTTTCTATTCCTTTAAAGATGCATGCTGCCTACTTCTATAGTTTCAGAGTGTTGAACTCTGATTAACCTTAGCTTTGGTCATATGTGCCATCGATATTGGAGGTTTTCCAGATGATTCTGCACATAGAGTTATGTCAGTGCCAGTGGTTTCACATGGTATGTGTTTTAAAACACTGTCTCATAACGATTGGCTTCTTTTGTGTAAAATACAAGAGCCATCTATCTAATCGATTCCTGTCTGCCACTTGACTGTAGCTATGGCATGTCATCAGAGACAGTTCCACGGAAACATTTTCCAGGTTACCTTTGATTCAGACGACAATAGAAGTCGAGTGATGATTTTTTCCATTTGTTCACTTGTCATTTATAGCCTTGGCATGATTGAGGTTAATAGTCTGGTGAAACCTCTCACCATGCTGCTTCTTCTTTCTCTGTGTATATTTTCCGTATTTCCCTTATTCCTCTGCTGATCGGGGGAGACCTCATTGGTTCAGCAGATAAATTTTTAAATCGATTTTAGGTGCTTTTTGCATGATGTGTCCTGCATGGGAAGGCTTCTGCTGATTCTGTTGTGATTCAGATTTCTATCGAATAGTTTACACTCTTGCTAACCATTCCAGTTTTCTTCTCTTTTTTGAGTCATCTTCTACGGATTTGGTTTACTATTATTTAGTAGACTTGATTATTTACTTTTTATGTAATTCAACCTTTCCTGTAATTTAATAAGAAGTTAGTTAATCTTGTATCTCTGTTGTCAGTATGTTGATTTATTTTAAATGAAGTTTTTCGTAGTGACATCATAAGTGGCAATATAGTCCACATTATCATAAAAGACTTCACTGTAGGCTTAGTACTCTGTAACATATATTAATGAAAACCAAATGACTTACTTTAACTTATGTAGTTTCAAAATCTGTTTCACCTGAGATAAATTCTGAGTTGGATTCTAATAGCAAGTGTCTGCAATTTCATATGTTCTACTTGAGTACAGTTTTTTCAGAGTGACTTTTGTGAAATATTGCTAGGCATCGATAAAAAACAATTAAGAATCGATAAGACAGTGGAGTTGCTAGAAGTAGCTTATTCGTAGGCACAAGCATTGAGCTGCTAACTGGTATGTATGACCCAGAGAATTTGTGCTGGAAGAATTATTTTTACGACGTGAAAGGTGTCATTTTGTGTGTGGACAGCTAATATTGCATCCTGGTGTGAAGTTAGAGTAGAAGCAACGTTTTACAGCTTTGAGATTGGCATGTTCTGACACCTCTACGATGATGGAAGGGGCTATATAAACATATGGATGCATGCACACGTATTTTGCTTTGTGGTAACAATGACATTCAGTGACACAGACTGACGTCATCAGAGTGAAATGAGAGCAAATAGGTTAAGGTGACATATAGGAAATTAACAATTGTTGATGGGGCTATATCTGATGCTGGAACTTTATGAATTCGTATCCTACTGCTAAACGCAGGGTGCGTTCGTGAGAGGGATTGAGAGACTGAGAGGGGTTGAAGACAGAGCAGTGGGGTTGGCCGCTGTTGGTCAAGCAATTGGAACTTTGTGATAGCAATGTCGTGTCTGGGGAGTGATATATGTTTATGAATGTCGCTTGTTCTGCCTCGGCCTTTGTCAATTTACGGGAGTAATGACTGTTGACTCTTCTCTGTCCGATTGTGATCCATGTTCTGGGATGGGATGGTGCCCAGGTTCTTGCAGGGCAGACTATGATGACGATGATGATGCTATAAGAGAAAAGGATTGATCCATTTTGCAGCATCATGGTCAGCTTCTCTGGTGCCAGATGCAGTGTGCCTGTTTAGCGATCAGAGCATTACCAACAGCAGCAGCAATGAACGTCAGAAAAATTCTGGCATTTTCGACTGCTGGAAGAATGCTTCTTGTTTGCAGTGCCAAACATTTAATCTACATCCAAGGCTGAGCTTGTACTGTACTTATGTTGTCAACATATACTGTCACGACAGAATGCAATTTTCCTGTTCATCTACTCCATCCAGTTTCATCATTGTGGTCTGTCATTCTAGAACAATCCACAACACTGTATGATTGCCTTCTGTACATTAAGAAGCGTGCAGGTCTCCTCTCTCAGTCATCTGGGAGCCACTGTGTAGGGACCTAATAAATCCTCGATGTCGAATTACACCAATGATTGATGGTTTGTTCCTGTATATTATAATAACATTATCAGTAGCATAACTTTGGACACTGAGGTTGTGCAACTGGAGAGGAATGGGCCTGAAACTGAAAAAGAGGAACCAGCTTAGAACCTGATTTAGTGCAAACATTTACCATTTCAACGATCTGACGATTATCAGTAGCGTAACTGGGCTCTTCGTAGTAAATAAGATAAACGAATCTTCAATAACGTGACTTGAGAACTAAATGCAGCCACATGTGTAATGTCAACGTTCATGAATTGTGGCTGATAAAAGATCTTCGAATAGGTGTAGTATATAAAGGTATTAATATGCCTGGCTACTTTACAACTTGGTTATCATGGGCAACATCACAGTTATTACCAGATTGCCATCCTCACAATTGTCATCATTTACCGGATATTTGTAATGACACTAATTCTATTCTGGAGATCTTTTGATTCTTTTCTATCTTCAATGCTTTGGAAGTCAAATGAACGAGTCTATGTACAATTGCATGGAAATAAGATGTATAATAAAAAAGATGTTTTTGCAGTTCTTTCAGAATTTCTTTTACGAAAACTGTTAAAAGTTTGCAACTATATTATACATGTGCAATGATGTGCAATAAATGAATTTTATCACAACATTTTTATAATATCATTGAAGAAACTTTAGAATATGTTGTGTATACGGTAAGGTAAGAGGAAGAACTTCGTGATCAGTCCTGTTAAGTCTTTCAAGTCCTACATTGGGGTGTAAGGAGATGGTGATTGCCTTGTCTTAGGTCCAGAGCATTGGACCAGGTTATTTCTCAGCTTGGCCACTAGCCAGTACATGGTGGCAAAAGTACGTACCTCTGTGCAAACAATTTGCCAGGGTTCGGTACATGGAATCTGGTGATCGGATTGGAACTTGCAATAGATTAGATTCAGTTCAAAATTTCTATTTTTTAAGTTTGATAGGTTGAATAGGTAAGTAAAATCTTCTATTTGTATCACATAAATGATTTTAGAAACTTTTTGGATGTAGAATTTGGAGAGTGTTGGATGAATGATTTTCAATGTTTATGGAGAAACTGCCGGAGGATGTATTAGCACGTTAAATGTGATGTGCATTTTGTAGCCCTGGATGTTGTGTGCTGTAGCTTGTAGCCTGTGCAGAAGGTCCTTCTATGAGATCAGTCCATGTACCGCCAAGAGCAACCGACGCTGTTTTCGTGAGTCTGACCTATTCTTATTGTTATCATTGCTTCCTTTGTGAAAAGTCTGAGTACAATAGTTGTGGATGAGAGTGTGAGAATGAACTTCGTTATCAATGAGCAAACTGGTCTATGAAACAGTTTGACATGAAAATTTCACTAAATGCACAAATCTATCGACAACACTTATGACTGAAACAGATACTTTTACACTTTCTGAACGATTCTAAAAGACACCAGACGAGTTTAGCTGATTCATGATTTGACACTGTTGTACAAATCATTGATATTTTCACACTTTCATCTATTCTGCAAAGTTTGAGTTTTTTAAAACCTGCTGATTTGTCACAATGCAGGCTGACATTTTCTCACACAAGTGAGATGATAAAATGCAAACCATCCAACATCATGCCTAACTTTGACACACGTAATCAGCACACTCAGACATGTGATCACTGTGTGTCAGCTAGGTGCACTGAGTTACTGCTAGCACATGATCAATGCACTTGAAAGAAATAGATAACCGGTGACTCGTCATTGCGATGTGATATCGCTTTTAAATGCAAACGTTCTCTCTGTGAAATATCACATT
The DNA here is from genome assembly GCA_959347315.1 of Bimastos eiseni. NCBI lineage: Eukaryota > Metazoa > Annelida > Clitellata > Crassiclitellata > Lumbricidae > Bimastos > Bimastos eiseni. The sequence goes on from OY365815.1 coordinate 20,421,392, forward strand.
CTCTTGCACTATGCGTATTTCATATCACGTGCTGCTTAATGTGATCATGTTGTCGTGACGCCTTCATCTGTGTTGTGCATTCATTACTCCATATGGATGTTTATTTGTCGATATTATTTATGATACTGGCAGCCTTTAGCACACAGTGCGTAGAATCATCATTTTCAGTATAAGCGGCAATTCCAGCATTCTCACACGAAGACTCAATTTTCGCTAATGCACATTTATTATTATTTCAGTGCACTGTTGCTTTCAATCAAAAAATTATTTGTCGAGTGCGGCCGTGTGAATGTAGAGTCGGTTGTCATCGCTTGTGTTGTTCGCTTGATTGGTTCCTTTGTTGCACTGTTGTTCCTGATTGTTGGACTAGCGCCTCTCTGATGGTGCCGTCGTTTTGAGACAATGTCTCCATTGTTTGTGTTATGTCTGGGCTGCCTGTGGCGAGTCCAAATTGATTTATTATTGGCTTACTATTCTGCATGAAGTTTTATCAAGATCATGTGATGTTTATGGTTGAAAATTGTTTTGATTTGAATCACCCACAACCAATCCTTTTAGTTTGCTGCTTGTCAATCTAGGCGGGTCTCGCATGTGAACAAGCTGGTGCCATGCACTTGGCTTTCGAGTGGCTCTTTAGAAGTTGGACATTGCAATTATGAATTAAGAGACTGAAAGTCTTGACATGTTTATTATTATTATTACCGAAATTTGATACCGCCCTTCTTCCAACATTTTTTGCTCAGAAGTGCATACACACGCCTCGACGGCACAATGGTAGTTGTACTGCAGAGCAATGGTGCGCGAAGGACTTGCTCAAGGTCCCTACACAGTGACGCCCCGGACGAGGCTCGAACCCGCGCGCTGAAAATTACGGGCTGACCGCTCTAACCGATCGGCCACTGTGCCACACCGATATTAGATAATACTCAAATCTTTATCTATTAACTCTGTTTGAAAGCAGCTTAGGACATGTAACCAAGAACACGTTATTGTACATCTGCTAAGAAATGCGATTTGTGAATGATGGGACTATACAAACATCCATTCTCTCATTCACTTGATGATATTATACCACATTTTCATTATGTCGTACTAGGTTTCATTGCAATGTACCGAAATACCCGGTACATTGCAGGTTGTGCATTGCCGAGACATGCAGGCATTGCTGTTTGAGTTCTGTACTACAGTTTCCTCGGTTGTACACGACTGATTGATTTTAAGAATTGCTTAGTTCTCATCTCTTATGGTTCGTTGCTTGCTACAGATGCTGCGCATCCACTGCTTCTGACCGGACAGTCGACCATTCCAAGGTTCATTGAAGGTACGTACACTGAGTCTCAGCATATCCGTCTTTTGCATGGCTGTCTGCGCGCCGAGATGAGCAAATCCCATCTAATAAGCAGCGGTCCTGCAATGTACATTAGGACAGTGATGAATGGGTCGGTCGAGTGTAGGAATGAGACGGCGGTGCGAAGAAAATGGTGCTTTATGTCACTTCTTGCCAGCGTTAATACATGGAAACTTGTAGACAGTCGTTTGGCGTTATTGATATATGAGACTTTTTTGCTGTTTTGCGTTCTATTATCTCATTTATTGATTCACGCGTTGCTAGCCACAGCTGACCGACCAACGGACGACCACACTGCGGGCTGTGGTCGGCTGTTGATGGTTCACATTGAGGGAAACTGGCAGTATTATGATTCATCGTCAATGTCTTTGCCCTGAGTAGTTCTGGCTGTTAGAACTTGGAGCTCCAACGACGACGATATGACATTTAAGGCGGAAGAACGGCTGTTGACATAGAAGTGCATAAAACGTTGGCCACCGTAAATGGATGGCTCCTTTGTCCCGCGGCTTCGGGCAAAGCCTATAAATCCAGTTATAGTTAAATTATTTTCGTAAAACCAAAGTCCGTGCTGTTCTTCTGATATGATGAACGGCAGCTATGTTGTCGGATGAAAGCGTGCCTAAGGCTCAACGGGACACTAAATGCCAATGTTCCCTTGCTTGGGATCTACGGCTTATAGAGGTTTATGTGTTTAACGGGCACAATTGGACAGCAGTTCATTTCTTATATCTATTAAGCCTGACTTAGCTTCACGTTAGACAAAAGCTTAGGAGATATTCTCAAGAAATTCTCTTGTATAATTCATCTACATCTGCTGATTATGTCGGGTCAAGTAACTTATTGAAGCGAACGATTGACACAGAATAAATGCTAACTGATGCTGAAGCAGAGTCCACTGCCGTTTGAACAGACTTTTTTATGTAGGATTTTCAGTGTCTGACCAATTGCAAAAGAAGTGGACAATGAGAGGAACACAGAAGCAAATCTTTTTTGATCAGAAGTTCAGTCAACCCGGTCTCTGAAAATGAGATTGACAGTTCATTTATGAACTTGCTGATCCATGAGGACAAATTGTAGGATTGCTGTATCATGGTTAAAGACCGTTCTGCAGGGCTCTCTTGAGCAGTTTTATGGTTTAGTTGGTATGAAAATTTAGTAATGAATACGATGCGATGCTGACAAAACTACATGTCCCCACAAGACTATTGTTTCTAGAGGTATAGTATAAGCAATGACCACTTGAAACTATTCAGAGAGCCAAGCAGTGTCGTAAACTGGGCTTAAATGTTATTCTCTCTCTCGTTCTCAATATAAAAGCTCTTCAATTTGCTAATGATCCCACTAGGATTACAGAGCACCTGATGCATTATAATAAAATCTTCTCAAAAGTCATCATAATAATTTAGATTGGAGAATTTAAGCGTAAAGCCCATTTTGCTATGAATATAGACGGCCGATCACGATGAATGAAATATGATGAACACAGTCAGTTACATCGTCACTTAATTAGCACATTCCTCTTAGTGCTGGTCTTGCATCAGAACAGTAAGTTCTTAAGAGACGACAGCCGAGTGCTGCTGCCGAAGAAGCAAGAAGCGGTGCCCAGCAGAGCGGAATTCCACACCCAGAATGCAAGGATGATGTATAATGGCTTTGGGGGTTTGTCATTTGGCTTTTGAAGTCAGCTGCTGGTGCTCTGACAACATCCTCCTTCTCCTCCTCCTCCTTCACCTCCTTCTCCTCCTCCTCCTCCTCCTCCTCATCCGCCCAACTTATGTTGACAAGACGCTGAGAGACAGCGTGGCGCTGCATCATCGCGGGTTCTGTCCTTAACACAATGCAGGTGCGATGATGCATTAGATGCCATTAGATAAATACAAATACGACAGCATTCATCCGTTGCCGCTGGATGCAAACGAGGCAACGGACAACTGACCACCATCTCGTAATGAAAGTAATTGCTACACAATGCGCAGGAACATCACCGTCTGTCGGCTGATGGAAATTACTGGGCATATGCCATTCTGCTATAGTTATTTCAGAACAACAGTTTCATAAATGTATAATTTGAGCACAAAGGCAACAGAAAGGAATCGGAAGTCAGTTAGTCAAACTTTGAATCAGTGACAATGAAACAAGTAGAGAAACAGAACAGTTAGTTTCCACACTTAAAATCAGAATAGCAGACCTTGAATCAGGACAGAATTTATTAACTTTAAAATCACAGAACAAATCATCTTAGAATTGAAATGGCAGTTGGTGTTAAAGTCGCTGGATTCTAAAAAAAAGTTGTTTTTGAAGTTACTTCATTTGGACAAAATTTATTTAATACTGAAACATTTTTGCCTCTGGTGATATTTACTTTGGATGAATACAGTTGCGACTTATGCAGAACAGTATAAAGATAAATGTTGCATAACCTGTCATGTATTTGAAGAGACATGTCACGTCATCATCAGTGTAAGAACCACTGCACCGAATTCCTCTGAACAGGCATTTAATGGCTTTTCCACTATAGCAGCCATGGTTGTATCAGGGGTGGTGGTATATCTCCTAACTATTTCAAACTATTCCACATCTGATTTATGCAGAAATTTTTCCACTAAAAACCGTTGCTTATAAAGCATTCTATAGATTATCTATGATCAGCTGTAGGCTTAGCTCTCTGGCTTCTCGTTTCCTTGTTCTGTCTTGATAACCTTTGTCATTTCCAGTATTAATTTATTTATTTGAATCAAGTGTTCTCTCAACTTCTTCTTTGAAATGTTGCTAGTCAACACCTTATCGGCTTTCATAGTTACTTTTGAGCTTATAACCTCAAATCGTGTCTGCAGTTCTCACTCCTCTGCGGTTTCTCTATTTGGTCTGGGCCCTGTTTCAACTATCTGTTCCTTTCCTTACTAGGAAGCAGCCGTAATCTCAATGTGACCTATGATAAGAGTGTTTAAGTAATGAAATAAAGTATCAAGTTAACAGGCATGTGGTTTTGAATAATCCTACCAGATAAGTTTGGTCTGTCTGATTCAGCCTTTTGTGTAGCATAGAGAATTTCATTGCGCTACATTTAGTTCCATTACCTGTGGCACAAATGGACCATGATAATTCTAACAAGCTTTTATTTGGTATATGAAAATTTTATTATCAAATACTCTTATAGGAGTCTGTCGTGGTACCCAATAAGTTATGTATAAAGTCTTCAGGCTGTTTCTTGCTTCTAATGTGCCAGCAAAGCTTTATATTCACGAGTGGCCGGTTTGATGCTTTGTTCTTTATTGTGATAACAGTGCTGTGATGGTTTCCAGACTAGGGCCTACCTTAGATTAGATTACAATATGAGTTGATGACTATTATTAATTGTGTGCTAATCATCTATTACACACTATACAGGCTTCTGTTGACAGATATTATCAATGTTAGTCCTGGAATTGTCCACAGGTTCTTTAGCGCCTTAGTGAGGTTCTTATAAGGTGCCCTATAAATGGCCACTTACATACATACAATGAAGATAGCACTTCAACCGTGAGCCGCTGTTTCCTTGAGGTTTCTTAGCTCAACAATGAAACTGTCAAGCTTACAGAAGCCAAGCTGTGGTCATTCTGGTGATGAATGTACGATGCAGAAGCAGCAGCCATATTGCCGCCACACAACACATCTGTTTTCTTGACTATTGTCTGTTCTGCTGGTCTGTTGGATTGTCTAGTAGATTGTTGCTATGCATTGACTTCAGTGTACAAATGATTGATGGCTGTTGCTGTTCTGTCCACTGTGCAGAATTTCACCAGAAGAAACCGGAACACAAGAAGCGCAAAAGCAAGTGACATGTTCGTGTATTTCTGTTTTGTGGTGACCTTGTTCTGCTTCAATTCTCTCTTTAAATGCCGCATGTCATGCGCTGTATTGCTTCTGGTTGATGCTCTGCTTTTGTCTGCCCTGTATTTGTTTGTTTGCTTTGTGCCCGTATTATAGACTAGAGCTTCCATTCATTATTCTACCTTTGGGAATAAAACTGTTGGTTACTGTGAAAAGATTTCACTTTAGATAGTTTGTTTTGATGCTCTAAGTTGTTAATAATACATCCAATGGCTATGAAAGATCAATCCTGAAAGACCGTAGCATTGGCTAATTTATGGGTAAATTAACGAAACAATAACAGTATTTGCTTATTTGTATAATTTTCGGTATCGTTATAAAAGTTTCATGGAATTTGTATTACATAGATGAATTATTATAAATGCATGTTTTGTTATTGTGAGTTTGAATGTCTGAATTGCTGAAGAATTAATGTCAGGTTCTGATGAATAATAGAAGAAGAATATATCATACGAATATTTTTAAAGGCAAATTTCAAGGGATGTGATAAGTGATATATGCTAGTTTTTCAAAGGGTCTGTTAACAAATGGGGATATTTTAAAATTCTATTTAGGAATGCATTTTCTTGTTTGTAATTCAGCTGAATAATGATGCAAACTCAGGCTATGTATCCTGTGTTGCAAATTATATTATGTTATTTGCCGTTGCCAGTAATCGTTGGACATGCTTTTCCTATTGTTTCATTCGCTTTGTTATTTTGTGTTATCTTTTTAAGGTATATTTGCCTAGCATTATAAAAAGACATTGTTTCTTGTTATCTTTTTAAAGTATTTGTCTTGCATTATATAAAGACCATTGCATTTCAGTATTTAGATTCTTCAGGGTTTTCCTCACTCACTTCAAGCAACATCTAATTCCTTGTTGTGACAACAATGTAAACACTTTACAGCATGGTAACAGTTTTAAAGGTTATATTATATAAATTTGCAATATTGTAAATCAGCAATACTTCTGTACTATTCATTTAAAGAACTTGCTCGTTGTTCATTCGACCAACTTGAACCAAGCAGCATGATTTGAAAACTGTTACCATCTCATGATCAGTTTCTTTCACATGTCGTTGCTACTTTATGCCAGTAGCACTATGCTCTTTTGCATTGATATTTCTTATTTTTATCTTAAAAGCCATGGAAGTTATGGCTTTTAGTTGAGCAGCTTTAACACTTTTGCGACCAGTGCATACTAAAATGTATGGGAAGCCAATCTGGCTGGTGGTTGAAGTGTTAAATTGTTGAAATAAGCTATATTAAGCTATATTAGCCTTTCCCATTACATGAACTTTGAAACATGACATTGATCAATGTATTTTAATATTTTATTTTGTGATTATAATTTGTTTAACCTGTGTTTGATGTTTTGTCCTCATTTTTCAAATTTTACTGATGATTTTATTCATTGATATAGCACTAGTTTGATTAACGAAATTGCTCTTAAGTGAGCATTTCAAATGTAAGATCTAGTCCTGCAAGATTTAGCAGCCATTTCAGTCCTGTTCCACTAATATACTCAGAATGCTTAGATTACAATCATAGTATACTGCTTTTCATCGTGGAACAAGGGTAAGCAGCAAGGCAAAACAAAAACGGAGTAAAGGAATGATGGTCGAAGTAGTTTCAATTAGCAGGACCGCTTCATTTACTTCAAGAAACACATGTACAATTTGACCATGGTGCCGACAAAATGGAGAAAACGAAAAATATCATTTTGCCAATAAAATCACGATTTCACAGGGGCTATAGATTGCAACTTCTGCAGTGGGGGTCGACGAGCATGCCTTTCCCAGCCCTTGGTTATAAGTGCGTATGATGACTTACATAAGTGCTGCTTTTCCAAACATTGAAGGTGACGCCAATAACTGCGCTGAGTTTCCATTGCCATATTTGATGATTTTTTTGACTTTGTTGTCTAAGATTCCTCTTAAACAGTGCTTGTCAATAGCAGTGGAAAAAACGATCATTAGGTAGCAATGCGATGTGGCTTGTTACAGAATTTCTTCTCAATATTGCTTCTCACCGGCACTGCATCTTCCTCTCTCATCCGGTTCGTTGGTGGCAGCTAATAATATAGAGATGATTTATATTGCAACTTCGTGGACTCAGGTGATGTGGTTCTTGTGTGAAAAAGAATTCTTTAAAGATGTTCTGACATGGTAATAGAACAAACACAGGAAATTTTCAATTCAACTCCTTGTATGAGTATCTCTGCCTAGATTACAATCATAGCACATATATCGTACTTCTTTTCATTATGGAGCATTGTTTCTTTTTTTTAACCAGTTTTCATCATCTTTTGTTTTTTGCTTTTATATTTAGTTGTTCGATGTTTGAAGAGCGAATGCCCTAATATTGTGCCAGTGTCTTTCGATTTGTCTTAATTTTTTATTCATCACTCGTTAGTGTATTTCCTGATCCTAGAATTTGATCCTGATCCTATGCAACTCTGATTTGCAGACGTACTCAGTACAAGTCAGAAGAATGTTAATCTATTATTCAATTGGCCTGATTAAGGTCAGTGCGGGTCAGGATGATGGTGACATTTTATGTTGCATTCAACCTCTCTCATCCATAGATGCATAGGATGCTGATGGTGATGATTGATGATGCTTCATAGAGTTTTGTAGTTACTCTTCCTGTTATCTAGTTGCTTTTAGTGATGTAATCTGCATCTTCTATCATTTTATTTGCACTGCGTGGTAAGAACGTGTAAATAATTGAAGCGACCATTTGCTTTCATTGCACATTGTGGATTATATGAGGTCATCTTTGACCTCATATTCACTATATGGGCATCAACCATTTATCAGCATCTTTTTATGTTTTTGCCTTTGGCGCCTAGAAATAAGAACCTCTGACATATTTGGTGGATTACGACTAGAGGTTGAGCATCATTCTTAACCAGTGAGGCGTTTTCATGCAGGGCTTTTATGGAAGTGCCTAAACTCCATAGTAAGACATATTTACATCTGTCATGAAGCCGTGTCTATGCCATTTGCCACACATGTGACTGCATATATGCTGTACCCCTATCAACTTGGTCCCTCTAAACGGTATTCGATGTCTTGCCATAGCTTATTGTCATGTAAATTCATTGTGCAAAAACTGCTGTAATTAACTTCCTTGCCGCTGTGCGACGTTCTGCAGACCCAGACAATGCTGTTTAGACGATATTGCATTTGCATCGGTGCACATCGACGTCTTCGTGCCTTGCGTTGGATAAATAAGTTATGCATGGCATTTATGGTATGGGATAATACCATTACTGTACGTAACAGTGTTACGGTTCCATTCTTCGTTTGCAACATTTAAGAATGTGCCGTGACGGATGTCCTACTTTTACGAGCCACGATTGCAGGAATCGACTGCAGCTCTTTGTTAACGTTTTATTAGCAGAGCTGGTTATCCGAGGATATTTTTCACAGCTCAGTCCAGCACATCGGTCTTTCTTCCCATTATTTCTTTTTTTCATTGAACGAGTTGTAAAACTTGTATCAGGTTCACCTGTGTGCAGTGCATTCGCTCAGCTGGCAGACGAAAGTTAATTCCCCTCCCGTCTTTTCGTACTTTGGACTTACGCAATTACTTTGCTGTGACAGGTCTTGAAATCTTGGAGATCAGTGAAGCTCTCAAAGGCATTCATTTGCCTTAGAGGATGTGTGGTCTGGGAAGCTGACCTGTTTTTTCTGGCAATGCCATCCTTGATGCAGTACTCGGATGGAGATCTCATTTGTGTTGGTGTGTTCAGGGATTTACAGTTGACCCCAAGTTAAGCGTAGAATAAAACCAAACCGAAATTTACTTTATTTTACTATTTCACTATTGTATATGTCTTGTTTTAATATTGACACACAGGACTTACTGGTGTATCATCTGATTCACCTGCATTGTCACTCTGTGACCGGTAGTGTCGTAAAAGGTGCTTCTAAAATGACCGAATATACACACATGCATTTTATGCATAAAATTAAACATTTGTGTGAAATTACAATGCAAGGAAATTACAATGCAAGTTGGTTTTCACATCTTGCACCACCATTATAGTAGTTCTGGTGTATATACATTAGTGTGGCAAATATATATGACTTCTGTACATTACTATGCTAGGCACTGCACATTCTATCAAAAATCAAGGAACCATTAATGACCAGTTGAAATTGAGACTATTATGGCTTAATTAGAACTTAGAACTTGAAGTCTAAGATAGCATTGCAAGGAAAATGCAGTTTTTTAAGTGAGGTCATACGTCTATTACGGAAAAACTTCCGAAAGACAGAGAGAAATATATTATGTCCAAAATGTTATTACATGTATGTATGTCACTTGAAAGAGTTCTTAAACTGCAGATCTATCTTTTTATTTGAAAGGAGCAAAAGAGAAATGTTGCATGCTGACCAAGCAATTCATACTACTACCATTCATTTATTGATTCAAAAAAATATATGAAATGACTAAAGTACTTTTTCTATTATAAATAAACTGTTGTAGGTATACATAAAAGCGTTTTTTGTGTTATTTTTATTCCCCTTCCCCCTGGTGAAAATGATCCCTCAGGATGACGGAAATTAGGGATGTATTGTTCTGGAATGGCTAACTTTGCAAATGGTTTTATTATTATTATTATTTTTATCATTTTTTGCAGAGGTAAAAAGGATGACTTTGGGACTTTGACGTTATTCAGAAGCACAGAACTGTACCTAATGGGCCCTACTAGTCATGGTCTAAGTTGGCAGAGGTACCTTAGGGAGCTCGCAGTATTAAAATTTAAAATGATGGATCATCAGCACAAAGCATTGGATTTTATGGCTCTGCGAACGTCCCTCGGGCTCAGGTTCAGCTTGAGAACAGAAATGAAGTCCCTTGTTAATTATTGGACCCTGAGTTGCAAAAGACAAGAGAACAAACTTAATGGCCTGCTTAGACTACTTGGTGTCTCTACCTGAAAAGATGTTGGTGTACAACCTCAAACACAAATTTACCTGTGACATATCATGAACAAATCTGAGCGCTTACTCTACACATTGCACCTATGGACAATCGAAAACTTGGTATTATTGATTTTATTACAAAGTCTGTTGGGTGAATTGCTGGGTAGTGCCAGTGAATTAGCTTATCCGTACAGTGTAATAAATGATGACATGATCTGGTTACAGTGATCACCTGCAAGGAGGAGGAGGAGGTATGGTCATCTGCTGTGCAGGTCAGAAAGAAGGGGAAGAAAAAGAAATCATTCAAGTGAAAACAAGTATTGATTATAGAGAAAGAGGGATTGAATCCAAAGTGGCCGTTGGCATCTAAATTTTTACATAATTGTATTGAGTACAGCAATGCCAACCGGAGCCAGACAATAGGTTCATTAGTGGACTTCCCTGGCAGAAGCTTAAGGAACTCCACCACTGCTCCTACTCTGGCAATGCAAATCCCAAGCCTGGGTAAATGAGGAGGGCGACGAAGCCAAGGCTAATGTTCTTTGCCATCACACAGTGTCCTTGAACTGAAAATACACACCTTGTACTGTGAGTGTTACTGACCGCAGTGCTGCAGCGGGCCTTGTATTTCAGCCAAAGTGGAAGGGGGAGGGTAACTCTAAATGGTGAATAAGGGGAGGAAGCCTATGATGAGCCTGAATACTTATTCCTGGTGGGTAGTTTCCCTTTTATTAGATGCCTGTATCAATGTTAGTTCTCAGATGTGGTTGAGGTCTGAGGCATAAAATATAGGAAAACCCACACTGCCTTCAGAGTTAAGTTGCTGATAATTAATACTAATTGTTTATGTGTAGTATTAAGTCATTTATCTATTATGTAGCAAAGGAAGTAAAAAGATTAAGCATTGGAAGGTATTGAAGTATCGACAGATGCAATGTCTGTGAATAGGAAGCCATCAATCATGTTGGTCATATTAAAGTCATCTGGTTGTATTGGACGATTGACCGCTCTTCAGTCAGCATCTCTTGGAATATTGACCCTTTGCATGTATTGTCTTCACTGAGAGCTCATTCCCAGCAGCATTTCCCTCTGGAATACTCCAACTTCTGCTGCTTTGCTTCTCTATTTATTGCTGTATGCCCAGAAATTGCCTCTTCAAATCTACCTGTGTTTCATATTGTTTCCATTACAGAACCGAACTATTTATAGGTAAGGTAATACTATACGTTAAGCTTTCAGACACTGAAACAGGCATTGTAGGTATTTGATTGGAACAGTTGAAAAGCAGCATTTTCTTAACAATAGGGCAATAGGGTTTTGTCTTTGTCGCTTTTGACAATACCATGTATACTAAAGGCCAGTTGCCCATATACTGACGTCCCTCCGCATGGTATTTGACAATCGCCCACCAATCATTTCTATCATGGCCAGCACAAGCACTCGAGCAGCAACTGTCGCAGTCAACACTGGTTGATGTTCGAGTCTACTGTGCACTGTTTTAGAAACTGAGGTAATAGTCGACTTCTCAATGCCATTAATTTTTTTAGCATCACGCTAGAGGCTGGTAGTGGTGGAACACTTGATAGTGTAGTCGTTTCGATATGATTTTGTCAAGCAAGGATTTAGAGGTTTGAATCCTCCACCAGGACAAAAATTTGGGTTGCAATTTCTGCCCCATCTGTACCCCGTAACAAATGCAGCAATAATGGGTACACTGCGTTTAGCTGTTTATTGATATAGGCTATACAGATTGGATTTAGGACAATTATTTCAAGATTTGGTTTTTTACAAAATATGTATTTCGAATAATAGACTATTGCAATGCAAGCATGTGTTTTGCTGCTTGTGCTTGCCATAATAGAAATGATTAGTGGGTGATTGTCAAGCACTATGCAGGGGACACCAGTATACAGACAACTGGCCTTAAGTATACGGTACTGTTAAACAGCTTGCACGTGGTGAATGGCACGCTGTCAAAACTAAGAAACAGGATATTTTAACATCGAAGCCCATTATTTTTGCTGATACCAATTATACCCATAAATTCAGTACTCAGAAAAAGATCAACCCCTCAAACCGCCCCCCGCCCCTCCCCCCCCCGATACTAATTTGCTCATTTGTGCAAGCACTACAAAGGAATATGGGTGTATGTTTAAAAAAGTATTTGTTACTATCATTTGGATCAGAATTCCCTTTGTAGGATTAGTTTTCTGATGGCCAACTATTCAGATGTGCCTGGCTTTATTACACATCCAGTCAAATCTAATTAGAGATTTCATGCTCCCTGACTGATTTGCTTTGTCTGAGGTTTCCCTCACTGATTGGCTGTGTGTGCCCGTACATATCCTATTTTTTTTGAGATCATCTTGTTTCTTTGAAGATATGAATTCAAGTGTAACACAGTTGAAGGAAATAATTCTCAGACTTTCTAGTTCCTGGTTTTGATGAAACACTATTTATAATTTATATTTAAGTTTCGCAGAAAATGCATTGTCTGCAAATGGCTACCTAACTGATAAGACAGGTGCAATTTTAGGCAGGCAGAAATAAATATGCTGAGCATTAACTGAGCATTAGAAAAATGATGAGCTTGAGTTGAAGAGTTTAAATGCTGGCAAGATGCTCACCATGTCAGTGATATCATTCTGAGTAAACATTTTATCTGTTTACACCAAATTCTTCTGTTAAGATTACATTAGATATTTGCACATGTCCTAAGATGGTTTACAAACAAGTTTAGAGTATGTCTATGGCATAAATGTAGCAAGTCCACATATCAGAATTAAATGAGCCTTTCCGAGCATAACCAAAGTTGAGCTAGCTGTGCATGGTATACTGTTTTGCTTGCTGTGCTCTTTTTTGATCTCTGGGCTCTATTTTGCTCACTGTGCTGTCTCCTGCTGTTTATGCTCTCTTCTGTTCACTGTGCTACCCTCTGTACTCTCTTCTGCCTACAGTACTTCTGCTAACTTTGCTCTCTTCTGCTCACTCTGCTGTATGTGTTTAACTCGCTAGCTACATCAGGCTACAGTGCCCTCCAACTGTGTTTTACTCACTGGCTATGCTAGACTCAAGCACCCCATAGCAGTGTAATTTCATCTGGTTATGCTAGACTCACAGCCATAGTAATATCGTTCTCTCTGACTATGCTTGACTCAAGCACCCTCCAGTGTTGTTATACTGACTGGTGATTTGAGGCTTGAGCACACCTTAGTAGTGTCTGGTGCTGACCGGCTAAGTGTGACTCAAGCGTATGTGGTGCATAAACAGGCATGTTGAATTATATCATGACAGAGCATTTATTATTGCATAGCAGTGAGATCTTGATGCATTTTTCAATTGGTCATCTCTTCCAGAACTGAAAGTGGAAGCTTCGTCAAATATCTTTCTTGAAGACCTGCAGAATACCCGCAATCTGGAAACGACCTTCTACGTAACAGACATGACGCAGGCGTCAGATTTCTACTGGGATCGCGAGTCTGAACTACGCGTGAACATTGGAATCCTCGACATACACCTCATCCCCGAATATCACGATGTCAGTCATGACGGCGACAATGAGTACATGCTGAGCAATCCAAATGAGAGCGAAGACAGATCCAAGTACCAGCATATCATCCAGAATACTTGCAGGTATCCACGTCTGCTGATTGACATTTCTGAATTAAGTGCCTCTGCTGTCTGACTATGTAATGAGAGTGGTGGAGGCTGTTGGGATGCTGGCGTTTGAACAGTCTCTCTCGGTTGCTGAGCACAAATCACTAATGCTTCATCCTTTACCTGGAGACTTGTTTCTTTGTTGTGTCTTTGATGTGCTATACAATTGGGAAAGTTAAGTGTAGCCATTCTTCATCAAACTTCTCTGTAGCATAGTAATTATGTTGTTGCCATCTTATTAAAACACCATGATGATGACGATGATGATGGTAGTGGTGGTGGTGGCGTTGGCGACGACGATGACAACGACGACTGTAAGCATGATGATAGCAAGGCACTGATGATAATATAGATGATGATGATGACTACGACGATGATGGCAGGCAGAACTGCTAAATTAAATGATTGTGATGATAAAAAGTAAAATTCAATTCTAAGTCAAATATATTCCAGTTGGTATTAATATGTTTCCATTGGAGAGAGTTTATTGCTAATATTTACATCACAATATTATCTGTCTACTCCTTCAGACATCCAATTCCTGACTACTACAGCATAACCCTGGAAGTGTCGCCTGACCGGACGACTGTGGCTCATAGAGTGACGTGTGATTCAAAAGATTCTTCCAAACCGAAATGTCTTCCTCCGTACAAAGATGGCGACACGTTCATGTATCGCACACTCAACGAACCCTGTCACAAGATGGTAAGCGAGGAGTGCAAGTTTGATTCATTTCATGACCATCTAGGGAGAGTTTTCATAAGTTTATGGAAAATATTTTCAATCCAGGATTAGGATTTATGTGATAAGAAAGTAGCAGAGCCTCTAAATTGAATGTAATGTGATGGTAGAGAAGAGGACAGAGAGAGAGAGAGACTGACAGACAGCCAGACAGAGAGAGAGACAGAGAGAAAGACAGAGAGACAGAGAGAGAGACAGAGAGAAAGAGAGAGAGAGCAAGTTAGGCCATTGCAGTCAGTCATTTCTAACAGCTATAACAATTGGTGTTGAACTGAATAATCTTTTGACTTTAGTGCAAACTTGACAATTTTGGGTGTTCCACTGTTCCTATAAGAAGCTAACTTTCAGGTGGAGGTTTTTTGACAGTCAACTGTAGTAGCACTTAGGGAGGGTGACAGAAGGACATCTGAGCGGTCTGTTTCTATGCTTGTATGTATTTGGGTATTTATATAGCGCTTTATAAGAACCTTTCGAAGGCGCTAGGTGCTTCTATGCTAACTGTTTGAAGTGAATCATACTGATGTTATCTTTGAATGTCACATGTTTTATAGGCCTAATTGAGTTGTTACCATAAGTGCAAAATGATGTCATAGTCAAGAAATGTTTTCATTTCATTTCTTCACATTCACCAGTTGAAGGTATAGTTCATTCTTTTGGCCAGTGAAACTTGGTATTGGTTATTGTTATAGTTACTGTCATCGTCTTTTTGTGTGCATGACGTTTATTGGTATCGTTTCGTTCACAAAATGCTTTTCTTCAAATTTTCTTCACTTGCTGTGCAGTGCATACGAGTCATTTAAGCAGTTTGAAGCAACTGACTAAGAAGTTAAATCTCTGACAAACCATCTAAAAAATTAGATGTACTTTGACAAACAACCTAAATAGTTTGAACATCTTTGACAAACTACTTTCACAAACTATAGCTAGATCTACTTTGACAAAACATTAGGGCATAACCGAGTAGACAATTTCCACCGAGTACCGAATCCGAGTATTTGGATGAACTGTTTGCCGGATCCGGGTACGAACCGAATAGTAGCGGCAAACGTGGCCAGCGCGAATACCATAGTTAACCTGCCACGTGCACAGTTACGGAGAACTATCTATAGTCAATACAGAGTCTATAGCAATATCCTTCATATAGCATATTGTCACACTCTAAGCTATAGCAATATATTTATTATTTAATAACTTTATTTGGGAAAAAACTGTAAAACCTTGCTATAGAATTTGAAATATGAAAGTATCAATGACGTCATTACTCTCTACTGTTTACTGGAAAGTGGGTGGAGCCAATTCAAGCAGGAAAATTACTGATTTGGTTGCCACTTGGGAAATACAACCAAAAGAAATTGAAATATATAAACTAACATGATCCGTATTTTGAAGTATATGCAATGGAATGTTAAGTTCTTGTTTAATTAATCAATAGCTTATAAGTAAGTCCGTTAGTCCTAAATGTATTTGATGAAAAAATATTATTTTATCTCAAAAAAAATTTTAAACAAAAAACTTATTTTTAGCTATCTGCAAGTGTAATATTTGCTGAGGCGAATACTTCCAAATAGTCCAATATTCGGATTTCTTTTCACAAACCACTTACATAGTTAAGTCTACTTTCACAAACCACTTAGTTATATATACATCATGTGTCCTTGTAAAAGCTGCTAAAACATCTTTAGACTTTCACCCAGAATCAAAATTTACTCAACCAAACCCTCAATTATACATTGATTGAGCAAGGAGCTGATAATACACAAATTAGCATTTTAGCAGGCTAAGGAAATCGAGAATTTTTTATTCTCAATACTTTTTATTTTACACCTGATCTATTTTTACTGCTAATGAGATGAGAGCTATCATGTGTTTGGCAGTTAGTTGGATGCCGCTGAGTATCTTCTAGTGAATAAGCAGTTAAAGTCTTCCTGCTAGACTGCAGTCTGAGTGCTGTTATCCTGAAATGGTGACAGTATTGTTGTGAAATATTTGTGACTGCATACTTTTATTGTGGTGCATGATTTTGCTGTAGCCTGTTTTGTCAGGAAAAATTTGATGATGAGAACAGCATTTTTGATTGTGCTAGGAAACTTAATTAATGATGATGTTAATGGTACTGCATGCTGTGCGGAACTCTTTTATTCTTGGCAGGAATGTGATTTGCACTTTCTTTGTGTATGTGTGTCTTGCTTGCATTGTAGTGTGCGAATGCTTAACTAGTGTGATTTCTGAGATGCAATTGGAAGTTGTGTATTTCAATTCTAATTTTGAAAATGCGTTTGTCTTGTTTGTGTGTTTAAGGAATCAGTTGTCAAAATGCATTTGCTACAAATAACTAACATTGTGCTGCTTGTGCATATTGTCTTGTAATAATTGTGTTACAGTGCACTATGTCCGATTACATGACAATACATCTTTGTGTTATGTGTATTCATCAAAAAAATTATATTTGTTGCTTGCTTCACCATTTTTGCTGTATGAGTCACTCTATAATCACTTTGTCCTGATCTGTGCAAGTTCTTTATTTGTCCCTCTTTTGTCTCGTGTGCTAGCGCTGTTCCGTTTCGTCCAGGATTTTGCAGCATGGTCCTACATGTAAGATATATCTAGGAGCATGCTGGTTTTAATCCATGATCAAAGGCCACTCAGTTATAATCAAGACTCTGTACAATGTGTATTGGTATGGTTTCGCCTTTGAACTGCTTTTATTCCATTATAAACCATTTCTGTGCAGTGGCAAATATCATTTAGGCAGTCCAATGAACCATCGTCATTTTCATCGGATGTTTTCATATGTTCAGAGTTCTATGACTGATTCATTCTTTCAAGGTCATATGGCCCATGAAGTGTTCACAATAACTCTATCTCTCCTACATGTGCCTGGGAATTAGTGGCTTTGCTGAAAGGAGGAGTCGCCTCTGTTTCCTTGAAAGTGAATTTGGTGCAGGGCCACTGCCCTTCAGACGATTGCAGTGTCCGTCATTTAGAAACGACAATCTTAAATGCACATTTCCCAGGCACACTCGGCTGATACCCTGCGGCTAGCAGATCTGCGTCATTGGCTCTATGTTCTTGTTAAATTAGGGAGGCTGATGCCAAATGAACCTTTTGTAAGTTTATTTAAGGTTTGTTTTGCTCACTTATTTAATACTTGACTTATTCAAAAGTAGTAAACAGAGGATTGGTCAAAGAATTGCAGGATCATTTATATGGAGTACAAAATCAAAAGTCAGCAACCCAAGAACTAGACAAAATTTCATAGTGACAGGCCTGGATCAACCTTGATAGTTGTCAAGTGAAAATTGTTGCCTTTTCAATTGCTGCTTGATTTATACAGTTTGATTGATACAGTTTAATTGATACCTTGCAGAACATTTAAATGGCATTGAAGTAATGATTACCGGTAAACAGAACCTTTTGCCTTCAAACTTTAGAGTGGATTTACCATCTCCAATTCGTCATTTTAGTAAAACGAAAACAGCCAGGCAAAACCACGTATCTGACAGCTATATTTTAGGCTCAGAGGGGCTTATGCCTGCACCTGCATGTTATTTAGGTCTGGATTCATTGATTGGCTTATTAAGTGATTGATTGAATTGTGATTGAATTACCTGGTGACCAATGATTGATCATTGCTGTTCTGGCTTTGTACATGTATACAGTGGATGAAATTGATGTATGTTTAGGGTACTTTTCCAGACATTCTCCTGCCAGCAGCAAACAGCATCGTGTGCACAGATAGTTCGGCTCTCTTGTCCGAGATATTCAATCGAACATTCACTGACGAAAGGCCCATCAGATTTCCACCAAAAAAGTGCGCAATGGCTACATTGCAGTGCAACCAGTGTAAAAACTCTCACCATTGCCAAGTATTGGGTATGGCTTTTGGTCATTGTTTCTCTGTCATTAGACCTCGAGTCAGCTCTTCTTAGGGGGATGGGGGGAGGGGTGATGGTGCAATGGTTACACTCTGGCAGCAGATTAATTAACATGGACCGAGGATCAACTCCCACAACCATCCTGAAGGTCGACTCAGACTTTCATTCGCCATATAGCAGTAGGACGTGATGGGCGCCTTGCATGGCTGTCTTATAGATATTTTTGAATCTTGTAATTATCCGTCAACCTTGTCCTTCCTGCATCATGTAACTTACTGTGGTGTGTCAGTTTGTAAAATAAATGAAGATACAAATGTTCGTTTGAATTAATAAATAGGAATATTGTTTTATTCTCTATTGTTAATTTTTTTATAAACTGATCTGCTTGATATGGGTATCTGATTATCGCCTATTTCTGTTTCTGCTTCTACTCCCATCCTCATCATTTTCTATCTGATTCAACTTCTTCTGCGATTCTTCTTCTGCTTCTCCTCCTCCTACTCCTCCTCCTACTCCTCCTCCTACTCCTCCTCCTCCTCCTCTTCCTCTTCCTTCTCCTTTTCTTATCTGATGCTGCTTCTCCTCCTTATTCTTATTCATCATGCTCATGCCCCTTCTCTTATTCCTCCTCCCCCTCCTATTATTCCTCCATCTGCTTCTTCTGTTGCTTTCTCTTCTGCTTTCTTCCTCTTGCTTTCCCATATTTCTCCTTTTCTTATCTACCTGATTTTAATTCCCCTCTTCCTTTCTGTTAAGCATCATGCTTTTGCTCCTCCTCCTCCTTCTCCTTTTGCTCCTCCTCCTCCTCCTCCTCCTCTTGTTCCTCCATCTGCTTTTGCTTCTTCTCCTGCTTCACCTCCTCATCTTGGTGATCCTTGTTTTGTAAAATATATTTCTTGTCTTTGACTTATCTTTACTGTAACCTGCTGTGCTGTGATGTTGAATAATGAAGTTAATGTGTTGAGTAACAATCAGCTTAAGAGAATAAAATTGGCTATTTATGTGATTTATTTTATTTTAGAGCTGTTTGTTAAGAAGTGTTGTCTCATCGACTGTTATAATCTGATCGACTGTAAAATTGCATCGAGTGTGGAATGTCTTTCAGCTCCTGTGGAATGTGCCATGGGTTAGATTCAACATATTTGCTGATATGTACCATGAATTTTATGTTTAATAGTAAATTTATTTTTTATATTATTTTTAATCGACCTATTTCAACTGCTCCATAACACGCTATTATTGGTGCTTGAGTTATATGAATTGACCTTATTATAATGCTTATGATTCACTGGAAGTAGAATATCCTGCTTCATAAAAATCTAGTTTATTGATGTTCATGATCTAAGCCATGATGAGGCATTGTATTTTATTCAGCCTCAATATAACACAGCAGGTTTCATTGTCCTATTACCATATCTGCTGAGCTCTGTTATTCCATTTAAAATGCAATTTTGGTTGAATTCATTTTTGATGGGATCATATATTCTCTACTCAGCAATGTTTACTTATGTTAAATTAAGTCAGGGTGCAAAAATCATATTGAACAGAAGCAAGTTTCCTTGATTGAAGCGGCACATGTGTTCTGCATAATCACGTCTCGTTATCCATTATTTTGGACAAGACAAGACTGAGCTGCAAAAGCTTTCATGTTGATGTTTTTGTTGGTGCTATATGTCAGAGCTAATGATTTTTTACTTGTTTTGCTTTTGGTTTAGCTGCTGTTAGCAGGTTTTGCTTGATGTATTTTGTCCACTGCAGGTGACGCATATCGCTACACAATCCAACCCGTTTTCCACACCATCAAGAATAAGTTTCAATGTCATCTTCAGCACCACAGGGTGACCGTCCTTTACAAGCTTTTCTACTTCATCCAGATTCCAGCCATCGGCTTCCAAACGCCTAAGGTTCACCATACCATATATGCACATGACCTTGGCTATCACCAAAATGGTAAATATAAGGCTGATTACCTTACAGTTGAGCATAACACTGGCCTCAAGCTACAGGATGACTTTATTCTCACTGGTCATGAATTGAACAGTCGATTCAACTACACAGTTCACTCGGCCATAGTCACCGATCAGGGTAGACAGGTCGACATACACGACATATCGGACAAGATATTCATGGCCTCTGCTCAGTTTGAACGTCCTTTTGACTACAGTTCGTCGACATGGGTCAACAACAATGACTGCAATAAAAACATCAGTAAGATAAAACCGATTTACACTCAGGCTCCAACCGATGCTCAGGAGGTCAGCGTCCTGATTCAGAATTCAGCCGAACCGTTCCAGTATTTCCTTAAGTCTGTCAACAGTGCGCCTATCATTAGATTTACTGTTCCAGGTAGGATTGGACTTTGCTACTCCTTGAGCATTGAGTTAAATCTTGAATGGGTTTTGTAGGACCATAGTGCAGTGTCTCCCAAGCGTTTTGGTCACAGGACCCACTTCAGAAACTCTTTGAATGACTGCACCCCACCTCACAAAGGCAAACAATATTGTGTTGAAATTTAATTACCATTTCAATGTCATTTTGTAATGCATGCATTGAATATACTTGATATAATGAAGAGACTAGACTAGACTCTACTCATTGGCATATACTATAGTGACAATACAACAAAGAAGGTCATGAGAACAGTTTCAATTTGTTTTTCTGAATTTAATGGAACTATGTTTAAACATAGATGAAGCATTGCGACCCACTTGACAGGAAGCCACGATCCACTTTTGAGTCACGACCCATAGTTTGGGAAATACTGCCATAATGCATCAGTGGCGATCACTTTAAATGAAATCTCGTTAAATAATTAATTACTGGTAGAATTCACTTGAAAACCAGAATGAAGTTCAATAGGCCACAAGAACTAGCAGTGTGGGTTAGTAAGTCAAAACAGATTAATAATTTTAGCAGATTGGCAATAGATACTGTATGCTTTGTGATAGAATGGAAGATCTAATGAAATGTGATCAGTTTGTTGCAGTCAGTCGTATTTAAACTTCAATTAGAAATTAAATTTGAAATTTGAAAAGGTCTCAGTTATACGTTTTAGCTTTCTTTGCCTAGTGTTGAGGGTTTGTTGCCAGTTGTTTCTTGATCAAGTGTTCATTATCCACAACAAGTTCTTTGAGCATTTTTCCATTTTGTAAAGTGGCTTCTAACAAAATAAGCTAGTGTTTTGCCTATATTACATGTATACACTACCTGCTGAAATGGTTTGTGTTGAATAAATAAATTCAAGTATAACTTTCTAAAGTTGCTATGAAACACCTGTAATTCATAGGCATATGAAGAATTTAATGTTCTCAAAATTTATCATGTACTCATACTGTGAATCGCATTGGTTGGGCGATATGTTGTAATGTAGAAAATATTTTTGTTCACATTTGTTTAGGTAACACATCTATTTTGCCATATTACTTTCAAGACAATGGCCCTGTCCTCTATACAAATGAGTCGCTTACTGTTAGCGTTGAACTGTCGCCTGCAGGACGGATCTGGTTGATTCATGTGACAGGTGACTTCAGTTTATCGTGAATGCGGTGCAAATTTAATGGCTGTATAATCTATTTTTGTCGTTCTGAAGGGATGCAACAGACTGACGAATACCATGTTCACACAGACACATTGGTACACTTATATTGATGAATTGGAACATATACATTGAGACATTGATAAAATACACTGGCATTGTTGTGTGTGGACTTAAAAAGTTCAAGACAAGACCAGATAATGGGGAGCCATGACTGAGACCAATGACAGATACTGTGGCATAATGACAGACAGGCAGACAGACAGACAGACAGACAGACAGACAGACTTAGCCAAAGATTTTGGCAGTGTTTTGTTAGCTAGCTACTTATAAGGTGCTATTTGTAACTGTCCTTGTACACGACTATCATTTTGTATTAATCCCGTCAGACAAACAATAGATTAAAGCATAAAAAATTCAATTCACAATAAGAGAATGATAGGGAAAAGATAATTCCCTTAAGGGAGTCTTGGTCCTGCTGGCAGGGTCACCCTTTCATGTTTAAGTTTGCAGCAGCTGGTTATGGTAATATTTGCAAAAGACAAAATACACAGGTGAGCGAAGTAGTTATATGCTTAACTGGAACTAGTTAATTAGCAAATAGCAAATCAGATAAGACGCAAGTAGAGCAAAAACTTAACTGACAAAAGCGAACCAAGTAGGCAAAAATAGAAATTACAGGCAGTGTGCCAACAATGCACACTCAGTTAATTAGTTGTCACCAAGAGGTGAAAACGTAGTCTATATTTAAAGAGACATATTTGGGTTGTTAGGCACTGGTTACTAGTTGCGTTAGTCCATGTTTTAAGACTAGTACCTTTGATAGAAAATTTGTTTGTGCTGGTTCTTGAATAGAGGTTATAAATCATAAAATCACAGACTTCGAAAGCCAACTTGGCATATGGATATGAAATAGTCATAAAATACCGGGGAGGGGTGTGTATATTTGTACATGAACTCGTTGATTTGTAAGTTGAAACTATGTGATGTCTGTTTACATAATAGGTAAGATGAGTGGGTGTCCTGCTTACTTGGGTTTAACAATCAACGATCGCCTGGAGATGGAGCAGCTTTTTCACTATGACCTCCTCATAGTGTGTCCACCAGAGTTCAACCTCACCTTCAAGGTTCCCAATTGGGGACAGCAAACACTCAAGACATTCGACATAACGTTTCAGGATTCGAGCAAGACATACGTCGTGTTTTCTACGCACCTGGGCAATGAGCATCATACATCCCTTGAATCGCATTCTGACATTCGCTCGGAAACTCAGCCTCTGCAACCCATGTCATTGATCGTCTTTATTGTCATCGGCATCATAACTGTGTACTCCATTGTGATGTCGTTTTTTGTTCGTGCTTGTGTACATCGAAAGCGTTCAAAATTCTCCCATCAGAGCGCGGATGGACTTTTGCTTGGAAGTACTGATCAGTCGCTGACAGGTAAAAGACTGCATAAAATGGTCTCAAGGCAGATATGCCTTACTACGACTTATGTCGTAACTCGCTTTGTGTACAGTTTATTCATGTCCGTCACAGCGCTATATTTGGGAGCTATTTTTCTGACGAAGCGAGACATCGCTGTTCTGTCAAGGATTTCACAATTCCAGCTGGAACAGGCAGATATGTTGGCAAACATCTCGGCAGAAATTGAGAGAGAGATTCAGGCAGAGATTGTACGCTATCAGCGATTGGTCGATGAACGCCAAACGTCATGTTCCAATTATATCGGTTTGTCTTCTGTCTTTCTTTGCTTAGCATGAAGTCATGCAATTGTTATGACAGTTGTTATGACTGTCAGTATTTTTCACGCATGACAAAATTATCATCCTTGTATTGCATTGTAAAGGGGCATTTCTGAAGAATTTCTCCTAGGCCACATTTAATTTTTTATGGTTTTGTCAGTGCCAAACATGTTCATAATACAGGCTGTATCAGCTCATATTGATTAACTTTAAACAAAGAATTAGTGGCTTAGCCCTTTAGTGACAAGCATGTGTACTTAAAGTTACTTGTAAACCAATGCAGCTCGTTGTTTAAGATTAAATGTTTGCCTATGAATCTATAAATTCAATATGCCATTAACATTGCAATGTTCAATGTTACTCTGTTACCTCGTCATTTAGAATGGTTTTTTAATTTTTTTTCATGTTTATGTAAATTATGTTGGATTTCTCACTTGAACAGACTCTATTCACGAATAGAACAATATGTTCAGAATAGTTTATTGAGCCAATTGGAATGTATATGGATGATTTATTTCATGTTTATGTAGATTCTTGTATATTGAATCAAGTTTTCCGTACTTAGATCGTGTTCTGGGTGACAATTCATGCATGGTGAGTGATTCACAGTGGGTGAATTGTTCACAGACATTAAGAATCTGAATCTATATTTGCCTTTTGAATGTGAGGAGCTTAACCATTGTGTAAGACTTCTTATGTGTGTTTGTGTGTGTGTGTGGATATGTGTGTGTACAATGTATATCATAATTTAACGAAGATTAATAATTGTTTCAGGTGACCTTATGATTGGTGTATCAAGGCTGATGGAGACGTTGGTTTACGAAAACCATTTAGCCTACATGCACGGTCCTGAAAATTCGATTAGCTACCTCATTGTTACACAAAGTCAGGTGCAGTTTCTTCACTACTTGGATTCTGCTGACAGTTTTCTCATCGGATATAAGACTAAAGTCACCGCTGCGCTGTCTCCTCTCTATACTCATTACAAGAAGTACCTTCAGTCAGTTTATGAGTCTGAATGGATGGCATTTGCACAGAGGCTGTTCAATGCTACACGACCAATCATTCAGCAGCCTTCGATTGAGGACGATAAATTGACTGGCGATGAGGTGGATTTCTCAATATTCCTTGAGAATGAAGAAGTGGAGGAATTCCGGATGTGGAGAACACAGTTTTGGGAGCAGTAGGAAATTAAATCTTTCAGCTATGATTAGATTAGTTTTAGCACTAAAGCAAGATACCTATGATTAAATGATTAAGAATGTGGGAATCATTGGTGCATTTGATACTTCTGTGGTGAAGTTATGTCAATTTTTCTTGTAAATTAATGTATTAAAACTAGTAAAAGATTCAAAGATTTTTTAATATCTTGACAACTAGTTTGAAGAACTGAGAAATCTAAGTAGGCCGAAAGACAATGGCTCAATTATAATTAATTTTCAGACATATAAAGGGTACTTTTATAGAATCAAAATCAATCAGGTGCAGAAATTCATGTGGTGACCTTATTCGTGTGTATCAGATAATTAATTAATTAGTGAAAAGGAGACTGATGGACTTATGTGTCTCTGGTATTAATTATTGGCTAAAATTGAACTAATGTATTTATTTATTTCAGGTTCTATTTTCAATATCCCAGTCTTCTTCCAGCTTTTCCTGATGTAAACGTCACACGTTCAAACTTGCACTGCGATACCGATATCTTTTCCAACATGACTTCTCATCCTCACCTTGACCACTTTGACTCGACCCATTTCTTTGGCACGTGCTATTCTGGAGAATACACCGATACAAAACGGATATTAGCTAGAGAGAAACTTGCGGTCACTGATCTACCTCAAGAGACGCATATTTCTGTGACAAATCAAGATTCGATCGAAATTATTGGTTCCAGTTTACTCTGGCTGATATGCATTGTTTTGGATGTGCTTCTGATGAGCCACCGCATGTGTCGTACATACTGTAATGCAAGAGCTTTGTATGCTCGTCTCAAGCAGCCGATGCCTCGCGATCGCTTGATCTACAGGAGGAAGGAGTCTCCACCTGGAAATGGGCAGCAGATATCTACCAACCATCTAGTAAGCCAGAAAGAGAAACGACATTTGAAGGAGGAATTTCCTCAATCGGCAGAGACACCTGGTGATCAATATGCCTGTATCAGGTATTTCTTAGCTGGGTCTCATTCTACTTCTATTTTATTGAATTTTGTTTCTTACAAATCTCTCTACCCAAGGCAGAAAGAGACATTTATAGATTATCTGAACTGTCTGTTTATTTAGTAATAATAGGTTCTTTCCATTATTTATTCTTTCCTGGCTTTTTCTGAGTGTTACAGTTACAAATTGTTGTGATGTATATTTTAGTACATACTTTAGTAAGTGTTCTCATATCCGTTCTCTCCAAGAAGAATGGTTATTGGAGAGAACGAAGATGAGGTTGTTGAGGTGGATTCTTGGAGTATCACTTAGGGATAAGAAAAGGAGCAAAGTCATGGCCTGTATCACGAACAAAATACGAGAGGAAAGAATGAGATGGTACGATTATGTAATGAGAAGAGAGGACAAGAGCATTAAAAGAATTATGAAAGCGGATGTCAATGGATGATGCAGTCGGAGACTGCATCACATTGTGAGTGATTAATTCAAGACTGTAGGAGATATATAAATGTAATTTCAGTGCTCAAGCTTAGTTCCTTTTTTTAGCATTAATAGCAACTGTTATTTGATATGATATTTTTATCCATAAACTTTCTCAAAGTGCTTTAACAAAGAATACATCTTGACAAAACTTTGATGTAAAAATTAACTTATTCATCTCTGTCTCTAGGCAATAAATAAATAAATAAATTTTATTAATAATAGTCTTCTTTTAGAGTGTGGATAGATTCTCAATATGCTATCTCTGTGATGTTAATATTTCAGTTTGACTTTCCAGGTACAATGACTCGAGTGGCACAGATCAGGACAGTTATCATGACAGAAAATCCTCAGGAACCAACAACAGCAAGCGATGCCAGACAGTGCATTACATATTCAGCGCAGCTGTTAGAAGCAGACTGG
The DNA here is from genome assembly GCA_959347315.1 of Bimastos eiseni. NCBI lineage: Eukaryota > Metazoa > Annelida > Clitellata > Crassiclitellata > Lumbricidae > Bimastos > Bimastos eiseni. Next base: position 20,448,144 of record OY365815.1, read on the forward strand.
TTCCCCATCTTGTAGTTATGGCAATGCTGATGGTGCTCCTCTGTTTTTTACTCAAGATGTGCTTGACTTTTCTTGAGGCAGATGCCCTTATTGACAACAACATCTTTGGGGCTTTTGTGAGTCCAGTTGTTATTCAGGCCAATCTGAGCAGCTCATTTGTGACTGAGCAGGCTGAGCAGATCACTGCTCAGATGAGGATATATGAGAATCAGATGCATTCGGAGCTAGCCAGTCTCAAGAGCATTCTGCTGTACTTCAATCTGGGTAGGTATTGCTACTTTTAGAAGCAAATAAATTCACTCATGGTGACTCATCTTGTTGCATTTTGATCATTGTTGCTAGCAATCCTAATTTTAGAATAGTGATCCTAATATTGAGATTTCTAAGAGCGCCCTAAAAAGCCAATTCACAGGAACCAGCTTATTCATAGGAGCTTACTGGTAGTCTAAAAAAACAAAGGCAGATGTCAATATTGGTTCCAGGTCGAGATCCAAAGCGGTCAGGCTTTCGGACTGCTATGGTGGATGGTGTTTGCAATTGAAGCGGCGAGGGAGGTAAGAGGAAAATGAAAGGACACTGTTTTCAGTTCAGTTGAGTGAATGAAAGACTTGTGGAGAGATGTCAGGAGGTGAGGTTTTGGTGAGTTTGTAGTATGGGTAAGATATTGGGCATAATTCTGGTGGGAGGATCTTTTCAAAGAGATGGAACAGCCATGACTATGGGGCAATTTGCAATTTTGGTGATGAGGTGACCAAAGGTTGGAGAAGCGTTAGGGCAGAAGAAGAGCGGTTTGAGTGAAGTGATTTGACCGTGGACAACAAAGTGAGATAGGAGGGCTGCTTGAATTAAATTGAGTGATAGGATTTTGTATTCTATTTGTTCAGGTATTTTAAGTGGAGTGATTTAGGGACAGCAGTGATGTGATGTGAGGGTGTTGGAGGGTTTTAGTGAAGGTGTGAGCAAGAGTATTCTCGGTCAGAAAGTGAGCATATTCCGAATGGTTTGGATTTTCCGCATGAATATTGGGGTCTCCGGTGATGACCAACTGCTGTTGTAGGTGGAGAAGATTTCCATCATGGCAGAGAACTTGGAGAAAAAGGCTGTTTAGAGCATAGAGGGGCCAGGCCAGTAGAGGGTGAGGACAGTGAATGGCACTTTAGAGGAAGAGCAGAGGAAACTGAGGAGCTCGTTGCAATGCTCTGTTTGATGAAATCCATTCAGCTGATCCACTAATTTGCTGTTGTTGTTTACGCCATGTTTTGAGAACTATCATTTTGTCATTTGAAACATGCATTAATGTGGTTTCAGAACAGAAATGGCTTGTTGATAACTACGTCCGAGAGACGTGCGCATTCCACCAACTACACACTCCGACCAGTGGAAGGAACTGTGACATTCAAGTGCCTTTACAGAGCTTGGACGTTCCCATGCTGCCGTGCAACTTTTTACACATAGAACCACGCCTGTACATAGGTAATGAATGCAACTGCAACTGGTTTTTGCTAATGAAGACTTTTAAAATACACTAGTTGTACCAGGGATATCTTGGAAAGACATGAAAACAAACAAATGGGTGTTGGAAGCTGCAGGTGTGGAAAGCAAATTCGTAGGTGCTGTAAAATAAGTGTGAGGATGAAGTATTTTGGACATGTTATGAGGAAAGGAGAGGGAGGTATAGAGAAAGAGATAATGCAAGGAACAATAGAGGGTGCTAGAGGAAAGGGAAGACCAAATGCAAACTGGCTGGATAATATTAGAAAATGGACGGACCTTAGACAACACAGATGATGAGGGCTACAGAGAACAGGCAAAACTGGAGAAGGATTGTGCATGACACGGCCTACCTTCGTACCAAAGACGGCTAAAGAACAGAAGAACAGGTTGTACCAGAAATATATAATGTGCAAAATTCTTTAGTGATGTATTACCAATAGCAACTGCTTAAGTACATCAAAACTCAACATTCTGCAGGCTTATGGAGCCATATCAAGAATGAGACCTCATTATTATGAGGTAATTTGTATAGCTGAAATAGGTGTTTATTGCCGTGGCAGTAGCGGAGTGCTTCAAGGCAGGTCTCTTAAGGGGTGCTATGTTAAATTCGTATACTGAACGCATGAACTATTGGGAAAGCTTCTATGCAGTACCTCATAATACATTTGTGTATATGTTGGCGATGTTGCAGAGTTTACAGCTTCAACGTATGAAAGGCAGTTGGCAGTAGCTTTTCAGCAGTTTGCAAGTAGCATCGCCAATGTTGTCTTCACGATCCTCCGTTATCTCTTTATACTGGTAGCAATAACGCTGACTGTGCACGTTATTGGCAATACGCTGTTTCATTGCCTGCGAGTGCACAGAGGATCAGCAAGGCAGTGGACGCAGACGACAGCCTATCTTCAGATCGACCAGCACAGCCATCCATTCACTGGCGTTCCAAACAGCAGCGAACGCGAGTCTGAGAACTACGATCATCAGCGAGAGAGGAGGCCAATCACTGCCAGGGCGACAACGGCCACTTTGGTCAACGCTTCACCCACAAGAGTAACGGCAATGCTCTTCGACTTTGGATATTCAGAAACGAAAGTTTAATGAGTATGTGTAACACCAAGTGGATAGATTTATTTGGGTGCTTTGAGGTTTAGAATCCAATGAGTGATTGAGCACAAATTTCCATCATTGTTTGGCATAGTCAGAAACAACTAGATTTTACTGAGTAAGAAACAGCGATGTATGTGACTGGTTAGTGCTTGAAGATGAATGTCAGATTCCAATAATGTAATTTTATAAAATTCAATGATTAGGTAACCGCCCAAGTTACGATTTGTTAGATTAATTCGAGACCGGAATTTTACACTTTAATAATGAGCTACATTGATCCCCAGGTACTTTTAGTAAACACACGATCATCTAAGGGTTAACGAGTGTTAGAGTAGGAACATGATTGGTTGGATGATTCATAAAGTAAAGATTAACGAGTTGGTAATCTGCGATTTGGTTGGCATTGGCAATGAAACCAGTTTTAGTGCCAATAAAGCAATTCTGCTGAATTAAAATGCCAGTTATAAGTCGTCTATAAAGGATGTTTGCAAAAATGGCCTACTTTGGATTCTCCCCTTGTCCGCATTTGGCCTTCCCAGTGGCTAAATTCAGTCGGATCCCGCCGGATTTGAGATCCGCCCCCAACAGATGAGATCCGCCACCACCTACATACAAGTTATGTTTCAAAACTCAACCATATGCACCTTTTTTCACACATTTTATGCTTATCCAAAATGAAAATAGCGAATATATATATATATATATATCTGTTCTAGATTTGCCACTTATCCTGACTTAGGCTTAAGTTATAAATATATAAGAGATCCTTCACCCCTGGATGAGAAATTTTACCACTGGGCCTTTCCCTCCTCTCTCGTCTTTGCCAGGAGACGACTGGCTTGAAGACTCCTATGGTGTGGCAGCACGGACTCATGCCCATCAACTGACTTCCTTTCTGCAGCTTTTGCTTGCCAAACTCAAATCAACATTGTAATGTCAGCATCGTTCTTTTTAGCTATTATTCCACAGAACCTGTGAACACTGATGAAATAAAATCATCGAGCTGTCACAATCGAACATCACTTGTGACGAACCAACACAGAGGACTGCCATCAGACTGAAGCTAGTGTTTAAGATTCATATTTTACTAGAAAAATATGTATCAAATTTAGATGCAGACGTCTGCACTTGTCAGAACTCCCTCCCCTAGTCTGCAGTGCGATGACCCTCCTCCTCTCTTTGTGGACATCCTTTATAGACACTCCTTACCACATTCATATATGTTTGTGCTTGCTGGATGATGTTATATGTGTGTGTGTATATTGTTATATATGTTACAGTTTGTTTGTCATTACGGAAAATGTATCTCTTTGGTGATGCAGTTGTAGATCTACTAGTCCCCTTTAATACATGCTGAACAATTGTTTTTCTTTTCTTAATTGCTCTCTTCAACCAGCAACAGACATATCCCACCAAAGTCCAGCACTCACACGAATTGCTAGTGTAGGCATACTTACTTTATTTGTATGCATTACTTTTCTACATTTTTGTGATGGATGCAAATGAGCTAAATAATTAACTATATTGTCCGTGGTCATTTCACGGAGTCCACTTTGCAGGTACTAGTCAACATTCAATGTAGAGCAACTCTTCACAAAACCTAATCTACTCAGAGGTGCTCACAGATGAACTTGGTTGTCTATGTATATGGCCTGGGGTCCAAGTTTGTCTGCACTATCAACTTATAGATACAGTTTTATCCATTGCTTATGATGTATGTATGGTTCTCAGGATCATCTTTTGTCGGGAGGCTAAAAATGGCTTGTAGTTGATGCAGACAGTCTAGAATTTAATACAAATTAGCCATGAATGTAAGTTAATTTAAACACATTTACAGTCCATCACCAGGAACAAACTTCAAGATTTGTCTCACTTTATTTTACAGCATGCCTGCAGTTTCACCAAACAATCAATTTGAAAGAAAATGATAAACAATTTGGATTACAGTTCCTGCTGCAAACAGCACAGTTAACATAATCAAATAGTTCATTAATTTCTCAGAATTTCTTATCCAAACTTTAGCAAACCTCCTCAAAAACAACAACCCTTACTGAAACTTTGTCCGAAATTGAAGAAATACACATGCTCCACTATTACGGCATACAGCTGGTCGACTGATGTCTGACCACACAATAGACAAGAAACTTGCATCACACACAGATCACATTAATATGACTGTTAACTGAAGTCCTTTCCACTTAAACTCACAGAAGGTGCTGCTTAAATGTCTACTTACATTATATTACATCACACAGAATATGTTGAAAGTAAGCAAAGCACACAGGGAGCATTATGTTATGGTAATTGCAACATGTATATTCGCAAAAAGAGCACCAACTGATCATTTGTCAACAGCTAACATGTGGCATTTAACCGAATAAATTGTATATCAGAATGTAAGTCTTGTAGCTATAACAAAACCTTTACTGCAACAACTATTTAAACCAAAAATCAAGGTAGCAATTACCTTCGTTTATTTACCTGCATAGTTTTCATTTTCAGACTAATTAATAGTACACATTGGAAAGGCTTAATATTAGTCCACAGAATAATGCAAATTTTTTATGTCGAACTTCGGGTTGCTGGATCTCAATTACTGTTACATTGGTTCACAGTCACAAAGTACAGAACAGAAACATACCAACCAATGGTCAAACAGAAATAATGGTGAATGCACATTTAACATAGGAAAAGTTAATTCCTGTGAAATAAAAGAACTCAAATTCTGTACTTCCAACAAATACCAGAAGCAAAGCAGCAGCTTATAAATACCATTACTGAGCAAAGCAAGAATATGAATTCTACCTTTCCCTTGTTAGTCTAAGACTACCATGTAAAACCACAAATCTATTTAGTTAAACTTCAGGAAAACTTTCAAAAGATGCAATGCAACTTGCACTAAAATCTCACAAAGGACAGCTAGTGTTAATCTTTCTTTAGCCATTTAACCAAGGCCACATCTGCTTACCCTCCAAAACATTGTTAAATATCACTAAATTATTGCAAACAAGTTGCAACTTTAATGAACAGGTTAATGAACAGGTTGATAACCAAGGAAAACAATCAAATCATGCTTTTATCTGTAAACAAACTGAACGCATCTGGCAGCAAGTCCTACACAGTTAGATACACATGGACAAACACAGCATAAAAATCTCGAATCAACAAACATCTAGATTATCATCTACATTATTTATTAATCATTCAAAGAAGATAGATTAATGTTGTTTAATAGCTACTGAACTGCTATGAAAGCAGCTAATTTGTTCGACTCAACAAGTAAGAAATTAGGCTCAATTAATTTACAAGTGCAGATTCAAGTCCTTCCAACACATACAATAGCTAACAAGCGTCAGAACCTTTTAATCACTGCAACGAAAGCAACTGCATAGGCAATGTTAGCTCTCCGCAAAAACGTTAGACTAGAATTTGCACACATCACATCATCAGTACAGGCAATATGCAAAATCGTATTCCTAATTTACAAACCAGAGGAATGTAAAATTGGTCGGAAAATGTAAGCATGTTCTTCACTGCACTTACTCATGATGAAGTATCTTTGAGCAAATAATAAATAAAAGAGCAAGAAACATATTCTAGTAGAAGAACAAAATATGGTCAACAGAAAACCAAAATAAGAACGGTGTATGTGCAGGAAACTGAAGTAGTGCAGGAAACAAACCATTTTGTCAAAAAAGAAAGGAAGGACATACTGAAAGCAAAAGGACAAAAGACATCACAACAATGCTCTAGGAGACCCTGAGAAGCAAAAAGCCCCAAAAGACTTTCAATGACAAGAGTGCACTAAACACAGCTGTAAAATTATGTAGTCTGCCATTGAAGTGATAAAGATATCAAGAATTTATTAAGAGTTTTGATGATATGCTTCCTTAAGTAAAAACAATGTCAACAGACACAGTAAGCAGCTGCATATCAGAACAATTCATTGAACCAACAGCTGTTTGAGCAGTCATTCATGACAATGCACCAAATGGAAAGATAAGCAAGGTTTGCTTTTTCTGTTGTACACATCTAAATCAGGGTTATAGAGCTTCTGGAATCGTGTTTGGCAATTGGCAATGCCGAAAACACACCTGGACAAGATCAAAACTAATTCATAGTACTACAAACAACCATTACCCTAGCTCAAAACTAAGCTTTGGCTTGTAGAGCCATGAAAAAAAAAAAGACCAACTGCAAGTTTGAGGTCAGCCAAGTGCTAAATACCTTGTGCCTATAAAAAAATGCCCTCTCTAAAGCCATTGAAACACAGTCAAACAGCACATCAAAATAAAAACATTTACATGTTCATAACCTGCAAGTTCTTTCCATTCAATAATGGCATCATGATATATCACAAAAACTAGAATGCTTTCATTTGCATTTATCGGAACTTGCACTACATATCCGCACCAAAGAGACATTGGCTCCATCTCAAACTTACAATGAAACAAAAGTTACTGAATAGAAAATATTTAATTTCTAACTAATTCAGCACGTGCATAGATGCAAAACAGAAATAGAATGAAGACTATGTTGATTTGACATTTGAATTTGGATTTGACAAGAGCGGATTTGAAACGATGTTGCACTGCAATGCCGGAAAAGTTTCTGGAAGACCGTGCAGATTCTGTAGTAGTAGCTGTCTTTGCATAAGGCACTGTTGATGATGCTGCAGCTGCTGCTGCTGTGCCAGATTCACCTGGTTGTTCACAGGTGCCAAAACACAGTTTCTGTTGATCAAGTGAGATGGTGGAATCTGATCGACACACGGCATGAACGGAAAGAGCCTGCCGGTGGAGGCAAACATCTGGTTCTGTAGGTTGGTGAGCTGTGGCTGATGACCAATAAGTGGACAGGAAGAAAATCCTTCTACCTGGTCATTTACAGAAGCATCACCAATTATCCAGTTGTTCATAGATTGGCCTGAATCTTCATTTCCACAGCATCTCGTAGACGTCAACAGATAATGAAGATGGTCCACTGACCCCACAAACGCAGGAGACATCTGCAGATGTCGCTGTGACGCCCGTCTCAGAGGCACGCTCTGTTGTCTCTCCACTTCTGATGGCATCTGTACATATGGAAACTGCAGCGGTGTCAATCCTCCAAGGTCGTTTGAGACCAGTAAGCCATGGTTAGACTCTGTCCTGCAGCTCAGCCCGTTGAGATTGAACGCATCCTCTTGGTTTAGCAACTGAACGGTCCTAACCTGGTGGGAATTTTGCACCATGCCTTCTGGCAACATCCTGTAAGACATAGAAGAACCAGAATGCAGTTCTGAACCCGCCTGACTAAGCAAACTTACTTGCTCCATCTGTAGTTGCATAATCTCCAGCTGTCTTAGACTATCAAGCTGTTGTTTTTCAAGAGCCTCTTTCCATGCTAGATGCAAGCTGGCTAACTGGTGCTGGTGCCACTGTTCAGCTGCCAAAGCATTGGCCAGTCCAACAGCACTCGGCTGGCCAACTGCCCCTTGCTGCTGCTGCTGCAGAATCTTGATATCTACCGACTTGCAACACTTGGAACAGGAATTCATTGGGTCCACATCAGTGCATTGCTCTACTCTGCAGCAAGACACATTAGCAAGATGCTGTTGAATCTGTAACGTGGACTGGCATTGTGTCTGATCCACTGAAACAATCCTAGGTTGCTGATGCTGCGTCGGCCATGTCAGATGATTTTTTAAGTGCTGCAATAGAAAGCCTCCATCTGTAGGCTCACTTTGCTCAACACAAGGTGATAAGCAAGGATGCTGTTCAGTATTGGCAGACTGGAGTTCTTGTCTGACTTGCCCTTCATACATAGCGTCCGAGGCCATCTCAATTGCACACAGATTGCCGGCTGACTTGCTAATCCCGAGTCCCTGCTGCCTGCAATTCACAAACTCCTCTTCTAGGCACCCAATCACATCCGGCAGAGGTGACCTTGAAGTAGTTGGCACAATACTGTGTCTGGCCTGTGCACGAGCCAATTGTCCTTGTGTGCTAGTTGGCAGTGCTAATGGCATGGTAGGAAATCTATTTTGGTCGAGTTTCATTTGACAAAAACCACTGTGTTGTTCAGTCTCCATATTAGATACACACGGTAAAGACTCAGATGGCTCTCTAAGTTCAGAATCAGCAACGTCCAAGCTGCAGGATCTCTGGTCAAAGTGCTTCATGCACTCGTGAAGCAGTTTCTCGACTTCTGACCGAATTCCACTGGAAATGGTCTGCTGTTCTGATTCCGTCTGCATAAGAGACAAGATATTCTGAGTACCTACACTTGACCAGTATTCAATCGTGGCCGCATTCCTTGTTGTTGGAGAAGATGCCTCGTCTAGTTCAGACTGCGCAGGCAGTAGCTTTTCCAGCTGTACCCGCATCAATTCTGACGAAGATAAGGAGCGAGCGACTGTGGGATTAAACATAATTGAATTACCTGACTGGTCCCTACTTGTGTTAGACATGCTAAGCCTTCCATCTTGCTGGGTCTCAGTAGCAGTCTGTTGCATGATATCCTCATGAATGAACTCTGCTTTTGTGCTAGACAAACCCAGCTGAAGAAGACCAGGTGAGCTCTGAACATGAGAAAGGCTGCCATCCAACATTTTGTCCGGTAAACAGCAGTAATCACTATGCATTCTGTAAGCAAGGTTTTGTTCACCTAATGAAGAAACTGGTCGTAAGTCGCTCTTACAGGCGTTTTGATATCTGGAAACCTCATTTGAAGGGTCTATCAGTACAGCCTTACTGTCCACAGTCTGTTGGTTATGTGCACAAGAACTGCTTGTTACAGCCCCAACCGTTGATGAATTTGCACAAGTAAAGTTGCCTGGTTTACAAGAGTTCACTGTTCCTAATTGGTCATCACAGGAAAATGTGTTACCAAGATCATGCAGGCTTTGCTGTACATCTCCCACATCACTGCCTTCACCCATTAAATCAGCCTTTATTGTCATTGTCACTTTGTCCAACATTTCTCCCAAATTTTTATCTATGAAATTCTTGTATTGCTCAAGCAGCTCTGGATGTCTGGAAAAACAAAGCAGAACATTTGTTGTAATAATTTTCTATCAACATGCTAATTATCCTCACAAAAATAATCTTTGCCTAATCACAAACAACATTACAATGCATTGAGTTTCCAAACACTGTCCCAATTAATTATTAAACATTTCCTTCAGCAGTGCTGAAACCCATTTCACCCTCATTGTTAAGATCATTATTAACAATTAGCATTCTCAAAGCCCAATCACACACTACTACATGTATGACAAAACACGTTCAGCCGTTGTCGACAACCATGCAAAATATCTACAAGTTTACATTAGCAGTTAATGAAGACGAACAGAAACACACCAGTTTCATAATCTCAGACCTCATCATTCCTCATATTTGGCAAATTAGTTTATGTTACTAAATTGCTAATTAACCAACCAGTTTTAAACCAAAGCAATATTAACTTCACACTGCAGTTGACCACAGTAAGTAGTGATCATCAAAAAGGAGTGGCCTAAGCAAAATGGATTATGAAAATGCCTATCAAATTTAAGGTGACTGGCTGCTAGAAAATCTTTAACTACAGTGGGAACTTGTCATAATGCTGTATCTGGGAACTACAACAAGAACTGTCTAATACATAGATTCTGCTATAAGACATTTACTTCTGTTAAACAGAAACAATTTTCAGATTGAAGTACCTGCTTTATTAAAATACAAATCATAAAGTAGCATCAAACGAGTCTCTGACCACACCACATTATGCTTTTTAATGTACCTGCTCACACTCAACAAGCCTACTGCTCGTTGGTCAGCTCTGTGATGCTGAAGAAATGTAGTGCTTTATTATTAGTTAGTAGAGCACGGTACTGCAAGAGAACATTATTACTTAAAGATGAAACAAAACAAAGTGGTTTATCAAGTTTATTGCATTTCTGCTGCACCGTCTCTTTTGATTCACCCAATAGGACTAACAAAATTCAAGACTTCACGTTGGAGGACTGACTAACAATGACATAATATAAATGTTCTTGTCTATGTATGCACATATTCTGTATGTCTGTCTGCATTATGCACATACAAGCATCCTCAAGGATTAAATTGAATGAAATATTAAAACTCAGCTATAAAACCAGCACTTGCATATATAATTACAGCACACCTGTTAATGCCTTCTGTGACAACAAGCAACATTTCAGACAGAGGTACCTTCTCAAGGTTTACTTACTTGATGTACAAAGCACATAAAGGGTGGTTATTGATGTCAGCAGTATATCCATTAACACCATTGGCAAACAAGTCATGTTTCAACTGTTCCTGAAACTGTGAATGACTTTGCTGATCATCTACTTCCATACAATTCTGCAAAAACACAAGAAAAACAATGTACACACTAACATCTCAAAGCACATGAACACAACCGCCGAGGGAATAACCGGGTAGGCAATTTTTACCGAGTACTGAATCCCGAGTATCTGGAATAGCTATTTACCGGATCCGGGCACAAGCTACCAAGTACCATTTGTTCAATATCCAAAGCTTCATATTTCATGCAACAACATATTATCAATCTACAATTTTGTACTTTTAATAAATAATAAATACATCTCTAATTTTATAAATAAATAATCGATTACATGGACGTCACATCCTTTGTGGAGTTTTAAATTATTTAATAGCATGGTTCAACATGCGTCATCCCATCCCATAGTTTATCATTATATCATTTCAGAGAGTCAATGTAAGACAGTATGGCACAGTGGCCGATCGGTTAGAGCGGTCAGCCCGTAACGTTCAGTGTGTGCCGAGCGCGCGGGTTCGAGCCTCGTCCGAGGTGTCACTGTGTAGGGACCTTGAGCAAGTCCTTCGTGCACCATTGCTCTGCAGTACAAGTGCTCTGCAATTGCGCCATCGAGGCGCATGCAAGCACTTCTGAGCAAAAGATGTTGGAAAAATTGAAGTATGAAATTTTGGTAATAAAATAAAATCTTTTATTATACAATCAATGACATGGCCTAATTTTATGATGCAACCAATAAGGCACCAAGACATGCACAAAACCCAATCCAAGTACCAACTCAAGCCGCCGGGCTGCAATAATAATTTTGCTGCAGTTTTCTTACTAAACAATATCTCTTGAAACTTAATTCCTTATAGCAATAAATGAAATAACACAAACAATATTCTTATATGCAATGTGTATAAAAACTTACAAGCTTTGTTTGCTGTCCATCCACTTCATCCATAGTTGAATGACTGTCAATAAAATATCCATCAGATGGAGCAAATGAATAATTCCTCCTTATGGGCAATGTCTGATGACCACATGACTTTTCAGTCTCACCAAGCATCATATTCTGCAAACTGTTCGAATTGAAGTTCTGTTCATACTTCTGCACCTCAGGAAGTTCCATTTCTAACAATGCTTCTACAGATGACCGAATCTGAGAGGAGGAGCTAGTGGACATACTACTCAACGACATCGCTCCCCGAGGAAACTCTTGACCAAGGCAGAAAGCAACTTCAGCATCAGCCAATTCTGTACTATTTTGCTTAACATTCACTTTCTGTTGATATGTATTCACCGCTGCTCTAGAATTTTGTGCTACTTCTGGCATATAAGTATTAATGTCCTTGGAAGCATCAAGGTAGGGTTCTGTAATACTTAAATTTGAAAACAGCATGGATGAAGCCACAACATTTTCAACAGGGCAAGCGCTTGTCACGCATGAATTCTGAAAGTCATAGTTATAAGTATGAGCAACACGCCTCTCTACCTCATTCACTTGCTCCATAGACATCTGGCCAGTATTTTCACTGCTAACAGAATCAAATCCTTCCAAATTTGACATCTGTGGGCCTGAGAAAGTTGTGTTTTGGGTCACACGAGCAAACAAGTGACCACCTAATACTTTTTCTGATTCCAAACTTTCAAACAATTGCCGTGTATACTCCAGGCCAGACTCCGCAATACCAGTCGCAACTTCTTCACACACTTTTGCTTTGGTAATGGAGTCACTTCCAGGTAAAAATGGTAATTGATATGGTCCGGCTTCTTGTGTTGACAAAATGTTATGGACAGCACCTCCCAATCCTTTTCTTAATGGACTTTCGCTTCTTACAGGTCCTGGAGACCCAGCCACCATTGCTGATTGCCTATGCACATTTAAGTTGCTCCCAGACTTTGACAACTTGCAACCTTGCTGGAAACCTGGACAAATTTCTACAGAACAAGGTGATGACTCTGTTTCCAGATGACTACACAACCCATTCATCTGAATGTTAGTCTGTAGTGTCTCATCAATGGGTGCATGGAATGACAGATCTTGTGCCTGACAGGATGCACTTGGTGCCAGATGGGGAATTGAATCACTTGAAGCATCGCTAGAGGGGATTAAAGGGTTATAACTAAACAAACCCGAGTTGCCAGACAAGAAATTCATGTGAAACATATGTGGATACAGATTTATAGCCTGCTCTGCAACGTCTGGTGTAATCCCAAAACCAACAAGTAAGAGCTTCAAATCTGTTAACATACGCTCTTTAGATGGAAGCGATATGGAAGACATTCCATCATCTGGTTGATGGGCTGAAGGCACTAAACCACCAGCCTGATGATAAAGTGCCTGTGGAAAGCTATGGTGTGGCATATTTGACTGGGGTATGCCATGGGTCACCAAGGGATTTGGATTTAGATTCATCGAAGGCACAATAGGTGGCAGGGATGACACGGGTGTAGACATCTGTGCAAACTTCTCATGAAGACTATGTTCTTCTTGAACAGTTTGTGGCAGCACTGGCTGTTCATTTAAGCCGAAAGATGACAGAATATGAGGCTGCAACTGGTTTGAGACAAGTTGTGCGGTGGATTGCTTCTGCTGCTGCTGCATGGAATTTTCCATAACCACTGGTGCATGGGATAACATTTGATTTGACAAGCTAGACAGCGTGTTCTGCAAGAAAGCTGTGACTAGCGGAAACTGGGTCAGTGATGCAGGTGGAATTGAGGCTAACTGTTGAACAATCGACTCCACTGGAACTGATTCCATTTCGGACAAGGCAGTCGCTGAGGACTTGAAAATGCTTCTGTCATCGTTCTGCATTTGGCCAACTGCCTCCTGGCAAGTACCTGCATTCAGTGGTGTCTCATGAACTGCATACAACACTTGTGTTGAATTTTGTGGCAGTTGGGTCCCTCCTTCTGGCATATAAGGAATCAGCTGGGGCATATGTATTGAGGACTCTGATTGTGCCATCTTTGGCACTTGCGCCATCTTTGGCACTTGTGCCATCTTTGGCACTTGCGCCATAATCTGTGCCACTTCAATTCTTTCTTTTGGCAACTGAGCAATAGTCTGAGTTGTTACAGCCCCAGTTTGAGACAGTAGAGGTACTATTTGTGTGACTGAAGGCAGGAACGGAATTGTCACAGCCCCTTCTGGTAGTATCTTAGTCACGGTTTGTGGCATTGGTGTCATTACCTGTTTTGATTGAGACATTTCTGGTCTACTTTGAGAAATCTGCGACAAGGTTTGTGCCATCTGTGACACTGTCTCAGGCGGCTGGTCATGTGCCATTGGCACTTGTGACATTGTTAGAGATAGTTCAGCTAAAGTGTGTTGGACCTGTGGTAAAACATGAGGAACAGAGGGACCAGTCTGTGACATTGGCTGCTGGCTGGCAGCAGCCCATTGGCCTACAAACTGAGGGACATGCACAACGTCTTGTAGGGAGGCAGATTCTGACAAGGAAGCCATCGTTTGTGAAATATTATCCAATGCAATCTGTGCCATCTGCATAGACATCTGTGGCATTTGAGTCATAGATTTCTGCACTGAAGCCAGAGTCTGTTGTGTAGGAGCCAAACCAGGTAGCAGATGTGTAGCAGTGAGTGACACATGATCTAAGGTGTGCGGCATGTGACCTATAGCCGGCACCTCGGCTGCAGCCTGTGGCATCTGAACTGTAGCTTGCATTTGGTTTATGGCTTGATGGTTTATAGCAGAAACATTCTGTGCCTTCTGAGTAACAGCATTCTGATTAAGCAGTGATGGAGTCAATCCTTGCTGCAGCTGGGATAGCATCTGAAGAGATGCACGACGAGTGAATTCCTGCTGCTGCTGACCAATCGCATCACAAGAGGGAAGAGGAACACCACTAGTGAGCGATTGGAATATCAACTCTTGCATGCTGTCAGTAACCAAATGACTATGGTTAGTGAGGTCATCTACTGGTGGCCTTGGTAGACTGGCATATGCAAGGACTTGAGGCACAAGGCCTGCAGCAGCGGGACTATTCTGCTGTGGAACCAGCGCAAAGCGGTCAAGCGCTGTACTTTGCAATGATGGCTCAGTTTGCGGAAGAACAATGCCAACACCAGGCACAACAGAGTAAGGACACGGAACACTAATCACATCTGAAGCCATATTTGTTGCAAACTGAACCTTTCCATCCACAACCGACTCCAGATGCAAATTTGGTGGAGCACCGGATGACATCGACAATACCTGCAAATCATAATTTCATGGCATTTTAGGATGACAGTAAAAATTCATATGTAAATATTTCAATTATAATTATCATCAACTCTTAAAAACGACTAGCAAGTAAACAAATTTAAGAAAAAACCAATGAGCTTTGACAAAATGAATCTTGCACAACAGGTTACGTGTAGTCGCAATAAGTCTCGAACAAATAATTGAAAAGGTTAACTTTGAAGAGTAATAATGTTGAAGATTTGCCAATAAAGTATCATAGTTTTATACCATTCAAAAATAGCATTAGGTAGATTGTTAAATAACTGCTAATTGTAGCAGAAGGTAGATTGTTAAATAACTGCTAATTGTAGCAGAAGGTAGATTGCTAAATAACTGCTAATGGTAGCAGATGGTAGATTGCTAAATAACTGCTAATTGTAGCCAAAGGTATATTGTTAAATAACTGCTAATGGTAGCAGAAGGTAGATTATTAATTAACTGCTAATTGTAGCAGAAGGTAGATTACTAAATAACTGCTAATAGTGGTGTTGAAAGACAGGTGGGTAATACATATGAGCATTGTACTGGTTATAAGAGAGAAACACAGCAAGTTCTTCTCGAACATTTATAATTCACCTTTCATTGATTAAACAAATTACAAACAATACAATAATGCAATACAACTGAAATTTGATATTGCCCTTCTTCTAACATTTTTTACTCAGAAGTGCACACACGCCTCAACGACACAACTGCAGTTGCAATGCAGAGCAATTGTGAAAGAAGGACTTGCTCAAGGTCCCTACACAATGACTCCTCGGACGAGGGTCGAATCTGCTCACTCAGCGCACACTGAGCGTTACGAGCCGACCACTCTAACCAACCGGCCATCATGCCACACAGTAACATAAAAACATTCTTTTGAGCTTTTCATACATAACAAAAGTAATTCTTATCTTAAAGATCTAATTACCGGTGATTGAAAGACCATAAAAGCTTACCACATCAGAAGTGAAGTTGACTGGAAGAGTTGTATTGCATCTGGTCTCCTGAATAACTGGTTGAGCCACACCGATTAGCAAGTGTTTGTCACCATTCAGTACAAGATCCATCTGTTCTGCCACACGCTTTTCCATATCAGCCGTTGGAGATCGGGATGCAATATTCCGTTGACCATTTCTCACCAGATTGACATCAGGAATAGTAGATGAACCAGTGTGACCCTCTTTTGCAACAGCCAAAGCAATCCTAGGTTTGTCCTGAATCAACTGAATCACATCAGACATCTGTTCGATGAAAGAACACACCTGTTCGGCCTTGAGAAATTCTCGGTCCACCTGCAAACAAAAACCAGAACGAAAACATAGAACAACTCACTCAAGAGCTTAAAACAAATCCTAAAAGAAAAATTCTGGATTAGTACAACACAAAACTGAAGAAGAAGCACAAAGGCGCAGCTGCCAAACAGAGATACAGGAAGGTCCACACATCTTACTGCGCATGGAACGCTTACCAGGTTTTGAGCAATTTCGGTCGGCTGATCGAGCACGTGACTGAACTTAAAGGAAACCATTGACTGCTGGGTTGTCTCCAGCTGACACTCAACCAATTCGCCTTCGGGGTCTACGTTGATGAACGTCAGTCTTGGCAACAGCAAATCACTCTTCTTACGCCTACACCGATCACGCCTCTTCTGCTTCTCCATGGGCGTCACTCCGGAAGAGACAATGGCACCAGAAGTACCCCATTCGAGGTCACTACAATGGGGAGAAAATTATACGAATCAAATCCACAAACAAATCCATCCTTTGGTAAACTGACAGAGAGAGAGAGACAGCGTGCATGCAGTTTAGTCAAATCCACTCAACCACAACAGAAATACATACATGAATGAGAATCAGCGCATAAAAGCATATTTACCTTTCACTTTCAGATGGACTCTTTAGTGGAACACCCTTCGATCCATTTCTTACAGCCACAGCAGGAGATGCAGCTGCCGCAACTGACTTGATCTTCTGTATCTGGGCAACAGGTATCTTCCCCTACAGAACATCAAATTGTTCAAGATTTTAACAGGCTTCACTCGTAATCAAAGATAAACATAATTTAGCATTTTAGCTTTCTAATGCATACCTTGTAAATGTGTTTGAACAAACAAACCATTCACTCACTCACACTACAAAATGACGATAATTTACATTTAGTCATTCTCACCAAAACTGGCCTGTAACAGACAACACCAACAGAACTTTTACCATAAAGAATCCCAGCTTAACACTTTGACTGCTGACACATTTATTAGCCAGACAGGGCAAATATAGGCCTAGGCCTAAATTTAGAAATTTTGCTTTTCATGTTTTTCGGCATTCTTTTGGGGTAAGAATTAAAAATAACTTCCTTTTGTGCGTTTAGGTAAATGCCACACTGTAGGACCTAGAATAACTGTAGATGCTGTGTTTGAAACTGTTTGAAGCATTGTTATGGACAGGCTGTTAGAGGCAACTGTTGAAGAAAATACACGTTTTTGCGTCTTCCAGGCTTGGTATAAACCACATGCTTCCTGCAAGGTCTCTTTGGCTGCAGTTGATAGGATAACATCCGATTCATGAGGAGAGCACAAAAAATCTCATCATGAGCAGTGAATAGTTCAAGTAAAGACTAGGCCATGGCCCTAGCGAACTCTTGTTAACATGCAACACAATCTAGCAACCACCATTTGTACATTTGCTAGGCAAAATAAATTCCACAGATCCTTCCAATTATTCTGACATATCCTGACAAATATCCATTCTTTTTCACATACTATTATGTTTTATTTATTTTGTATACCGTAAAACACGATGTAAGAAATAATTCTTACATTGCACCGCAATTCGAAAAACTAAGATGGCCGACGTCAACAAAGACATATCATTCATTCTGTTTGTAGTCACTCTGACAGTGCTAAAAAGTCTAGAACAATCTTACATGCAGTCAGTACGTAGCAGCACATGTCCACTATCATTTATACTCAATAGGAAATATTACTGCCACGCCGAACGACCTCTGAGCGGCAGTTACATTTTGGACGTATATACACGTCCCTAGCGTCCCAGCAAACCAAATTTGGGACGTGTATACACGTCTCTAGCGGTCAATGTGTTAAGATGTAGGTGGCAACATCTCATTATCTGGTGTGGGAGTGTATGATTGAAATACAAGTGAATGACATGTTGTATTGGCAATTGTTCTAATTTAAATCCATTCTGCAGTATTTAAAATTGACTCTAATTTCAATTTATAGCACTCACTTTTCAATAAGATAACTATGACATGATAGTATTATAAATACTCATGTAATTGAGACATATAACCTCAAGCACGAACCAGAAGCATTAGTCACAAGTCATTAATATTACAAGGCTGTTATTCACATTTCATTACGTGCAACCCCATTGGTCACGGATACAAGTGTGACGTACCATAGGTTCAGTCTTGTCTGATAAGCCATCCAATTTCATTTTTCCTGGCATCACCAGCTGTGTAGTCTTCACTGCAAAATTAAGGTTTGCAACATGAGAAGCAGAACCAACAAAATAAGACAACTCCAAAGGAAAATTTACAATCAAATAATTGATTAGAAATCACAATACATCCTAGACAAAGTCAATCGCGAGACAGCAGAACCTCAAACCAGACAGCAGATGACTTTTCAAGACACCTGTATCACTTCCAACACAGACACTACAAATATTTATTGCACCTTCAGCATCTAGTAACATCCAGATGAACCTAAAGTTAGTCAGGTCATATGGTGTTCCAAATATAAATAAGACTACGAAACACCATGGCCAAGAGTCACTAGATAAGATTAAACCAGGAAGGCTTACTTTCTACACTTTGAAAATCCTGTTCATAGTTAATCTGAACTGTTTCAAGTTATGTGTATGATTAATAATAAATTACAACTTATAGGCTTCAACAGCAACTAACCAGGAACTGCAGAATTCTGTTGGAGGGCTGCAGGATTTACTCCATGTAAAGCAGCAGAGGATGGAGGAGGATGGATGGTAGCACCCAGTTGACTGACATTATCTGTCTGTGACGTTGTGACACTAGATCCAGTATTAGAACCATCTGCTGCTTTGCGACATCTTTCTTTTGACACATGCTGAACATGGGCTTTGATTTGCCGAACAATTGTCCTCACGTCATTAGAAGTGGCCAAACTATTCCGAACCTAAAAACAGATGAAACCGTGGAAGGGTCATGGCCATTCTTATAACAATTGCTTCCTTGCACAGTTTCTGTTCCCATCACATGCTTTTTTGACTTTACATAAATTGAATTCACTAGCATTAAGTTACTTATACTTTTGGATAACAACCTATATCAGATAATTTCCATGGGTTTAATCCACATGGTTTCCTCTGCCCAGCCATGCTGATAGAATTTAGAAGCAAGCATCATAATGTTTTAATGCTCAATTACATTACCATTACATTAAAGCTGTTCATACTGATGCAACTAAAGAAAGCTTTAGATGCATCTTTGAGATATGTCAAGATGGTCTCATATTCCAGACACATATGCTTGAGGTCTTTCCAGAATTAATTTAATATCCAAGGATTGTAGGTCAGATACAGGAGCAATATAATCATACTGAATACCTAGTCATGACAGTGACATAACCTTTCATTACCCTAAAAGATAGTGTACAGATCTATGCAAGGACACTTACCATTTCTTTAGCCAATGTCTCTGGATCATCTGAGCTAAGATTGTACTCAAATTCAATGGCTTCATTTGGTTTGTGAGATGGCTTATGCTTCTTAGGATCCACGACTCTCAGCCACATGCGAACTCTGTCTCCATCTGGCTCTTGGTTCTCAGCAAGATCAACCTTGATCCCAGTCTCCTCCAAGAAAAAGTCATGCTGCAGGAGTTCCTTCACAGTGTATCTGGCAAAAACAAATTCACATACCCACATATGCTTAGCATCGTGTACCAACATCCCAACCCTTCCATCAGAATGGTATCATCAAAAGGGAACTGTATTACAGATAGGCTGAAGGTAACACTTTCCACAACTCCAAGACAACACAGCTCCTCAGTCTTCAAATCTTACAAACAGCCAGAAAATGATTAGTAAAGTTACATGTACCATTCAGTTATTATACCATATCAAAACACACCTATGATAACAAATAACACACAATACCATATCATATTCTTGAATGCCAAACACATTTATGAGAATAAATATCATTACTTCTAATTCTAAACATACAGTTGGAAATCAATTAAAACCGCTATTATACCATACCTCATAACAAAATCATACCCTACCTTCTGAACAATTACCATAACATTCAATATCTTTCCCCAGAAACCTAAACACACACCTATGAAAAATCTGATACAACTGAGAACATATAAGAGAAAAACAATGAATATTTGACTGTCATACCATACCATAATAAGGCATCACAGATATGGAAGCATCACTACACAAAGCCATACCATACCAAAACTCCAGAACTTAAAACTGGCAAAGTAGCTTATTGACATGACTAGGTCTTACTACAGTTGATTTAAAAAACAGAATCTTTCAAAACAAAACAATAAAGTAAAAGGCTTCAACAAATGTCTACTCTTCCCGTTCACCGATAAACCACTTTACCAAGATTGTGACCAAGTGTGCAAGATACCAAGAAGTACCAAGAGATTACATACAATCCTTGGTATGAGAACCACTTAAGAATCCTAATTGAACGAAAGCACTTAACCAACCGTTTCACTGAATGAAATCCAACATGTAGGTCAATTGGAGATTATAAAGTGTCAGATCCATTAGCGTCTAGTGCTTACAAATGCCATTCACAGAAGCTCATCATCATTATCTACTTCTGCTCCTAGTCAAGCATTTAATTGAACTAAAAGCATGTTGTGGTCATATTTACAGTGAGTAATTCAATAACACACATTATAGTACTGCTAAGGAGCAGCTCAAAGCAGTTATACTCTGCAAGACACATATTACAACAACAAGGTCACACTTAACCTGACTCCAGACCTGCTTATAGTGTCCCTTGTGGTGACAAGCTGCCCTGTCCCTGATCGGCTTGTGTCAAGCTGATTATTTAACCCTTTAACGACCAGCGTGCACTAAAATGTATGGGAAAACCTATGCAGATGGTCATTAAAGGGTTAATGACGCATTAAACGATTTCAAATATTCTTATTAAGCCGTAGGTCATTCAATTAGTAGAGCCCTTTAATCCATTGTGCTTAAAAACTCAACACATAAAAATGTTTGTTAAATGGTTTTACTAGGGGTCAGACTATGTGCCTGGAGAAGTTCAAAACAGCAATATTTCCCAGCACAGAACAGTTCCAGTGCAGCAAGCATCACCAACTATAAACTACTCATAAGCATATGCGGATAGCGCAGATCTCAGACTCTTTAGCAGAATCAGTAATTTGGTTCAATTACAACACAATAAAATTTGACAGCAGCTGATTACTGACCTTTCTTCTGGGTTAGACCGTGTGCACTTGTCAATAATTTCCTTTAATTCAGGATCTTGGATTTTATCATATGCCCCAGGTCGTGTACCCTGCAAAAAACATTGATAAACCGGTTTTTTCAACTCTGCATTATATTGTACAAAGCTGCTGGCACATGTGAATGTCAATATTGCTGCCTTGAAATTGTTGTATTATAAGCAGCCATGTAAAGCACTTGGATGGGCAAAACATCCCTTTGGTTACACTTTCTATACCCATATAAGCATAATGTAAAACTGTAATTTGACTATCTACAGGTGTTTAGTAAGGTGTTAGTCAATAAATCAATCCTTTGATCAATCAAAGAGCCAAATACTGTGAGGCATAAAACAACATCTATGACAGAAGTGCAATTTACAAAGCAGCAGCTTGGATGCAAATAATTATTACAAGCAATCTGTTCTTAATCACACAATTCTTTAAAGAGTTTTCTCTATGTTGAGACAGTGGGTTACAGAACTAGCATTTGTGTTGTAAACAAAAGCAATGAAAGCATAAAGACATAAATACTCAGTGAAACGTTTGAACACAGAAATTTGTTGTATCCAAATCTGCCTCACAGATTTCTAGGCAACATTAACCAAGAATGTCATTTTAACTCCAGTCATACAAATTGTATAAACTCGATGTTAAGAGGTTACGAAGAATGGCTAATCAGATACTAGTACAATAGAGGTCTCACATCAAGATGAAGAACCCATTTTAAAATCTACAAAATCAAACAATGTACATAATTACCGATGAAACTTTTTTGTAGATCTGAGCAGCTGTCCTGCATTCTGAGTATGGGTATTCTGAAGTTGCCATTTCTATCATACACATACCGAAGGCATAGACATCCACGCTCTCCTTATAGCATTCATCGTACATTTCTGGCGCCATGAACTCTGGGGTACCTAAGAAACGAGAAATGTCACCTTCCTAAAGCCAGCTAAGACAATTGAATTATATAACATTAAAGCTTAATTAATGAGCGACATAAACACATGCCACTGTGTACAATACGGATCAAGAGCCAACTAATTAAGATTTACTCTAAACATGGTTTAAAATGCAGAGCAGGATTTCAAAACCGTTAATGGAATTAACACAAGATTCTAGAGCACGTACGACGGCAGAAAAAAGTAGGCCAAAACATAAAACACACCGAACAACATGAAATACGAGTCCAGTGAAGCCAAAGAATTTTGCAAAACTCTGATGACAAATTAATGTTAATGAAGCACAGTATCAAAGTAACATAAACACAATAGTTTCACACTTCCTTTCAAAGATTAAAGATGACAAATGATTATACAGAATCGATAGACTCACCTATAACACTCTTGGCATGAGACCTAGAACGGAGTGTGGCAAGACCAAGATCACCTATCTTCACACATCCAGTTGTACCAGTGATGAAGATGTTGTCGCATTTTAGGTCCCGATGAATGACTGGCGGAGTACGGCTATGCAAGAATGACAGTCCCTTCAAAATCTGCCGACACCAGTTCTTCAAAACCTTCATATTGATTTTCTTGAATCGTTTCACGTAACTACCAAAGCAAGAAAAATCATCATTGTATAACAAAATCATCTCAGAATAATAATAAAAAAACAATGGACCATAGCTTGTTGACAAAAATGAAGCTGGAAACATATTCAACTCAAAAAGTGCAGTTTCCTTCACTAGGGTATGCGAAGACAAATAGTGTTAATGTAAGCTTACAATTATACTAACTACTTTTGTTAACTGTCTGTTGATTCTGCATGGCAATTTATTGAAAGAAATTACAAATAAAAACTTGAGTGTACCTGTTGTGTGGTACACGAACTTGGAAATGACCAACGGAATTGAGATGATTTATTCACACAAAAGGCTACTAAATGGCTGGCATTTCATCTTTGAAAACAATGATGATGCATTTAGAATACATGAATGCTATAATAATTATCATACGTCTTAAGAGTTCCAGAAGTCATCAGTTCTGTTACAAGTACAGTGACTTTTGTTCCTTGTGAAGGCAGATCTTCAAAGAAATCATAGAACCGCACTATGTTTGGATGTTGTAAAGTCTTCAACATCTCTGCTTCTTCAACGAATCTCTGCCGTCCACTCTTATGCCACATTCGCTCCTACAAAGTCACCAATATCCAACTATAAATATCAAGATTTCATTTATTCTACTATGTGCAACACAAAGGTTGTTTACTTAAAATTCAACTTAAATCTTAAAAATCGAAGTTTCTTAGCGAAAGTACGCCTGCTTACAATTTTAACTGCAAAAAACACCATTTACACATAATTTCTACAGAAAATTAACTACTAGCACAATAAACTTTAAAACAATAATAAGTATGTGTAAACACATTCAGGTTACCAATCATGTCACTTGTAAACTTTCACTGAGTGGTAAATGTAATTTCTTTAATTTAAATGAGCATATATAATGGAAATACACAAGTAATGCCACAAAGATTCAAGTTTAATTAAACAATCGGGTAATGTATTGTTTGGCTTTCAGTCACCACTAACAACGTAAAGTCAAGGCTGATCTCTTGTTTCTGAAGTGGCTCAATGACTCATAATCTGAATAAAGGTTTTTATCACATCACATCAGACATCAGTCACCTGACAGAATCATATTAGTCTACTGGACCAAGAACAGGTACACTTTATAATATAAATGAACAGACAAAGCAGATCAGTATCTTTATAGTCAAGAATATCATTTTAAGGTCAGCAATTAAAACTCCTAGAGGCAGATTTCATTTTCTATAGTAAAACCAATTTAAAGACATCACAAGGTTTAAAACTTACAATTATATATTAATTTAAAAAAAATTCATATCACAAAATTTGAAGCCATAAAGAAAAACATGCATAACAAAAACAGTGGTGCACCAAGTTCACAAAAGGTGCGTTGTACAAACTTTCCTATGATATAAAAAAATTGGTTAATAATTAGCTTGTTCACATTTGTAATGAATTATCAGGCTTGACGTCACTTAATTATTTTATAAGAACAGAGTTGCATTACATACAGATGCCCTGAAAAACCAACTGTTGGCAAAACAGAAAATGTCATGAAATGTTAGAAACAATCAACTCACCGGTAATTCGCACCACGCAACCTGGACGCCCGTCTCAGAATCCAGTCCTTTGTAGACGGTTTTGAAAGATCCACGTCCAATCTCAACATCAAATTTAAGGAACCTTCCATTTGGTGAACTACAGACAGAATTCTCTATGCCTTCTTCTTCATCTCTGACTTTGTCTTTCTTCACACGAGTCGAGCTTTCTTCATCTGAATCCGTTTCATCACTTTCGTGGTAGCGTTTTATGCTTTCTACGTGAGTCACCTCAAGTGACTTAACAAAACTGTTTGACTTCTTACAAGCATTACTTTGTGGCAACTGAAGACAATTTCTTAGAGATGGTGTTTCCTCGCCTATTCTCTGGGAATCTCCGCTAGCAATACAGCTGGACTCAATAGTCACCTGTTTCTTACCTTTCACAGAACCAGACACCTTTTTGAGAACTGGCTTAATTACTTTCGTTTCACGTGATTCAAAAACAATCCCATCACATACTGAAAGACATTCTGTCACACGCTGTTCTGTAACTGAAGTGTCCAATTGTTGTACATGCACTTCTACAGATCCATTGCATATCAACCCAGCCTCGACCGACAGAAGACGACTATAATTTCCTACATTGTTCAAGACGCTGGTCACACTTAAATCAGCAGCTAGTTGAATCCCAGACTGGTTTTGCATACTACTATGAACCATTACAGAACTACTCTGACTGACATTCAAACAGGTAACTCCACAATCTGAAGGACTATGCTTAGTGAAACAATCTGTACACGGCAAATAAACATTATCACATTGTAAATTTGAAAGCACACAAAGATTATCTTGCATATCTTGTTCAATATGGCTGCCAACAGAGACATCAACTGTGACATCGTGCTCATCGATCGCGACAGATTTTGATTGTGCTGATGAAGTCCAAGAAATTATATTGGTGGAATTTAATTTGCCTAATGAAATGTTTTCCAGTACATCGTCCATTCCACAGATCTCATGCCGATCATGGATTGCTATGTATCCACTACAGCCCAACCCAGGAGCAAAACCCGTCTGAAAGACGTCTTGCCCCTGCATTGGAGCACTGGTGGTTGCAGCTGCCATAGCCACAGAGTCTTCTCCTACTGCTGACAAGCTTGGCACGGTTGGTACGGAACTATGGTTGTATAAAAGCGGATCATCGCTTAACATTTTCCAGACTCAGCAAGGCAACCAGCAGCGTTTTGAGAATATCACAGACTTCTACTTTGTCATTGAATGATAATACTGATATAGCTGAAAAGTAAATACATAAATGGCATCAAATTTTTGAAGTAATACATCTATACAGACAATTTACTCATCTCCATCATTGAATAAGATGCCCAAAAATTTAATTTTTCACATCCTCCAGTTTTGCATTACGGGTGCATAGCAAATCCCAAAACATGGATTTGCCGAATCTCATAAATAAAATTTTCCAAGTTAAGACAAATCATTTGCTAATATCCAACTGTTCAAGACATTTTCAAATATCAATTTTGAATATAGATATAAAACACAGGGTTATCATAGATATAAAATATACCCACAGTAATCATCAAGACAAAGTACTTCTCTATGTAAGCAATATGGTGACCTGGAACAGAGTGCTGTTACCGCACAGCGACATCCTACGATGCAATTCATGACGCAAGTAACGCGGAAAATCTCCAACCATCATCAAACTTACAACATGGACTATGCTTCTTAGTTCTGGATTCTAGAAAAAGTTCTGTTTAAACTCAGCACATTACACAGTGGTGTGGCACAGTGGCCGATCGGTTAGAGCGGTCAGCCCATAATGTTCAGTGTGTGCTGAGCGAGCGGGTTTGAGCCTCGTCCGGGACGTCACTGTGTAGGGACCTGTAGCAAGTCCTTCGCGCACCATTGCTCTGCAGTACAACTGCAATTGTGCAGTCGAGGCGTGTGTATGCACTTCTGAGCAAAAGATGTTAGAAGAAGGGCGGTATCAAATTTCGGTAATAAATAAATAAATTATGAACCAAATGTTTGCTACCTCATATGCGGGTATGTTTTAGTATCGTTTTAAATTCGTAAATATGGCATGCTAGAGATTCGCATTATGGGTCATTGCTGCTATATAGCAGTACTCCATTTAATGAAAGTAATATGTACTGGAGCACTAATATGGCACCACTCAAATCAGAGGCGCTCACTACTCAACACAAAGTCCAATGGGGCTATATCGTTTACCTAGACAGGAACTCATTCATAACAATTAACCTATATAATTTTCAGAATTCGAATGCCTGGCATAAAATTGTTTTCAGAAATTTGGTCTACTGTGCATTTTCACCACTTTCGAAGAATCAGGTTTCGTGAATTAAGGTAGATTCTTTTTCCACACTTTCCACCTAGATAAAGCTTGTCACTGAATGTGCACTTGACTTGAAGGTGACTTTTCGAGTATATTCAATTAAACACTGAATTAATTTATTGCCACCTGGGTAAACACCCGACACGCTGGGTTAACCAATATGTAGCTATACTTAGCCAAATCCAACATGTGGGCCAAACTTTTCGTAACTAGTACAGTTCACGAGTAAATTCGAGACCTTACTTCCATACTTACGGTCATGTCATCCAGCTGCTTTTCTGACCAAGAAAAATAAGAATCTCTATTTTCAACTAAGGTATGAAAGTAGTAGCTATAGAATTACACAAATTTCAGTCTTCCTATTGAAAATTAATCATCCGAGCTGTTTCGCCATTTTCCGGCATTTTATTACTCACATTTTGTAGACGTGCGTTAGTCCGCGCCTACAGACAAACTCAATTAGGTTAGAGTATTTGAAAGCGTTCGTCAGATTTACAAATCTCCGAGAAACAGGTAGATATTCCTCCGAGTTGAACAGAAAATACTGAATGAAATCGAATCGAAACGCCGATTCGCTCACCATTACGAACAACTAACAACCCTAAACTCCTACAACTAACATAAAGAGCACTGGTAGCTTACTTCCATTTGACCACGTTGGTCCTCGGCGCAATAATATACACCCAACGACGTAGCTCTGGCTAATTGTGCTGCTAGATCTCTAGTAATATAAAAAATAAGCAACTTTAAAAGCAATGTTAAACTAAACACCACAAAAATATATACATACCTGTAAAAAATTAACCAAACAACTACGAACTATTTTCTCTAACGTTGATGCTTCCGAGTGTTGAAACGTTAACGAACGATAGCTTTAAAGTTTTAACTATCTTTTCTTGCTAACTGTTTTATTAAATCAGAGCAATGAAGTGCACAATAAAATATAGATAAAAAATAAAAATTTGAAACTTTGACTTTTATCTAACAAAACACTCTTATTGCAAGATATCGTTTATTTGAGCCTATATTAAATGCAAGAGTACATTATGACCTGGTTACATATAAATTGAGAAGGTCTTGTCTTGTCTGTCTAAACCACGATTAAGAATTCAGAACGGACCAAAGACCGCGGGTCTTGTGACGCAGTGATTGGCCAGGATTGTCTGAGTTTCATCGCATGCGTGTCTTATAATAGCTGGACCTATGGGTCACGAAAATTTCCACTGCAGACGTGATCAGTGAGTGGCACACACGCATCGATATCAGTATAGCCTATCAGCAAGATATCGATGCTTATACGTCCGGGGAAAACGGGGAAATCATAGGGGCCTGTAAGACATGGGCCTAAATAGCGATGACTCGAGCATGGATCACTAAAGCTGATTTCTGTCGATTTCAACACCCGTCGCCCGTTGTTGCCATGAGCTATCATCAATCTGTGAATCCACCCCGCAGGTAACCACTTAAAACACATCAAAGAAGCGTTCGGGTTGAAAACTTTATATCATGCAGTCACTGGCACGTGGTACACGTTTATTCAAATTACGAACTCGGCAAAACTTAAACCTTGCAATGTTGTCTCCCCTCAGGTCTTAAAAATCAAAACAATAGGCAAACTATTTCACATAATTTTTATTCTATCCCGATACACCCTCTTTCGTTTATCTCCTTCACCGTCTCAATTCTAAACTTGGTCCAATAGGATCTTGATCTGGCATCGATTGCACACCGCTTTTCGATTATGTTTTTATGTTTTGACTAGGTGCTTGCAAATATATATACTAGAGGCCTAACATTTTAGTAGGCTTACTGTTTGAAATTGTCATTATGCCCAAATGTCCAATAGATTACGTACGTTGTCGCATGCAGCTCACTCAATATAACGGAAGCTGCATAGAGTTAGTCTTTGTTACTAGGCCTCCTGCACGTAGGGCTTATAAGTTCTTCAATACGTGATAACGGCATAAAACGAACGCAATGTTCGAGTCAGAATCGCAGTTTGGACAAACAGTAAAGCGAGAACCATCTGTGTGGGCTTTTGCTATTAGTGACTCTACCAGTTAGCGCCAACTAATCGATTAGTTCGATTAATCGTTTAGTTTGATTAATCGATTAGCTCGATTAATGGATTAATCGATTGTTCTATTAGCTCGATTAGTAGTCTGCGATTAGCTCGATTATTTGCTAAATACGATAAGCTCGATATTGTTTGATAGTTCGATTAGTAGGCCTAATTAATAGACCTATCACAACTCGTGATGTTGACTCTGTGCATCAGTTAATGCTTCGTTACAGTGGTGACCACTCATTTCGTGGCAGATCAATTCGTCGTACTACTCTTTTTTGTCACAGATTAATTCGTGGCACTCTTTTTTGTCACAGATCAATTCGTCGCACTCATTTTGTCGCAGCTCCTTTCGTCGTTGCGCGGTGGAGGCGATAGCTTGGACTACGTACGTCGCTCTTCGTTATCTCATCATCCGAAACAATGCATGGGAGTGCATGCGTGTGTGCCAGTCATGGTCACTAAGATGCTGTTTGTCCAAGCCTAGGCCTACTTGTGTGCCCACTTCACACACTTCCTTACATATAATTTAGGCACATGTTTTCACACATCGAGATCATTTAGACAGGCATGCTTTTATTTCGAAATAATGGTTTAACAAATATTAGCGTGTGTTACAACCGCGCCGCCAACTAATTCATCGATTAGTTCGACAGAAAGACCTCGTCACGACGTTTCCAGTCTAATAGACCTATATTATATTTCACGATAATAAAACCAAATATTTTCACCTACCGTGAACCTATTAAAGCAATCTCAATATCGCAAGCTTGCTCAGATGGCGCCACAGTGCTATGCTAAGTATGCTTCGTTTTATCGCACTTAAATACTATACGTGGCGCCTCAGAGGAGCCATAGGCCTTTTATTGCCTCTTGCCCCTCTCAACCCACTCAACCTAGCTTCTCAATGGACCAGCACGTGTATAAGTAAGGTATTCATTAATTAGCCTATTTAGAAGTCAAACAGTCCTAATTAAGTCGACAACAATGCATTACAATCACATGTATGCATGCACGTAGGCCCAGGCCCATAAGGTGAACCTATTTTCACAACAAATTAATTTACAGTAATTCATGCGGAGTTTTACAAATGTTTTCCTCCTGTTTGACGCTTGTAATTCTGAAATTGATTGATTGACCGATTCTTTAAAAACAGAGTGATAAAGCATAACGCAATAAGAATTATATAATAGGAGATTAAGACTGTTTTCTGTTGGTGCTGTCAAAAGCAGGGACGTATACATGCCCTACCCCTAAGCCATTGGAGCAACTTAATCCCCCCCTTAACCCTAAGTCTTTGGACCAACTCGCCCCAACTTTGAATGGCAGAAGGATTAGTATTATTAAAGGATGAATAATATATTGAACTGAGTCAATGTCGAACACAGTGACAATATAGAACAGAACAGAATGGCTCAACTGCAAGTAATACAAGATTTTTAATGGTAGGCCTATACATAGGCCTATTTAAAAACTTTACTTCCCCTAATTTCGCAATTAGATCTCTTTCCTACTTCTTGAATGGAGCATTTGCTTCTAGGTTTCTACGGCGTAGACGCCTCTGGTTCAAAGGACAACCTAAATGACCTATACAACTCGTTACGTGGAGGGTTGCCACTTCATTACCATCAGAAGCTATTTTATGGTAGCCAGACGATTTATTTCTACTTATACTGTTTGGGCCTACAAATGACTATAATATTAGGAAAACAATAAAAGGAAACTTAAATAACAAGTTTACAGCTCACAAAACAGTCCTTTGTAGTCCCACACCAAAATTGATATTACAAATTTATCAGACCGGCTTATGCTTTTCCTTCACACCTCCGCCACATTCAATCATTTCAATGCCATTGATCACAGCCTCCTTCTAGAATCTCAATGAAGTCTGATGGACCACCCTAATTCTTGGTTTCACGTTTCTGACGTCTCTACTCTGGATCCTTTCTTACTTGTCTTCCATATACTAATTCTCTGTTAAAGCCTCTATGACCGCTGTTCGCACCCCTTTCCAATCACATGCGGTCCACTCCTCTTCGTCCTGTGCACAGTGTAGGCGCATACGTACCACTTATACTTAGGCCATCAACTATAATATCTTCCTCGGCTGGCTGTTGACCACCAAGGATTTGAGTAGGGAGAGGGTAGTGGAAGAGTGCTGGAGGAATTGGGTCGTCCATAAAGGACGTTCGCAAAAAACTTACTTGTTAATTGTCTGACTGATACAAATTTATTAAACGACGCATCCATAACAAGGCCTACCTCTGAAAATATTGAAATAAAATAATAACAGATTTCGTAAAGATATCGGACCGAATGTGGCGGGCCATCGGCCCTGGGAGGCACAAATTCAGTTGGTGTGGCTGAATAGAGGACGTATTATAGAGGACTTGTCGAATACTTTAATTGTCATCCAGTGAACCCATGACGGAATTCTCTGGCCTGAGGCTTCTAGTGCCAAAGGGGTGGGAGTAGGAATACAAGTATCATTAAATTTTACGACGGCATCAGAGTGATCCTGACTGCATGGTACACACACACACACTCCCATTGTTTCGGATGACGAGATAACGAAGAGCGATGTAGTCCAAGCGATTCTGTCCCAGCATATAATTTGCACATTCATTTTCGGAAATAACACGAATGCATAGGCACGTCGTCGCCGGAGCTCGCCTCTACCGCCTCACACAATTATATTATTAAGTAACACCTTCATGAATCATTAGTTCTCTGAATTGCCCTCCTATCACAGACGGACTATAGGCCTAAACAGACACCAACACAGACACTCTCAGACAGTGACTTGTCAGAGTATAACATAGGCGTAGGGCAAAAGCCTACACAGGAGGGTCGATAGGCGACTGATATATAATGTACTGGCCTTCATCAAGCACACTGTCACTTTTAGCATCTATAGGGCCTACCATGTGAGCGCTATTTAGTTCATATTAATTATGGACACATTTGTTCACTGACAATTAGGCCAGTTGCAGATAACGATAATAAATAATAATAATAATAACAAACCACTGATTACCAACCTACCATCAGCAGGCTTTACATTTCAATTTGAAGTCTCAATTAGTAACATTTTCTATACATAAGCCTTACATACATACATACATACATACATACATACATACATACATACTTACGTATGTATGTATGACTGCATGTGGGATTGTTAATGAAGTGCCAGTTCCAATCAAGATTCAACCCTAAAGCTAACAAACACTCAGCAGGTATAATTGTCAACCTACTATCTGGTTAGAGCAGACTTCTTTGAAAGTTCTAATGAAGCAGCCTGTATTATATGACAGGGCAGCATAACTGATACTAATGGTGAGTCAGAAAAACAGAACATTGCTTTTATTTATAATGACTGACCCAGTGATCCTTAAAATGAGAATGATGATTATAATCTTTCTTATAGATAAGCAGTCCAGTCTACACCATGGCCTTCTATAACAGTTAAAAGTAAAAATTTCAAACTAGAAATGAGTTATGAAGCAACACAATTTGAGTGACAGTTTTCAATCAAGAGTAGACCAGTTTAACAACCACTACAACAAAGAAATTCGGTCGAGAATTTAGTGTTAAAGATATTAACTGTCAAAATACGGTTTGCCATGCTTTAAAAACTCTAATAATGTTCTGGAATGACCTGTAACATGCAGCTTTTGTTTTGTCGGCAATTTATAATCCTTTGGGAGATTGAAGATAACTTTTCTGCAAGTCCAGAAAAATTTCTCAGCTTGCTCTGGGAGGATGGTCGTAATTCTGATCATATACAACAAACATAGGGTTCAAATTACAAGACAAATACACTTAGCCAATTGTGTCAAGCATCTAACAAGGTTATGACCTATGCTGCAATGCAGTTCAACTAATTGCCAGTATGCAAGAAAATTTGATTGCATTACAAGTTACTATCACATAATATTAGAGGGTCTGAAGTTGTGCACTGGCTATGGCCAGATCTACTGAGTGATTGCTTAATCAGAGCTATATGAGGTGGTTTCAAGAAGGCTTTCATTGCAGCATGCAAATGCTGTAGGCTATGTGTTATGCACAATATTATCGCCGTTTCGGACTTGTTCTCAAACAAAGGTTGAAAATCATGAGCCACTGTTGTTTTATATCTGTAATGTGAGCATCTGTTAGAGATAAATGAGAGTTCTTCGCGACAAGGATCGTATGCAACGTTTGCCATAACATTTGGTATACAGGACGTCTAAAAATGAAAGAATGCAGAGGACACATTTACAAATATAAGCAACATTAATATTCAAGCAACTACAGGTCGATGTCATTAATAACGAAGCTACACATGAACGGATTATGCTTTACTTCTTCTGGTAAACTCTGGAAACAATTTAATTTGCCCCTCATGCTGTTACCCATGTATCACATAATAATTATGCCTGTAGAAACTTACGCCTGGCAACTTTCTGACATTTAAGATGAATATGACAAATGAAAATGAGTTTGCTAGGAGACTGTGAACTGATTTTTCAGTTGACTAAAAGATCTCTTCAAAGTCCAATATTATACAGCCGTCACTTTCTGAAGACAGCACAAATACATTTCTCACAAAAGCTGATGAATTCACTTGTAATGTGCCTGCACACATATCTCTGCTCTTCAAATGCCTGCTGAAACCACAACGAACCTACTCTAAGACTCTCAGTGATCATCATGCTGCCTTATGAACAGCAAATCTAGAAGACGGAATACTCTAACCATGCAGAATTGCCTCAGGTCAAGTAACAAAATTAGCGCCATCTATGTTCACCACTACAATTCACTAATTACATAATATGTTATTTAGTTTCTCTGGCAGAGACAGCCAGAGCAAAGTTTGAGTATTAATGATTTGTCACTCAAAGAAGACAAAGAACTAGAGTCATTGTGCAAAGCAAATGTGTGAAATTAACAGTTCATCAAAGTCAATAAAACTCTGGTACACCTAGGGCCTACATGAGACGACTGTGCATCAAGCTTAATTCCTTATCATAGGTACGCGATAATAACGACGTACATATGTTTATTAAAAAATAACAAGATCTAGCTACAAAATCTAGTTACGTGTTATAAAATCTCAGCCACATCTGCAAATAAAAGCCAAAAACTCAGCCTGAAATCTATGCAGACAAAGAACATTTGCCATCCACAAAAAATGCAAACACAAGTGTAACCAGCAAACCTTAGCAAAAGACAAAGATCAATTTTTATTGGACAACAGATATTTACAAAAGCACATAATTATCTCCGGTGACCAGTTCTTGATGCAAATATTCAAAAACAATAATCACAGACCACCGTGACCAAATATGAAGACAATTAGTAGCTGCGACTGACACCGGATACAAGCATCTAAACGCAAACATTACTCACGTTTTCACAGTGTCATTAATTGATTAAATATGGTCAGCATTAGATTAATCGTGACAACGCTGTTACATTAAATACACGTATGCGTCAATGTCAGGTTCTGCAAAAGGTGCTACATAAATGGTTAAGAAATACAAGAAGTTTAACCCAGTTTGGCTGACTGAACTGAATGAAGCCAAACTGTCTAATACACGAAACGATCGCATGTTTGACTCGTGATACGTACTATGAATCTATGATCGATGCTAATATCTTCATTTCTCTGAATCAACACATCTGGAAGTCGATTTAACACCAATTACAAATATATCAATGTAAGAGATAATCCATAAATGATTTAGAACTCAGATCTAAACTCTGTATAACAACCTGAACTCACATCAAAGTTCATCTAGCCTGAATTCACATCAAGTTCACCTTCTATAATATACATGTAACATCTTGCATGGTTAAGCACCTAGAACTCAGATGCTCAAATAGTTTAGGTAAATAGCAGAACAAATGCACTGCACACACATGTTTCACAAGTATGATCAGTAAAACATGTGCAAATGCTCTGACCACAAACAAGCCACTTAACTAAAACGATGAGGCAATGATAATTCTCTGAGACTACTTGAAAACATTTGATTTAATCTCAATAGTGAGTTAAGAGGCAGCTCCACCTCTGATCAATTCATGCCAGCTCAAGACAGTACTCCTGGAGTGGGAATAGTAATAAGCAGTCAGGAAAAAGGTAGGACTTGCTTATACAGTTTAACAACGGTAAACAGAAGTTTACTAAGCAGGAGCTATACAATGTACATGACAGGGCATAAAACTTGCATCAAGAAATTATTTACATAAAAAAACTGATGGCACAAAGGATATCATATTGGCCAAAAACCACTATTAAGCCATAATAAAGTGAACTTTCCACGGCAGTGAATCACGGATGATAACTGTCATTGCCTAAATGGTGCAACCAGTATTGCATTCAGCTATCGACTGACACCGAGTTTTCAACTAGACTGTCATCGTATAGCTATAATTTCCAGTTGGCAGCATTAAAATATACAGAATAATCTTTAGATTCATCATTGTTTTCCAACGACAATTTTGATAAATGTTACTGCTTCCTATATTCAACAGATGTCACAGATGTGACTTATTTCTCCTGAAGAACTGCAATGGTACAACATATTATTTAAAGAACAGGAGATTATACCTGTGATATGTATCAAAGAACTTGATGCACATCAAAAAGAACTAAGATTTTCAACCAGGTTCAAGGAAGACCCAACTATATGAAAAAAGGCCAGACCTAAAAGGATGAGAAACACTGATAAGCACCTTCACATTTTCTTCTATGTCAACAAATAATGATAAAATAGTTCGTCATCGCTATCGTTATCATATAAAGCATCACAATAACCATATATTGAGTATTAGATACAATGCAAAATTCAACACACATGATCTCGGTTTAACTTGGACTGGCATCATGATTCATTCATGAACATTATGTCCTGTAAGTTGAACAGATTGGACTATAGTTTCCAATTGAATCCACTTTTCTCATAAAAAGGTTTATAAGTTACTTTCTGCCTATGATCTTAGGAAAGACATACATCATGTATCACTGCTGTTGTGGCTTAGATATTTAATCATAGTATTCAGCTATCCATTTGCCATACACACCCTTTAACTGCATGTCAATTTAACTTCATATCTACTGCAGTGTGCCTTGGGATAAATAGGCTCTTCCGTTAAAGTTTTACCCAGCTTAAATAGGCCTACACAATTTATGCCAACTTAATATGGCACCTCTGAATTGAGTTCCAGGTCACATAGGTGAAAGTGAAAAGAAGCCAACCTCTCACAGCAGTACCAAACAAAGACCTACATAGTTACAGATAAGTACTTGGGACATCATCATCCCACCGTGGAATAGCTACAGGAATGTCGGACACTGTAAACAATATTTCAAATGAGATAATGGAGTAGTTACTGAACAGCATTCTGAGTAATAAATAGGCCTCTTTCTTTATCTGTTAAAACTCCAGCCAACAAGCCCAACTATTAGAATGACCAGACCATAAGTGCCCCAGTGAAAAGCCATCAATAGCATAGAAAGGCTAGGAGTGCATAGCACACATACCTGTTTCAACTTGCCATAAACCCCAAATAAAACCTGTCACACCTAATTATGGTAAAACAACATGACCATAGTCAAGAGGAATGGGGTCTGATACACCAAGGATCATAAGCACTGGGAACAAATGACCACAGGCCATAATTTTCCCTTTACCATGATGCTGCAATTTAGATAAACAATGCAAAGCAAATAATAACAAAGCAAATGGAAAACAAATAGTTATTCCTGTGTCTACGGCTTAAATTTGTCATTTACAGGAAAGAGAAGTAGAGAAAACATACAAGCACGCACTCTTGCACGCGTTGCACAGTTAGTTATGACAGACACTCTGACAGCGGCAGAGGAGATTCACATACAACAACCAACGCATTTCCCAAAGCAAATCACAAGTTCTCTCTCTCTCTCTCGTCTTTCTCTCTCTCTCTCTCTCTCTCTTTCTGTCCCTCTGTCTATCTGTCTCGTTCATCTCTCTCTCTCTCTCTCTCTCTTGTCTCTCTCTCTCTATGTTGTCCCTCTCTCTCACCTCTGTTCCTGTCTCTGTCTCTCTCAGCTTCTAGAAGCAGGTTCAATCTAATCATTACGTCCAAGTGACTGTGAGAAAAATCTTTAGCGAGAAACACAAAACTTCAAAACCTTCTTCAAGAAACTTGTCTGTGTCAGAATGCTAAAAATGATCGACAGTGTTCTACTGTTGTACAGAACAGTAATAGCAAGAGAGACAGAGAGATAGTTGCCATTTAACACAAAGCAGCACTAAATATATTCTGACGAATAGACATTTGTCGTGCTCTGCCAGTCATGGACTGCCCAATCCCAACTGACAGCTGTTATACAAATGTTGAAAGTGCAGATGGCGTAGTAGCATCATGGTCAAGCCTTTCACCACTCTTCTTCTTTCCACCATACTGGCCAATGAAGGAGCCATCTTCATTGAACTTTGAAGGATCTGGGTCTTCATATTCACCCAAGCTGTCTGACTCGCTATCCAGCGGCTTCTCCTCGCTTTCCAGTGACCCTCGACTTTTGTTCATGTCCTCGCTGCCAAAACAGAAAATATACACCTTGAGAATAAATATGGAATGCAGAAATATAATGTGTAGCATGCAATGGAGATTATATGTAACAACGAGGGTGAACTAAAAGCAACTGGGAAACCAATGCAACTCATCGTTAAAGTATAAGATTTTTTATTTTAAGATAATCTGTCTTCAAATTCAAGATAAAATGCTGTTGAAGCTAAAGCAATTCACTTTCCAAAACATTTAGTCAAACTTTAAAAGTATTCTGAAATTTGTTAGGCGTTCCAAGAAAATTAAAATCATCTTTTCACTTATAATTTTTATTCTGATGATGCAAGTTTAGAAGTATTTTCTCTCTAGCGTTTTTTTTAATTAAACAAATCGGGAAAATCCTATCAGAAACCTCAAAATGAATCAACATAGGAAGAAAAGTCAATTCCTTAGATGTAAAACAGAAGTTTTTATATAGGAAAATTAAAGTGGTATTACCTGTACTTGAGTTCCATATGTGGTCTACAAGCAGCAAACCAATATTACCTCCAGAAACATGCATTAAAAACTGGGAGAAACGAAATAAAAAAGGATTAATACAGCTTTGGAAGTTTGTGATATTGTTAGCATAACAATAAGCACTGGTAGAAACAGGAACACACATGCTTCATACACAAGCAGATTTAGTAAGCCTTTAAAAAAAATTGCTCCAGCCATTTGACAACGAGAAATCATTGTCATTATATGCAGGAAGTCATTTGAACATTTTGTCAGGAGATGGCATACAAGGAACTTAACCATTCTAAATTTATCTAGGCGTTATTGTTCTATAAGCGCATACAATAATTATTATAAGCTTCAAGCAACTTTTGAAACTAAGACAGATTCACAGTTATCGCTTAGTAATTATATAGATGCAACTGTTGAAACTATACAGGCATATAATCCGGTATTAGGAGACTACAAATGCTCCCCAAGTGCCCTGCTTTACCTGTAAAGCACCTCTTGTGTTTCATCATCTTCTATGCTAAATCCACAGCAGCTAAAGTTGCAGTATACAATAAGGATATTTTAGAAATATCTTGAACTCAGATGATTTGCAAACAGAGCAAACATTTCATATCTATTTAAGGACAAACAATGATGTTCCAGTGATATCAGCCTCAATGCACATAAACTGCTTGGCTGAAGAAGTCTAGATGGACAGGCATTCAAGCACTATGTTAGTAGGTTAGCTAGGACAGATTCCTATTAAGATGGACAGCATCGTCTAAGCATGCATGTAATAATTAGGAGGATGCGGCAAGATGCTCTACTCACGTTCTGGTGTATTCACCAAATCCAGCTTCATCATCATCACGAGCGGAATCATGGCCTCTTAACTTCTCCTTCTCATGAACTGCACAAAACAAAACAATTGCGTTGTCCTTAAAGCATTAAGTAGCTTCAGTTTACTGACACAGTATGATAATAAAGATTATTAGCATCACCATCCTGCCTTATCCATGACAGGAACTATCCGAGTACAAACAGTTAATTAAAGCATTATCTTTTACTTCAATGCATTTGTGGAAGTAATTCAAAGTATTCCGGTTGAACAAAACGTGTTTGAGATAACATTATTAAGTGATAATGCAATGCTAGAAATGCCTGTAACATGGTGTTCAATAACATACAAATATCATACCTGCATATTTTCCACCACGGTTGCGTTTGATGAGGCATATAAGAAGCAGAATAAGCAAAAGGAATGCAATGGCACACATCAGACCAATGAACCAGCCAGCTGATGCTACATTTGGCTTTAAATCAGCTGTAAACAGTAACAAATACCAGAATACAGAAACAAGTCAGTTGTCTTAGAACAAAACAGCTCTTCTGAACATCAGGCATCATTGGCCAAGGCCTGAATTTCACTGCACAGTTCTGTGTATCCTGTCATTTTTTTTTATGAAATCGTTACTCTGAAGCCTTGTTTGCTTCCTTATCCACCTGGAATTCATTGGTGGCTGTTCTGAGGGTTAACTCTGTCAGAAATTAACTTAAAACTTACTCTTTTCATTTTGCATATCTGCCATAGTTTGACTTTTCGTTTCTCTGACTTACAGAACATCCTAGTTATACCCAACAGGAATTTGCCATAGCTGTGGCTTAATTATAAAGATTTGGTGGCGATTGTGATAGATGAAAGTTGTTTTCGAGTACACAGTACAAGGTGATCTTAAGAGACTTTGAGGAGGTGATCTTAAGAGACTTAGAGGAGGTGATCTTAAGAGACTTAGAGGAAGTAATCTTAAGAGATTTTAATGTGGTGATCTTAAGAGACTTTGATGAGGCAACTTATCGCATTTTGGCAGAGAAGAACTGTCTTGAACAAAAGTTTGATCCATCTTCTACCCAAATATTTCTGTAGCTTCGTTAACGGACGATTCGTCAATGGATGATTCGTCACAATTGTCTTATGATCGCAATCTCCAAACTTCTAAGTGACAGTTGAAAGCTAAGCGCAAAAGTAATTCATATAAGGTGTCCCTAGGTATGGAATTTCAAGTTCTCATAAAAGTTCTAATTTATACATGAGAATGTGAGTACCTTCTTCTGGTCTAATGATGATTACTTTTGGATCTGATCTTGTTTCATCTCCTACACTGTTTTTGGCAACTACACGAAACTCGTACATGCCTCCTTTCTCCAAGTCAGTGACATTTATCCAACTGTGCTCATCTTCCGCTTCTGTCTTTTCCCAGTTACCTTCGGATCCTGCCAACACAAATGGTTTAATTGGAGGAAAGAATTTATCAATGCAAATTGAAACTGGATCTCTCTATGCAACACGAATAAATACATGCCTTCCAAAGAACTCAAAAAACCTAATTAAGCAAATCACTACATAAAATATAGGATAACGCTTATCAAAGTATTAAAGACTTTGAAAATCTTAGTTCTAATTTCTAATATTGTATAACACATACCAGCTTTCTTATTCCTGTATTCAAGGAAAAATGAGTTGCCAGGATTGGGCGAAGTTTTATTTGCGTCCGCTACATTATTCCACGACACATTTACAGATCCGTCCCCAATGGCCATGTCAGCAATGATTGGCTGGCTAGGTGCTGAAGCAGCCACAAGAAACAAGCAGAATTTTTTCATAAATATGACTCATATGAAAATAAAATAATGGCATAACCCTCTATCACAAAATCTTTAAACAATGATCTTACTATTAAGCATTTAATATATTTGTATCACTCCAAAGATTTCGAAAGCAGAGCATTTAATTATGTATGTGTTTAAAATGACTGTAGATTCCAAGAAACTGCTGAAATATCTAAAGACAAGGTGGCTCATCCAAACTCTGTATGACAACCTGAACTCACATCAAAGTTCATTTAGCCTGAATTCGTACCAAGTTCACTTTCTATAATACAACATCTTGCATGGTTAAGTACCTAGAATTCATAGCAAAGGACAGATGATCTTAAAAACAGCATTAATAGCAATGTCACCTGATAATTCAACTAAGTTTACCAAGTGGTAGGCTAAACAGATAAACTCGGAAAATGCAATGGAATTGCAACTGTTAACAGAAATCAAAATCAGGGCTGTACAGAGCTATAATTGCACCGTGCCTAGCATCAATCTGGCGCTCCCACATTTTTAAAATAGTGCCTTTTATGGAAAAATAAGTTATTCCATCCTGGAATTTGCCACCTTTCCATATTTGCACCCTGGATCATGGCCCCGCTGGCTCCCCTTGGTATGGCCCTGATCAAAATCCTTTTACACAGTAAGAGCAACTGTTAGAGGGCTGCACCAAGACATTATTCGTTACTGAGTAGATTCTCAAGAAGGGCGATATATAAAAATTCCCTAATGAATTATTGAAACTGCTGCATCATCTCATTTACCAGATGAAGGCAGCGTCGACTCTTCAATGTAATCGACTGGACCGCGTCCAGCGTTCGTGAGAGCATAAATATAGAAGATGTATTTGGTGTCATTCTGAAGACCACGGATCTTTTTGTGTCTCTGTTCTGGATTCAGTATCTCTATGAGCGTCCTACGGTCCATGGCAGGCGGTGCTACAATAGAAATAATACAAAGACAGTCACATCCTAACCAACACAAAATCTGCCATAGCAAACGGTGTGTGTGTTTAACCTGCTTGACTAAGAAATTAGTGAGAATTCATGGAGCTATCTTATGCAGAATGACTAATTGGATGTGGTTCACATAAAATACTCTGAAATCAAATCAGTAATAATTCTCTCATTCACATCTTCACAGATTTTTAGCCGAAAACGCAGCATTCTTTCATTGCGTTGACCTTAGGCAAGTACGAGTTTCAGGTAGATGCCAAATACCGTGCAGGCAGGCAGGCAGACTGCTAGTATCAGAGAAGATTACTGAAAGGCACCATATAAATGTTCAGCAACACACAATTTAAGCAGATGTTATAACGTCTGGCAGCATTTAATTAATTAATCGTGAAATAGAAAGAATATTTACAGACCTTTCCTATATTCAATGTCATATTTACGAAGTATTCCATTTGGTTCAGCTGGCTTGTCCCATGCAAGCTTCATGTGATGCGATCCTCGTTCGATCATTCGGAAATTAGGCACCACACTTGGAACTTAAATCAACACAGACCCACCTCAGTAAGAACAAAATATGCCACAATGCAGACAAACAAACGGACAGTGATGTCATAAGCATGGGAGATTTCAGAAGATCGTGGTAATACAAAGCCAACAAGAGATACAGTAGAAACACAGTTTTCAAGTGCCTAGCATCTAGCATTGTGTGGCACAGTGGCCGATCGGTTAGAGCGGTCGGCCCGTAACGTTCAGTGTGCGCTGAGCGAGTGGGTTTGACTCTCGTCCAGGGAGTCACTGTGTAGGGACCTTGAGCAAGTCCTTC
Source organism: Bimastos eiseni (assembly GCA_959347315.1). Classification (NCBI taxonomy): domain Eukaryota; kingdom Metazoa; phylum Annelida; class Clitellata; order Crassiclitellata; family Lumbricidae; genus Bimastos; species Bimastos eiseni. The sequence goes on from OY365815.1 coordinate 20,490,714, forward strand.
GCACACAACTGCTCTGCAGTACAACTGCAATTACACCATCGAGGTGTGTGCACTTCTGGGCAAAAGATGTTGGAAGAAGGACGGTATCAAATTTCGGTAACAAATAAATAAATAAATCTAATCAGAGAACTGTCTGTCATTCTTGTACCAAGCAAAAGCAACACAATGCTCATAGACTCTGATGATGAGTCTCTGCCCAAAGACTTGTCCATTGGCTTTATGCCACCCAGGGATGAGGTGAGTGAGGCAGTTTCTCATTGCCTTCCTCACAGACAATTATGGGTGAGCAACTTTCCAAGGTCACTACTCAGTGACTTGAGGAGGGTTCGAACCTGCAAACCTTCGGTTGCAAGGCACAGAACATAATGCTATGCCCCTATGTCCTATTGCTCAGCTTAAAATATGTTAAGTATCTGAATTTAAACGTAGAAGCCTACCTAAGGATACCTATGCATATATACTACCACATACCAAGATACAAACTCAATGTGATAATGTAAATTGGAAATCAAGCACATACAGCTCATACTATAGTTGCCAACATATCTGACCTCCTTCAGGGGTAGTGAACTCCAACGTGTCACTCAGCTGGCCGCTCTTGCCAGCATTGAGGACGAGAACACCTGCAGTGATTCGTGTAGAAGGCCAAAGACGATTTGTATGACCTCTGACCACGTCTTCCACATCATTCCGGCGGTAGCGCAGTGAAGGCAGCAAATCAGGGCATGGATTCCAGGAATTGAGGATCACATCCTCAACGCGTTGAGGATCGTTTGGCTCATCCGATTTCCAGAAACGAATCTGCACAGACAGAAAAAATAGAATTCAAGCACATCATTGCATATAGATGGCACAACACAAAGATTAAAAATCAGATTAATCGTGGATGGAGTTCTGACGCTGTTGCAGAGGTGCTAAATCCTGTTTCTGCCCTCATCCGATTTCGTCAATTTTTGAACGATCGCCACCATTACATTTATGTCAATAATAATTGAGCAGATTGCTGTGCCAACAGTTCACCGTTTCTGTGTGGGTACTGTGGGGGTGAAAAAGGGTCATTAGCACTCCAGGTTAATCCAAGTGGTTCTAACACAGACTATACGGCTTCTTAAACACTTAGATACTCGTGCTAAGTCAACGAAACCTACAAATGAGATCAATGGTTTGGACATGTCTGCATAAAAGTGGCCAGTGGCGAGATTGCAACTGTAATAATTGTAATTGAAAACTAATATAGTGCCACTCGATATCAGAGGCGCTCACGACTCAACACATAGCTAAACGAAGAACAGGAAAGTCTTAAGTTGCCTTTGGAAGGCAGCAGAGGGATGAGAGAACAGCTCCTCCCTAAGAGGAAGGAGGAGGAAGTTCCAGCTGGTGGGACCCACATAGGCTCCTGGATTGTGCTGTGGCAGATGCTTAGTAAACAAGGAAGGAATAAAAACTCAAGGTATAAAGTAGGTACAAGGTGGGCCTAGGAATGAGCCCTACGGGACAACCAAACTCGACTCCAGCCCTGGCTGTTTCGTAATCACCAAGGACAACCATCTGGGAATGATCTATGAGTTAATATTTAAACCAGGTAAGAGGGGTCCACAAGGGCCCAAGATAGCTGAATGCTCTGCAGTAAGATAACATGATCGATAACAAAGGCCAAGGAAACATAGAAAATTGCCAGGAACTACAAGTGGGACTTATCAATGGCTGAATATTTTTTTATAAAAATAATAATGCAGGTTACAAATTCAGATGATGGTTATACATAGCTTATCAGCATAATTATTTTTCAATATTCGTCTTCAACTGACATAATTTTTAGATCACAGGATTAAACGTGACGAGTTTGTTGCTGGTTAACAATGAACAGTGAAAACAATAAACAAGTAAATATGGTACACACCAGTGAGGAGACTCACCTGGTAGCCTCGGAAGAATCCACGGATCCTCTTTGGGCTTGTGTCAACTGGATCCCATAGGAACTCCACACTTGTGCTGTTTAGTGTCTGACTGTTGATTCGGAAGTTTTGTGGCTGATCTAACGGAGCTAAAAAAAACCAATATCAAAACAATGATGACAACCAACAGCAGTTTCAACTACTTAAAATTCATACAACATTCATAAAGAAGAAACTAATCAAATCTAAAATTAAAATCCTGCGATTAAACTTTGAGATTTATCAAAAGTTTTCTGTTAATGTTGCTGCCCAGCACAACTGTTTAAGGAAGAACTTGAAATATAAAAAAGCAGCAGTATCCGTGAAAGTACATAATTACGTAAGATTCACTCGAGCTCATGATCTAGATATGTTACGTTATATTTTGTGCTGCTAATTAACAAGTATCGTCAGAACACTATCACTGATCTAATGAAAATATTTGAACACAGAAATTTCAACAAGATTACACAAATCCATTGACATACTGCCTTGGCCTGAGTAACCAATCTTTCTTTTCAGTTGATTCTCCGGTGCCATTCCTTCATTGTTTTCTGCTTGGACGTAAATCTCGTACTCCTGGAATGTGTCCTGGTTCTCTATTGTTAGCTGTCTTTCCCTCCAGTCAGTAACATTTCTCTTCTCTTCCCCTGCTTCTGGTCGATTGCGTAGTTTGAATGTTACAACATAGTGGAATCCATCACCATTATGATCTGGCCTCAACATCGGCTGTCATTAATCAAAAGAAAAACCAATCAATCACAACAATGACCGCCACATTTGCTTCGCCAATAATTGGTCTCTAGTTATTATTGAGCCTCCCAGAGTTTGTGAGTTGGGAAATACTACCAGAAAACATCTTCATTGCTTTTAAAGTTAAACACCACAACCGAAACGGTTGTGGTCAACGGTTTAAAGTCATGATATACTTTTCAAGTAATCTGTCCTACAGATCAATTGCTGTGCATTTCCACTATTGACATAATTTCTGTCACTTAGTCACCCTAATTTTTATCTATTGCATATGATGGACCAAAATGCATGGAATACGATTCCAAATGACATATGTGTTTCAAGTAGTGTTTGTAATTTTAATAAAAAATAGAAACATCACCTGTTAACAATTTCGCTTGAATAACATGTGAGCACTTATGGTCTCCAATTTAACTAGTTAAGTTTGTGGTTCTCAATCTGAATTGTCTTGTTATACTGCTGCTTACTGAATTCCAATAAAAGAGTACCCAAACTAGCAGGACCATTAGTTCCTATAAGGGCTTTAATCTTCACTATTGTTATCATCCCTGTTGATAATTAATCAATATATGCATTTTACTCACATGTCCTTCTGATGGGATTGAGTAAATACACATTGAAAAAATAGAGAACCTTACAGAAATACTGATAAACTATCTGACAAAATTCTTGGGATACAGCAAACAATTCAGCCTTAACCACTCAATAGAAAACTGGTTAAAAGTTGTTTTTAAAGGAACTAAATGAGAATATATTAGGCTGAAGGTTTCACCTCCCAGACAATGGTCAGCTCATTTGCACCTTGACTTTTCGTACACACTTTTTCTGGGTGACGAAACGGCTTGCTGGCTGGAGTCATGCACATGGGTGAAAAGTTACTTCGGTCACTCAGACCGAGGTTATTCTTTGCCTTCACATGGAAAGTGTAGTTTGTCCATGGCCGCAAAGAGATCCTGGTCGTCAATTTCTCTCCAAGTACCGTTGCGCCTGTGTGATACTTGTCTGGCTCATCATCAAAGGACCTATTGTAGTAGGCAATATACTGGGTGATGGGGTCATTATTGTCCTCACCCCTTGTCCAGATGACTGCAGCATAATTTGTGCTACAGGAGAGGACCTGGACATTTTGTGGTGGACCAGGACGATCTAAAAGTTAAGCACAACAGTTAAGACAATGTTTGGCACCCCATAAAAGATAATAACGTGCATTTGAAGTTAACAGACATAACAAGTTGTTCTTAAGTTGTCCAATTCTACATTTTAAACCAATGAAGGGATAAGCAAACATTGACCATTTATTAATCTCATAACTGAGATGGCAAGTGGCCAAACATAAAGTTGTATAAAACTCTAGACAGTACTTTATGTCTTAACTGGAGCCACAAAGTTTGACAGTAAGGTTAAATCAGACGGAAATTGCTTACCTTTGACAGTAAGCTTGACAGTAACAGTGTCAGCATCAAGTTTATTTGAAGCATTGCAAGTGTAATTGCCACTGTCAGATACTTGTGCCTGTGCTATCTTCAATGTGTTATTAACAGTGTTCTTTGAGAAACTGCCATCATGTTCTAAGACGATCTTCTTATTATTTTTCAGCCAGTCAATGGTCAAATTTCTCTTTTCTTCTGTGTCCGTAATAGCACTGCAGTGGAGTAGGACATCAGTTGAAGCATTGACTGTCTGAGGCACTGGAACTTCAGTGATTATAGTTCTATCTGAATAATCAGACACCCATGATGCAGTTAGTTTCCATTATCACATAGATAAGCAAGTAAGTAACGTTCAATGATTCCTCTAAGCTGTGCACATGTGCGCGCACAAGGGTTGTGGAGCGAGTACACGCATTAAATAAGTGTGCGCACACAAAAGTTTTTGCAAAAATAATGAGTCACGATTTTTTATTATGAAACTATGTAAATCGAGCCTCCTAGCCCGCTGCGGTCTGCCTTACTCCAGAAACGTTGGTTCCTTGACTAATATGTCCCCTAATAGCTTATCTTCAGACAAAGGAATTTTCTCCATTTATCATAATTTATCAACATAAACTTTTGGATATGGTCTTAATTTAACTATCATCGCATTCAGCTCGGACCTGATCGCAAAATTGAGAACCCTTTATAAAATGTTGCACAAAATAATTTCTTGTGATCACTATCTCCAAAAAATTAGAGGGAACATTGTAATGTCTATGTTAGAAATTGTAGGCACTGGTGGGTCACAGTGGTCAGACAACAAGAGCAAAAAAGTAAGAAAAGGTTTTAATGTGCTTGTGGTACAGAAACTAATTTACATAAAAAACTATTTTCTGCTAGAATGTATTAAGCATATTCCCAATTTTATGCTAAGTGATCTATGTTAAGTGTGTTCTTCATTGTATTCGCCCATGCATCAGGATATATGATGGGTATATAACCGTATATTATTACCGAAAATGCTCACCTGTACATAATGACAAAACTAACATAATAATATATGGTTTCACAGTTGCAATGAAAGGAAATTATAATTGAGTATCTCATAAGCCTAAAAAAGCCACCAAGTAAATATGAGCAACACAGAAACTGGAAGGACAGATGCTGTAAAATCTACTGAAGGCGCCTATAATATGAATAGCAATAATCTGAAGCCTCACTTCGAACAAGGAGGTTTCCACTTGCTTCATCGTGACCGAATTTGTTGTTGGTTACACAGAAGTAGGTGCCCTCATCTTCCGCCTTAGCATTCTGAAATGAAAAGCATTCAGTTTTTCAGTGACTTGTTTTACAGATTAATCCATATTAATTTAAATTCTGATTGAGAGCGCTTGCTTCTCATGACAGGCAATAAGTCCATTGGCCTTAGGATTGCAGGCAACCCACAATTCTACCTAGATAGTTAACAAATATCTTCAATACTCCACAAACAAATAAATTTGATTAAATTCAGCAAATAAAGCTGAATATACTGATAAGCATTTGAACTACATAATAGCTCTATTTTCATAAAAAAATAGAACAACAATAGAACCTAGATCAGAATTCAGTATACTATTTAACATCCTCTTAGAGATGGACTGAGAAGTCCAGATCAAAACCAACCATCCAGATCAAAACCAACCATCCAGATAAGTTCAGATCAAAACCAACCATCCAGATCAAAACCAACCATCCAGATCAAAATCAACCATCTAGATCAGTCCAGATCAAAACCAACTATCCAGATCAGTCCAGATCAAAACCAACCATCCAGATCAGTCCAGATCAAAGCCAACCATCCAGATCAAAACCAACCATCCAGATCAGTCCAGATGCCAAAGAGAAATTGCAACAAATTATTCTTCAATATAGAGCACAGTTCAAGAGTAGGACACTGAGTAGACATCAGAATACATCACCGATACTGATCAACAATTTAATGACCAGCTGCACTGGTCACAGTCACCATTATGACACACTCATGACATGAATTATTGTCAAAGTGATAAGAAGAATTTCTGAAGACAATTTAAAATGCACCAGAATTTGCAAGTTGCCGCTGTTCTCCAAAATGAACCGGTCACCAGAGAATTCCTTTGCGGTGGTACTATTTGACCCTATTTTAGCCCTTGTCCATGTGATCGTAGGTTTTGGTGCTCCAAAGACCTGGCAGGTCAAGGTAACATTCCGACGTTCAGCAACTTTTACAACATCCTGGGGAGATACAATGAAATTGGGAGGTAATGCTAAAAAAAATGAAATAGATAAAACATTGAGATCAAGAAATCATCTTCACAACAACTGTAATTAAATGATTCATATCAAGAAATTATCTTTGCAACAATTGTCATTAAAAGACTCATAGCAAGAAATTATTTTTGCAATAATTATAATTAAAAGATTCATATCAAGAAATTATCTTTGCATCAATTGTAATTAAAAAATTCATATCAAGAAATTATCTTCTCAGCAACTTTGGTTACATAGCAAGTGAAGCAATTGTATGCTGTTCTGTAAGAGTATGAACTTGTCTTTACATTACAAACAAGCAGTAAGTAAATGCACAGATTAACATAGAAAAACTATCAAATTTTAACATACATTAATCACTGATTGTTGTAACAGTAGCAAGTGCTTACATAAAATATCTAGAAAGCCTCATATTGTACAATCTCAGTTGCGATTGGAGTGAAAAAAATGTGAGTGAAATTTGTAAAACACTGATAGAGTCCATAGCTGCAGTCATCTCCAAAATCACAAAATGACAGCGTCGATTTCACATGATATATATTATATATAACACGTACCTATAGAATACAGCAAATTTCAAACTTGCACATTAGGATCAATTTTGGACAGAGAAAATAGAGCTAACAACTAGAAAAGCAAGAAGGAAACAAGTCGCCCAACTAAAGAATCATCGGAACGAGATGGTCTAGCACAAATTAAGGTGGAACATCAACTCTTTCGAGGTTATGATCAATCTGGTATCGTATGTACTGTATGTGCAAATTAATATTAAAACAATATGTATATAACTTTCAAAGTTCAATTTAAAACTAATTAAATTCATTTTAATAAGATCATACATTGGAGCAGCTTATTTTGATGCATGCATGCCGACACTCATAAACGCACACCTGCACAGGTGCTAAAAGCTAATCAACGGTTTACTGACCTAGGACATTGAGGAAGGCATTCACAAAGATGTATCCATGTATATTGCTCGCATTGCACTGGATGACCTGCGCATCTGTCCTAGTGACATTTCGATAGATGAGATAATCTCTTCCTATGCTTCTCCGTTGCTCAGGTGGCAGTTCTTAAAATAAGCAACAAGCAAAAACACTTGGAACGAAAATATTACTTTACAACTGTGTGCATGATCTCATGAATCTGCTCAGAATATGTAATGTAATGTAAATCTTCAAAAATTTCTCAGTGCCCAGAAATGTGTTGAGATCCCAATTTCATTTGAGCCACCATGGATCGATGGCACCAGTTCATTGGTAACAGTGATTTAAAAATCATCAGAGATCGGGCTGCAACATTGATATGATTCAGGTGACACGGTATAGTCTTAACAGAATTTCAGCATAGACAATCAGACAGAAAAAAAAGTTTATTCAAGAATTTTTTAATTGTAATTTAAAACAAGTTTCAATGTCTTGCAAATGATAACATCAAGCAACTAATGCAGCAGATTTTCCACCTAATGTACATTCAACCCAACTGCAAGTCATGAATAACACTTCAGCCAACATTCCCTTTCCAGACCATGCTTACATTTGCCAAATCAATCGGTAAAAGAGATGACTCAGTCTTCACTCATTATATCATTTTCCAAACAGGGTTTGCATTGATTTCTCAGCACTGTGTCGTACTACATACTGACTGAAAGTTACCTTGGACAGGTATGCCATTTATATACCAGGCGATCTCTGGCTTTGGTTGACCAATTGCTTGACAATCAAAGCGAGCATATTCTTCCTCTGACGTGTTGACGTCCGATGGTGGTATGCCATCTTTCCAGTATGGTGCAGCTGAAGATGCGAAAAAGTAAGTAAGTAAGTACATTCTTTATGAACACCACATTTGGTGTGAAAAATTATCTCATTGGTTTGAGAATTACAGATTTTGCCTACAAACCCCAAGCAAATACTCTATTAGATTTGCAGGGTATACGATGTGGAATAGTATACCAATATAAATCCATCATTCATCCTCACAATGTTCCAATCCCTGGAAAGGCAAATAGACCCTCAGTCTCAATTTCATAGATTCACTAACTATATTTCTTGACAACAACTTACACAAACATTTCAATACCAAAGTAGATATAAGAAAATTAGCCAGATATTGAATGCCCCTATCAAGAATAGTCAGAGAGCATCCTCCAGGGCCATACCGAGGAGGGGCCAGTGGGGCCGTGGCCCAGGGTACAAATATGAGGATGGAATAACTTATTATTCCATAAAATGCACTATTTTCAAAGTGTGGGGTGCAAGATTGATGCTAGGCATAGGGTGTAATTACACCCTCTTTATAGAAGAATTCTTAATTCCTAATCTTCCTATGTAATGCATGGCATCTCTTTTTACTGTAATCAGGATCGCGATAGGAAGTAAATCATATGCCAGAGGAGAGCTGCTCACATTCAACACGAAGAGTCACAGTTCGTGAAGCCTCTGAGACGATGTTAGTTCCAGTGCACTTGTAGCTTCCGACGTCTGTGTAGTCTGTGTCTGGAATTATGATTTCCTGTCCATAAGGTTGGATGATCACCTTCGATGGAAGCGGTGCATCCACACGAGTCCAGTTCACGGTTGGTGTCGGACTGAAACAGTCACACCATCAGTAGTAGTTTCAGCAGACACACCAACCAAATGCCACAACACGGTCACACTGTGGTGATATACTATTAGCATCACGATAGGAAGTACATCATATGCCAAACTCTCAATTAATCTTACTAGGATATATTATATGTGCACAGTATACAATACATGCTAAGTTTTATCACCCTTGAGAGATTCGACATATGTTTTAAATGTATCTAGCCATATAAATATGTAACACATACTTATATATATATATACACAGATCATTATTTGAATGGTGTGTGATTGCTAGTGACCACCTCTCAATAATATGCTACAAATAAGCTGCAATGTTTTCATTTACAAGGAAGCTAGCTATTGTAATGAGAAACCATCAAGAGCCAATTAACGGCCTTTTCCAGCAATAATCATGAGCAGTATTATTCTTTTAAATCTTAATCTCGAAATTTCTACAATATCCATAAAAGCGATGTTGCAAGAAACAGCAAATTCACAGGAACATAACTAAACAAAATCAGAGGGCAAAGATCCAGATAATCAGGTAGACAGACATTCACATGGATAAGTTGTATTGTGCTTAGGGTTGCAACCACGAGGTAGGTAGGGGAGGAGGGGAGTCAGGATATGATTTGCTACAAAGCAGTTTTTAGCTTTCAGCGAAAGACTTGTGGGGAGATTGCAAAAGTTGAAGTTTTTGTGAGTTTGTTTTGAGGGATCAGATGTTTGTCTTTAATACTGATATGACCAGTCTGTAAGACAATGGCAAACAACTGAGAGTCAATTGAAAGATTGCTGTAAACTGACAATCCAGAGAAGATGCATTTCATTTTCTTTAACGCTCCTTTAAGAGCCACTTCATTTGTGTTTGACTTTGGCCACATCAGTTTTGGTGCCTCATGTCTTGTTTGTCCTGCAAAGCAGAAAGTGCAGAAAGATTAGCACTAAACTAGAATAGTCATTGTTACAAATCCACCCTGCAAAATAATATTCTTTAGGTTGACATACAACGTCCACATCAGCTCAACATGCTTGAATTTGCTGTTGCCAGATCAAACAGCAAGCAAGCAAGTGAACTACTAATCATGCCACTGCTGCTGTAAGAATCCAACCTATGTAGGTTGTCAACTGACAAAAAGTAAAGACACAGTCTGGCTATGAAGTGCAGTGCAAAAATATTGTTGTGAATCTTTATGCGACCAGAAAAATTCATCCAATATTTTGTACATTTCATTAGAGCACGATCAAAATTGAGACTCCAGTTATCATTCTGCAGCCTGGTAAATAATCAATCTCTTGTAGTCCAAAATCATAGTCAGAGTAGCAATGAACGAGGACACAGCAGAAACAAGACTAGGTATACTGAAGAATTACAAAACATTCTTCTTGTGATAGGCAGACAAGCATAAATCAAATTATGCAAAAGATTCTGACTACACAGAGGCTTTGCTTCAGTTGCTGAATAACTAAAACTTAAATTTTTCATTCCTATATCAATGTTCGGTTACAAATGCAAAAGTTTAAGTATACTCTCTGGCAATAAGTTGGCTGGCAATTGTGATTTTGATTCAGTCAGTAGCCATTGCAAAATAAAAGTCAGGGCATTGAACATTTTAGAACAGGGAACTCATTTGATAGTCCTTCCTTTCATTTGGTGAATCTGGTTTCATGTTCTGCTATGATCATTCTGCCATAGGCACCTAATTATAACTATAAAATTCCACGAATTCAAATCTTTTAATATCCAGCCAACATTTTTAGTTGTGTGCAGTGTGTTGATGAGAAGTATTAAGTCCTTATGAAATACAGAACAATTATATGAACTACGTGAACTATTTAGAAACTCTATTGTTCCTGTCGAATTCGTACGAAGTCAACTTCATGAGGCATAGGAAAGCATAAAAACACTTGGACCATGGATTCTCTTTTGAAGTCTTGTCTTCATTCGTCTACTCCAGATGAGTTGTTTCCATTCTTTCCTAGATGAGTTGGCAATATTAGAGATAACATTGCAAATGCTCATCCTCATGAGATATCCATCCTTACAATGTTTGGCTACAATCAATTTAGCTACAACTTGGCTTCTGAAGTTAGAGTTGGAGAATGGAAACAGTGCATGAAATATTAAATTAAATTAAATTAAAGCAGAAAATTACACTATGGATGAAAAGAATCTTGTCTCCAGTTACCTGAGATGGGCTGAGGAATAATCTTTTGATCATCGCCCTGAACAAGACTTCTTAGATCAGAATTCTGGGCAATGCAGAGATAATTACGCCCCCCTAGTGAATCTTCTGCCAGCACATTTGCAAAATGCAAGCCTCCTATAAACCATGCAAAGCAAATACATCGGTTAGTCAGATCATAACCACAGAGCAAAGCGACCGTTGTGATCCAATCGACAACTCAATCAACTGACTGAAAAGTAAACTGGATTAGTTACATAAGCATGCTTGAGTGGGTTATGGATATATGGTTAGCCAATGCCTAAATCTTGTTAACCAATCAAAATTAGCAGACAAAATCAATTAACAAACACAAAACTGATTAGTAGCCACCATAGTAATAGTAAAAACACAAATAAATACCATGCAGTGAGATTAGTTGCATATTACATAACGACATGAATCCTTTAAGGACCTAATTTCTGCCTGAATGCACTTCAACCTTTCAGTTGCTCAAGTGTTAATGCAACAAAAACTGATTAAATTTAGTAATTAAGGAAACAGTGCAAAAACCAGGAATCCAGATCAGACAAAGTTTGATGACTGCATTGTCTGTTGCAATAAACTGCCAAAATCACAATATTTTTAAAATTTCTTAAATTGTCAACATTTTCCTTCCTAAACGCCTGGAATTGGTCAAACATTATCATCGAATGAAGTGGACAATTTAATTATAGTAGCATTCATTATTTGCCAGAGATATAAAACTGAATTGGCCTAAGCGCCTGTGTGTAATAAGTTTATTTAACGAAGCATCCAAGACAAGGATGATATGCGTGAATTGGCATAAGCAACTTCAATTTACTTTATATTGCTGGCATTCCTTCCCAATTCACTATATACCTAGTGACTGGCCCCCTCTATGACAACATTCAAACCATTGTCTTCCTGCTGAAAGGTTCTCTGTAGCAGCCCACCCTATTGACTCACTGTCACGTGATCTCTGTCCATGAATGTCGGCCAACCGACTCAGTCTTAACTCCTCTAGGCCTCAACTGCTCTGGTTAGGAACCAACAACAGTTCCTCAAACTTCATCTCCCTCTTCTGATGCCAATGGCTGCAGACTTCACATGTTCATCTAGTGTCCACGACTTGCCATGGATGTCACCCTTGATAACACCTGGTCGTCCTCTGAGCACCTCATGCACATGATTCATTCATGTTACCATCACCTGTCATGAGAAGATCAGTTACCTTTTCTTTCCATACAACCATAATTAATCAGCTGTCTAATTGACTACTGCAATTGACTGAGCTTCTCAAGGCACATTTATCCTTCCTTCAGTCAGTTATCAACTCGGCAACTCAGGCTGCTCGCCTGCCTCACAACTCCCACAGTTCTATCCACATGACTGATGTCCTACAGTGACACATGAGCCTCTCATATCCAGTACAGGGTATAACTTTTAGTCCTGAGAACTCAACAGGCTCAAACTCTTAATAAAAATCGTCACGAAATAATGCACAAATTTTGGTCCGTTCCTAATACAAAATGATCTAACATTTCCTGCCTTTAAAAAAATAGGGCCAAACTCGTTTTATGTAATTGGATGTGACTTTAATTTTTAGCAACATCAAAGCACAGCCAGCAATACCTTTTCAGGAAGGATTAGTAACCAAGCGAATTCATAAAGCTTCAGTCCAAAGCTACTCACGATTCAATCTCATCATGACCAAGATAAATGTGCAACATGACAGCAATGCATCCAACAAGCGTTGTTGATTTGAACCCGGCATGCTTGGGTCAATCAAGTCACATCTCTTGCAGTTACACAGCAGCAGCAGCAACTACAGCATCCAGTTACAAATGGTCTACCTCGTCGCTGAATGGGAATGATTCTCTGGTCTTCACCCTGCATTACGCTGCGAATGACCTCATTAAGAGAGGCACACACGTAACTAGTGTGCCTATCGGACAGGCCATCCTCCACTCTTACATTGGCAAAATGGAGATTGCCTGTAACAAAGTCAGAACGTAAAGGGAAAAGACTGTCTATTTAGCCACAGCCAGTATGGAGACGATGCACAAACAAATGTTTCGATTATAAATTCCTTTCAAATGGTCTCAAGAGAATCTCCATGCAATGACCTGTGTAAGGTTCATAATTTCTCTTTGCCACGTTGAAGAATTTTTCGAGAAATTTACACAATACGAAGCACAGACTGTTAGAAATTGCTTCCTTCACAGTCAGAGTGAAGCTGCATAAAAATTCACTTAAAACAACAATGATGCCAAGTATATTAGGACATGATGGTTATAGATGAACAATGCGTCTGCATCAAAGACAACAATAGTCCATTCCCCAGTAGAAACAATCTATGAGAAGTGTCCCATCTTTCCCAGTGTCTCCAAACCGTAAACTAACTGAACACCGTTTGCTGCTACGAATTGGACTAGATATTACTACCAAACAAGATGTTAGATAAAATTCTACATAAATTTTCCTGCCTTCATAGTCTTGTGAGACTCTGTCAGTGTCATCAATGGACTTCAGTCGATTTCCCTCTTTGCTCTCTGCCCAGTAGACGGTTGCCTGTGGATAGCTGGGCGGTGGCTGACAGTTAAGTGTAAGCGGCATCCCCACAATTGGTCGGTGGATCGTAGGTTCTTTAACTGATGGGAAAGGTTCCATGACTAGATAAAACAAATTCAAAACAAGTCAGCCATCAACTATTGATTTGCATCTCTTCAGCTATTGGAGACGGCACCAAGTCTCTGCACGAACGTGTTTCTAGGTTGAAACCCAGCAGCTGCTTTGGGATTGATCCAAGAGATTGATGGTGATAATGTTACCCATCACATGGAAGCTAAATGCCTTTATTGCCAATTGCAAACTAACGAATAAATTAGAGCAGTTTCAAATCAAGACAGAAATTTTACGAGAATTCTGGCATCAGTGCTTAATCTCGCTGAGCACTCCATGACGTTATACTAACCCGCTTTCTTGAGGATCGTCTTGATGCTCATTGCACTTCCGAAGTTGTTGGTTGCAATGCATTGGTAGACACCTTCATAGGAACTGACAGGGTTAGTGATTACAATCGTCCCAAAATCAATCGACTGCTTGATGTCAATGTCGTTGATCGTCAGAGGCTGGTCGTTCTTCATCCATTTATATCTGTAGCATGCAATAAAGTTGCAAAAATCACGCATTCGTGAACCTACACCATATTACTGAGTAACAATACTGACACAATGAATAACATTGCTACTAAGTTACTCTGAATCCATGCAATGGGTCAAGTGACATTTTTCAGCCACAAAATTTATTATACAAAAGTTGCAAAACTGATGGACTGACATTTCAGTATCTGATCTTACTGCACCAGTCAGTCTCTGATAACAGAGAAGTCAATCAGCCACAATAACTGGGCAATATGAACCTCAACATATCTACACCCCCATAAAAATCAATCAGAACCCAGTGAAAATGTAAACCCATATCCTTTTGCATTTAACAAAGGACTTGCATAATACCTCATGGTTACTTCAACTCAAATAGAATGCGTCTATTCATTCATTCGTACACAAGAAACTATCAGAATATTTTGTTTGGGCCAAGAAAAATAGTTTGCACCTTTCTATATTTTTATTCTAAAACAGAAATCTCCAAAAGTCCAGCCATTGATTAAACCGGCTATTACAGAGATTTAGTGGCCAGCTCAATTGTTGAGCGACAGGTTTTTAAATCCAGGGTGACCATGCCACAATTAAAGTTCCCAATCATCCTCTGCACAATGACTCCACTTGGCATCGTGTTTTAGCAGTGGCACGAAGCGTCAGCACTTTGGTGATTTGAAACCCATAGTTTTTTAGTTCCTGTGCCATGCCGTGTAGATGCACAACAGGAGTTTGAATGTGGGATATGTCAATTTGGAGATCAAATTATAGATTATTTAGACATCACTCATAAAGAATGCTTTACATTGATCTAAAACTCAAGTTTAAGCAGAAAAGAAAGAGCAAGATATGAAACCTTCAGGTCTAATTTCTGATAGCCATATCCACGAATATTCTGTTGCTTTTCTTTGGGTTACAAGAAACTATACATGTATCAGTTTGGTCAGCTATGGCTTTAAAGTTGCATCCAATTCATTTAACGCTATCTTCATTCGCTCGTGAATAGGCTTGTGCCCTGCGCTTGTCTTTCAAGCGGCTCATTTGAAGTTTAGAGATCGCAATTAACCCTGCATTAGGCTTTGACACTCTTGTCTTAATCAACAGCATGTGAATGAAAACAAGTCCAGTCCATAAAAATCGAGAAGTGTGTTCCAACCAAACTGGCCGCAGGTCCCATGGTAGACCTTTTGATGAAAACCAACTCATTCGTGGAGCGCAGCAGCACTTAATTGCAGATCGTACTAATCGATTGCTGGACATTCTGTCTGGCTCAATATTTCTTGTTCATCCCACAGCAAGCCAGTAGAATGGAGACGAAGCACAATGGCTCATTAGCACAATGGCGCAAACAGCCAACAGCTCAAGAAGAACACATCTGCTTAAGCTAAGTGAATGACTGAAGAACCGAATGTAAAGCTTGATCTATCTACGACTGATGAGCAAAAATTTTAAAGCCGATTCTAACTACGTCTGAATCACAAATTGTAAAGGTGATATATCTATCTAGTACTGAAAGATAGAAATGTAAAGCTGATTCTATCTAAAACTCAAAGATAGAAATGTAAAGATGAATCTATCTAGGATTGTAAGATAGAAATGTAAGACTGAATCTATCTAAGGCCGAAAAATAGAACTGTAAACTTATTCTATCTATGACTAGGGGAGACTGGAAATGCAGAGCTCATTCTATCTGTGACTGAAGAACATAAATGTAAAGCTGATGCTTTCACAGACTGGAGGACAGAATGTAAAGCTGATCCTATGGTTTCAGACTTAAGTTGAGAAATAAACAATTTAAAACATGTGTTCTGGTATTAAACCAGCGGTGCTTACTTGACCAGTGAACAAGGTTAATCGATTAACAATTGACAAATTGGAGGAAATTAAGAACTGTAATATTCTGAACAGACTTCATTTGACCTGACCCAATCAAATCCAAGAAGTTCACAAATTATGGTCTGGTGAAACCATATCCAGCTTCAATTGCAGCTGAGGGGAGACATGTAACAGCCCTTACCAATAAATTATAGCAAAGTTACATGAATTAATTATAAGCAGAGGAATTTATCATATGATCCCCTATTTTAGATATGAATGGCAACTGGGACACCCTGGATGCTAAGAGTATCAACACTAGGCCTACCAATGTTTGAGTTTTGCACTGGTAGTTTCCTGACAAACGGCATATTCAGTTACTGCAACCTGGTCTCATACTTCTTCATCCTGCTTGGATGTTGTGGATATTCCATTAAGCAGAATCCACCCTTTCACCATTCCATATACTGAAATGACTATGATCTGGGTTCTCCTTCCTTTGACCTCCCACATACATAGTCAATTACTGAAATTGTTCTGTCAAATACAGGGCAACCCAATCTACCCTCTTACAGCCCTCACCATTTGCAGGAATATAATTCTTTTATCAATCCAATTAACTTAATTTAACTGCTCTTTCCTATCCTGAAAACCTTTTTAACCCAATATCAATACAATGGAGCTCTAGAGGAAAACAGAATTGCCTGAGGGGCCTGGCCCTCTGTAAAGTTTTTACCACTGAAGCCCTACAGTACCCACTACCCAGGAATTCAAAGTATTAGCAGCATGCAACAAGAAATGGGCTTTGAATTCTTTCACACATATATGGACTGGATAAACTAACTATAGACCAGTAACCAATGTATCCTTATCAAAGATCATTGAAGTGGCCAATCGACTAGCTGGCCACCTGGAGAGGAACAACCTCCTGCTATGGTGCCAGTCAGGAATGGAGGTTCCATTCCTGGAAAACACTGCTGCTTCGCCTCCTATCAGACATCTGTGGGGCAATCGATCTTTCAGAGCTCACATTGCTGACAATTTTGACGTCAGTGTCGCTTTTGATACTGTAGCCCATGGCATCTCACTTTAACAGTTGCATGTAATGTTTGGGGGGGCTGTGTGGGGTTTCCTTTAACGGCTCACTTCCTTCCTTAGAGGGTGTGTATGCTTAGCAAGTTTTATGGCCCTACGAGGTCTAGAGGGACTCTGCCCCGTACCATCTCTCTAGGGCTCTGTCCTTGGTCCACTCATGTAGCATCTAGACCTCTGGGCTTTCCACAATTCTGGCAGAGAATGGAGTCCAAGGCCAGCTTCATGGGGATGATATACAGATATATATCCACCGCTGTTCCAGATGATATACAGATATATATATATCCACTGATGGTCCGCAAATGCTCCTTTGGCTGTTGGTCATGAGCACTTCTTAGCAGTTATCTCAATAAGGTTTTATATAAATTTGTCAACGATTAAACAAACATAGAAGAAACTCAACAAAGTCTATTTTCTGCAATTATCATAATTGGGATAATGCTATATAAGCCATTTGCTGCCATTAGATCAATAAAAAAAACTAACATATACATGCTAATTAGCAAAACAGCAAGCAAAATAAAACAAATGACACAACAAAACACACTTAGAACCATTATTTCCAATTGAAGGTGATCAAAGGTGAAAAATAAAAGTCAGAAAATCAGAAGCATAAACATCTGAAACCACACAACATAAAGAGAACATCCAGATGACATCTTCAAGATTCAGTCGTTAATAGCAGAGAAATATTTCCTACTGTCAGTGAGTAAATAACGCCTTTATCAAACTGAAATGATCTTACGAATTGCTTGATGTGACGATATATTATATTATCATAAAGTATTGTAAATAAAATTCTGTGCATTATTCTAAAACGACAACAGTGCAATTGTATTGGTAGGTGCCAAATGTCCAGTTTACAAGCTATTGCAGAAAATCTGCAGCATTTGAATAAAGCAGAACCAGTGGGTGATAAGGAATAAATTAAATTGTCTCATACTCATCATGGGATGTAGATGACAAAAATTCTATTCACACTATTTCATAAAGTAGCAATGCTAAGAAATGTGTAGTCTTGCAAAGGCGATAAGCACACTACTGGTCTCGTTGTTTACATCCATCTGAATGATCTGATGCCAATAGCAAAACCAGATTATAAATTACATCAGGGTCACCAAGATAAAGGAAGTAACGAAGGATGATAAACAACAATTGATTGTTGCCTGAATTCAAATCTAGAAATCACTCACAAATAAAGATAGAATGCATCAGTCAGAAAGAAGTGACATAGAGAGAAAAACAGTCAATAAATGACAGAGAGAGAAAAACAGTCAAGAAGTGACAGAGAGAGAAAAACAGTCAACAGGTGACAGAGTGAGAAAAACAGTCAACTCACACTGGCTTTGGATCAGCCACAGCCACGCAGGGCAGAGTTACCGCCTCTCCTAGCTTGAATGCCACTTCCGGTGCAGACTGCTGGCTTATCGCTGGTGGTAGGGTAACTAAATATATATAGAGATGATAAAATCATACAATATTCAAAGCAAAACTACCACCACTTGACAACACAAATGTCTACAGCAAAAACAACATCATAACAGTGAAGCAGCTAATTGCAACATTTGTCATCTTTCCTTCTGAAAAATGTGAACATTTGCATGAAACTAACTTAACATTTTTAATTTAGAAAGAACTTGAGTTTACTCTTCCTAGAAATCACTACAGTGCTTAGATAACTTTGCCGGGGACAAGCGTTACTCTAAGTTACTGAAACTTACTGTCAGAAGAGTTTGATGAAATACGCTTTAAAAAACATTTGCACGTAAAAATGCGGAAAGAATTTGATTCAAAGATGACAAATGTTGTTGGATCTGTTGAAATAAAACTTACGATGGAGCAGGTTCCCCAGCTGCTCTGCAAGGAATCTCAACCATCTCTCCTACTTTGAAAGTTGTCTGAAAGTTTGGATGCTGGATAAAAGTTGGTGGGGTATCCACTGAAAGAAAATATCAGCTTCTGGAGTGAACCAACTGCATACCGCATGAATACCTTCATATAATAATAATAATAGTAATAATAATAATAAGCATATTTGCATACTGGTAATATTTATGAATGTGTAATGTCGCTGCGTTTTGACAGCAATTTCTTTCTAATAAACGAAGATGCATATTAATAGATCCACTTCAATGATCAACGAGTACTAAAAAAACCTACAACATTCTTCATCGATATTACTGTACAGCGTACAAAGAGGTCGAATACTTTTCAGAAAAGACTCAACGTCGCATTTTGTGAGTGGTCAACTTGAATATACATTATACAATACAATATGACTATATTTGATATTGCCCTTCCTCCAAAGCTCAGAATTGCACCCGACCATATGACAGAAACATCATTGATGGGGGATTTGCTCAGGGTCCTTACACAGAAACTGCCTAGGACAAGGCTCGAACGAGTACCCTCCACTCTACAGGTTGAGTGCTCTTACTGATTGTCCACTGTACCACACAGGATGAATGAGAGCCCTAGAACAATGTTCTCAATGACTTGCAATGGAAGTTAAGTCTCCATGAATTGATATTCTAGAGCTGCTGGTGAATACCTAGAGTTAGTGTGCCATCAAGTAACGCTTTGTGCATTAATGTAATGTACTCTTGAAGTCATTAAAAGCTTATACTTTAATACAAATGACTGTCTTCTGCAATATTGTTGTGGTAGTTCAGCCATTCCAAATATATTTTCATTTTGATAGTCTTGTGATCCAGGTTGGCCTGGGATCGAAAAACCAGGAAGAGAATGAATATATAATTGAATAATAGTCTTGACCTGAGGAGGAAAGTCCGGACTCAATTAGCCCCTCTCAAAGATCCCTCTGATGTCACTGCTTCAGACTTCAATTATAAAACAACGCCAGATGCCAATTTTAATCAAACTTCAGTGTAGTTCAAAGTCTGAAATTACTCTTATTATCCTATCGATTTACAGAAACAACTTTAACTGCTATTTATTAAGGCAATAAATTACTTACTCGGTCAACTTCAGGATAGGCAAATCATTAAGTTCAGGCCTTCAGGAATAATCTCCACTGTAATTCCAGTAGGAATGGAGAGATGGGGTTACTTGAAGAGGTGCCAGTTAAAGACTGAGGGTAAAGCTTGACAACTGTTGGCAGATACAGTACACATTTAGGCACATTAGATTACAACACCTGGCCACAGTCAGAAGTTAAACATTGACCCAAACATAACTAATTTCTTCCTTCCCTATCCCTCTAAATCCCTGTCTCTCTCTGTCTATCTCATTCTTCCTAATTCTCTCCCTCCCTCCCTCCCTCGCCCCAATCCTCTATTCTTTATTCTTCCCAATGTTTACTGCCTGACAAAGTTAATGCTCAGGAGGCAGTAACAAAAACAAGCTGCTCATTCAGCTGGCGTCAGCGTCAATTGGGTTCAGCTGGGTAAAAAGACTAGAAGGTCATAACAAACAATTGGGTCAAAGCCCAAACCATCTTGCATCTGATGCCACTCTCCATGAAAATACAAGGTTTCCCCTGGATTATTATTAATGCCAGGCCTACCCAAAAAATGTAAAATAAACAGTCAATAGACAGTCATTGTGGTCGAAATCTACCTCTGGTAGAAAACCACCACTAGTAGTTCCAGAAAAACAGTTGAGGCTAATGACTGGCTGATCTCAAGTCCTGATATGCAATGTGTCTATTCATTCATTCATTCATTCATTCATTCATTCATTCTGAACATTTATATAGCGCCCCTTCAAAAACCAGCCAGGACCAAAGAAAAAAGACATTAGCAATTTGTAAAAACCTGATGGTTGTGCCACAAACAAAGAGCAGACCTCAAGTAGGAGGACGTTCCATCTTGAAGGGCCCACAACCGAAGAAGCACGGTGCTACCTAATAGCCAAGTGAGCCAGTGTAACTAGCTCACCCCTTGTTTATATGCAGCAAGTTTTACATAATAAACATACAGGGAATGAGGAAATTCAAGATGATGAAAGGCAGGCTGCTAACCAGCAGACTAATTAAATCTACAGAATTAACAATTGGTTCTGTAACAGCCTCAGTCTGCTTTGGTTCAACACAACTACACCTCATAGTGACTGGGATAAGTTACCTGTTGAAATAAGTCAATTGCCTGCACACAACACCTCTCTTCCACTTGTGTCAGTATCTCCTCTATGGCTGGCAATTATGCCAGAAAAAATGGAACTGAAACTTAGTTGCATCAACTCAATGAGTCAACGCATTCTTACTTTGAGGTGGTACCCAGTGGTTAGAATGCAAGCCTTGCAACTCAGAAAGTATGGGTTTAAGTCCCCCTCTTCCCCCCTCCATGCGGCTACTGTGCACTTGTGCAGGGACGATGATGAGCAAGTCCTACACTGGAAACTGCTCAGTGTGATCAACTGATAACTGGTCATCAAACAGTGGCACTAAATAATTGCATAATATTAAGAATAACAACACTGCAGAGACACCAACACACAGCATGTCTTTAATTTGCAATTGAGACTCTCCATATAATAAGAGGGCAACCTTCACTTGCTACTCATCCTCTAGAAATGGGTCAATTGATTCTTCTCTAAACATGATCTGTTGGTTAAGAATTAGGCCTCTGTCTATTACTAAATTTATAATGTTGGTCAGAACAGTTTACATTCCTATCCTTGAGCTCTTGATAAGAAAGGAGTCACCTAGCTGGCAGAGTTATCCTTTAAACAAACAGCTCATATTGTCATCACACATGAATCGTCTGGGCCAGTAAACGTGAACTTTTGATTCTGCTGCTGATGCATTAGAGGAATTCATACAGACTTATAAGAATCACCTGAATCTGATGCATGGAGTGACATAGACCCACAAGAAGAAGAAGAAGAGAAAGAAAAGAGAGAGAAAAAGGTTGAGTGGGACAACTTAATTTAAGGCCAAAACTAAGACAAGATATATTATTCTGTTAAGAGATGATGTTACTTTGTGAACTATGCGAGAGAGTTCTACCAGAGAAAACAAAGTCTAGTGAATAATGTGATGGTGGGTTACAGCAAAATTAATAGTATTAAACTGCCAAATAATTATTACAATGCAGATGAAGGTAATGACGATGGCAACAATGATACAAAATAGCACTAAGCAGAACGCTTTCTCAATAACCTAACAGTAGGGTGAGTATTATTGTTATTATTATAATTAATTAGTAAATCCTTGTTATGTTATATTAGTCATTTTTGGATGTTCTTCTTCTAATATGTTACCTTCAAACTACTGAGTTCTCGCAGTGCATTGACTCACTAATCCATATTAAATGAATAAATAAATAAGTCCAGAATCAGTTATTGAAGTGATTGTCGATGAGCTTTAAACTGAAATTTCATGTTATCAGACAAAAGCAGAATAGATTGAAATAATCGTCTGACAAACAAAAGAAATGGAAACCTTAAACTATAAGTAACATAGCAATGTAACAATTTCTAAATGGGTGAAAACCACAGGAGAAATAAAAGTCATATTAGAATCTTCAGCAGTTGTTATGAGGAAAGACAAACTGTGTAAGGTTTAGGACTTCAGCTTTAATCTCAAGAACTGTGGTACCTCCAGCAGAACAAGGCTTCTAATCTAGTCAGGAAATTTTATAAAAAGCCAACGAGTTAAAACTACAAAGAACAATCATTAGGTCAGTGTACTTCAGAGATGAATCGTGTAGTGACAGAAAAACTAAGAATGAAAACAGAGAACAAAGCTCACTCGCAATCTTGCGCAAAGCAAACTACCAGCAATAAAGAAGTACAGCTTAATTAATCATAAGAGCAGAAGACAGAATGATGCAGAAAGTCACCATGCCTGTAATTTTGTGGGCCATGTATATTCAAAAGATACATGTAGCTATCATGTCACAACCAGGTGCTACAAGAAGAAGGTCAGATGGTAATTCACTTCCATTTTAATACAATAACTCATCTCCTGTTGTCAAAGAAACTGATTCATTCAAATAATCAGTATATAAATCAGACAAATGCTATCAAAGTGCAAAAGATATTTAACCAAGATCACAGTATACATCCATTAGGTCAACTAGCGTTCATGACGTTCATTTAACTACAAAAAGAAAATAGAAAGCATTTAAGTGAAATATGTGTCATAATCAGAAGCATCATCATCATCATCAGCAGCAGCAGCAGCAGCAACAGCAGCAGTCGCCATGGTTACTTACGATGTATTGGCTGGATGTAGTGAGAA
This sequence comes from Bimastos eiseni, assembly GCA_959347315.1. Taxonomy (NCBI): domain Eukaryota; kingdom Metazoa; phylum Annelida; class Clitellata; order Crassiclitellata; family Lumbricidae; genus Bimastos; species Bimastos eiseni. The sequence goes on from OY365815.1 coordinate 20,514,155, forward strand.
AATCCTAAACAATGAAAATGAACAGATCTCACAACCCATGCAAGTTCTGATTTCAACTATTGACGGACTCATCTCATGAAACTTTGACGAAGAGAAGCAAAACCTTGCTACGATTTATAACTTCAGGTACAAAGGAGCCATCGATTTTCACAGTTATCGATAACGTACAAGGAATATTATAACCACCAACACCTCCACCACCACCACCACCATATGACCATTTAATCTGGAATTTAACAACATTGTCAGCCAAGTTCATACCACAAAGGACATGACTGTTCCTCTTTGCCTTTTGAAGTGGGGGAACTGTAATTTTTACCATAGAATTGTGCAGGGAAAATGTTGTTTTCATAGGCGCAATTGCTATAAATTCAATTTGGCACGATCTCTCCACATAATTGAATGTGTTGGTCCAGAACTGATCAACTCTGATACTATGGTAATCTGCAACAGCTTCGAACTCTAGCTCATTTCATGAACGAACAACAGCAGAAAAATCACACAATTTCAACATTTTGTAGATAGAAAGCATCAAATAAAAGTTAAGTGGCTTAAAAAATTTCAGCGGTTGAAATTCACTGAAGGAAATTGTCACGGTTTCTTCATGCACTCTCTGTGTTAACTTGCTAGTTTAAAATGGCAGCAGGTATATCCTAGTGGAAAACCAAACTTCAAGAAATTATGTCCAAATAAATCTAGAACATAGAGAATTAGATTGCTTAATTATTTCTCAGAATCAGTCATAAATAACAGGTTTATGAAGTTGCAGAGGGTCAGTGATGCCCTGCTCCTTTAATTATACATTACTAATATGATAATACAAAGCCTTGAGATCTTAACAATTAAAACTGTGATGATTGAGTGTGATCATCATTATTATATTATCATAATCAACGTTTCTATTATTACTAATCAAAACTACTGTGGCCATTATAGTGTCAAATCCTTATTGGAAAATATGTCACAAACGCAAGCAGCCTACAGCCAAAACTTAAAGGTTGGAATGACATGATAATGTCAAATATTTCCAAGTTATGCAATGATAGTAGTTAGTTACATAAGTGTTCAGATTACAACTTCAAAAGACATAGAGACATCATAAATGAGTGATAATTCAACACAACTTTTGACATCATCATGTTTTCACTAAACTACAGATCCAGATAACCTTTGCCTACAAGATGTGGAATGTGGTCAGTGACATTAAATACTCAAATCTTACCGAAACTGTTGTTTAAAGAGGTGCATTCAGGAAAGAAGTAGTTCTTAAGGTGATAGTTCTGTCACATACTGGGACAGAATCCAGAGAAGATAGGAAGCATCGGCTGCCCCCCTCCCGCATGCCTTGTGCTCAGATTCTTCTGTAGTGCATACCAGAACTTGGCCCCATCTTCAAATCACTATTGACCACACAACAGCAGCCTCTGTTCTACTCTAGGAGATACCCACACCATTTGATCCAACAGTGCGGTGCACTTATCCTTAGGATAAAGGCCACTCCAGCCATTCCAGTCCTAGCAATTTCCAGCAGAATCAGCACTATTTGGACATTACACACCAACTGTACCACCTGATAATGTCTTTGAAAACTAGCGGATCCTTTTACCGCTTATCGCGTGCTTATGATTATCTATGCGCTTGACTAACCACATGACTGACCACATGACTGACTTATTAAAATGATGAAAATAATAATAATAACAATAGTCATAATAATAGGCCCTAATAATAATAACAGTAATAGTAATATCTAAGTTTAATAACAATTTGACAAACTGCAGTATGATTACAAGCATAGCATAAACGAATGATGACAAGTTATTATATGAGTTTAATTTAGTTGTTGACAGCCATTCAAGGCAAACATCCCGTTATACATCTAGTTTAATCAACGCTGCCACCTAGCACAAGAAATTCAGTCATCCTTAGAGGAAGCAGGAATTGAACTCACGTCCTCTGCTCTGCATGCCACTGTGTCGTCCATTGCTCTACGACCCATAGCCTGACCTACAGACTCAATGACTGACTTACTCACTTACTGGCATACAACAAGGCTTGTGACATGATTAAAAAATCACATTATGTATCAATCTGTAATCCATAACTGCTTCTTAATTAATGAAGGAAGATTTAAACTGCATCTCTCAGTTTTAGCATAGCCATAAAGCCCTTAATTAATTCTCTGAATATTCAAGCTGTAGGATAGTACAAGGCAAGGCTTTCCATTCCATCATATCAGCCAACTAGTTTCTGACCTGCCATCTATCGTTTGCTCTGCGGAAAGTAACAAAAAGTCAAAAGGAAAGTTTCAAATTATGCTTTGAAGCATTGCTCAAGCCTACAACCAGCCCAATTACTATGTACATTAATTACTATGTACATTACTTACAATGTACATTAATTACTATGTACATTAATTACTATGTACATTAATGGCTTGCACAGATAAATGGATTATAACAAGGCTGGAATTGGAATGAAAATCCATTTGTCAGAACCATAAACACCATAAAATTAAAACATGTGTTGCTAATCAAAACTAAAATAAGAACTGTAAAACTCAAAGAACCAGATTATCAACATGGCGATTTTAGTTTGCTGACATCATCGATAAGGTAATCCAACCTAAACAAGAAGCATTAACAGCAAAAGTAGTGCAAGCAGTAATGGACAATTGCTAAGTATAAGTAATTCTGTGACCATCATCTCAAGCAAACATCAGTTTTCTGAAGGGACACAGCACTCATTCAAATCGGCAGCTGTCCCAAAGCAATATTCACCCACAGGAAACTCCTGCAAAATGCGATATGGGTCAAGAATTCAGTCACAGTCACTACAGAAAAGACTGAATATGTACGCAACATATAATAAGTTTAATTTCAAAGCCACTTATTTAGCTAAATTGTTTATATGGCTGGTCACTGGTCAGACAACTTACTCCCTTTCTTTGTTAATCCAACAGACGACAGATGCACCAGGTTTAGCGCAGTGAGGACGACTTTCCATGATGCCATCATCGTGTTCCTGCTGCCGGCTGCTGCTGCTGTAGCTGCCTGTACTGTCTCCTACCTCTTAATGGGTCAGAGTATGACCAAAGAGTTTGCACAGACAACAGGTAAAACCTCAACAAGGTCTACTTCTCAAGACAGACAATCCTAGATTTCGTGGAACTCTACAAGAAACAATAATACAAAGAAACTAAATAAGATATATCAAAACATCTATCAAAAATTCCAGGACCCTGGTTTTATTCTTCCTCAACAAAAGAAATCTCATAGCTAGAATGCAGTAAAAATTCACGATAACACTGACTAAATTTCATAATGATTCCTGGATTAAAAAACGAAACAACTCACATGCTTTTTAAAATCTAGGAATGGCTTTCATTCTAATGCATCCTTGGGCCTATTTCGCTACACTAGACGTCATGTACTCCATAGTCAATATTAGTCATTTACTTAGTGTAAACATAAGGGGAACAATACAGTGGACATTGGACCATCTAATTTTTTGACCACTCCACTCTACAGGAGCATAAGTATTTTAAATACTTGTATCCTTTAAATAAATTCTGGTAAAATAGTTTCAATACAAAGCTTATGATGCATATGGAGCAAGCTGAAATGCACTTCTCACACAGGAAACCTATGAGATCAGCTCAGATTATACCTAGCTCTTTCATTTGGTCCATGAGCTTAATATATTCTAGTTGTACATCTTACAATTAAAATTGATCAGAGTCAGTTTCATTAAAGGATTCTACGCGAGCAAACAAAACAGCATCCCCCCTCTTCTCCAAAATCGAAAGGGATGAATGTGTCTATGGAGTGGTTTGTTGAAGAATAAACTATACAATGTAATGTTGCTCATTTTTCATTTGGACCATCAGAGCAATCACTAAACAGCGCATGAGCATGAGGCCATGAGCTGGCGAACTAGTGGAGGGAAACAGGAAAATTTGACATCCAAAGGGTACTCTCTCTGTCTCTCTGCCTCTGTCTATCTGTCTGTCTGTCTGTCTCTCTCGTCCCTCTCTCTAGTCTATGTCTCTGTTTCTCTCTCTATTTCCTCTGCCGACAGCAGTAAGAGCTGGAGATTCCACGGCTGCTGCTTCTGCTTGGCATGAGACTTGCGCACGACATGGACGCCATGATATCCATCACACATGGCACACGGTCCAATCATAAATGTCCCGATTTAGCCGCAAAATGACACATGCCATTTCCGTCTGCATTTGACTCCGCATGAATATCTCTTCTTCAGCCTCTGCAGTCTCCATCTCCTAGGAAAAACAGGCGAACAGACCAATGGATAGGTGGACAGATAGACGGACTGATGGACGGATAGGTGGACAGATAAGCGGATGGACAGAGCGCATCTGCAGTCGAGTGACTTCCCGACACAGACTTGTAGTGGCATTGTGTGCAGTATCTGACCCAATCAGCATCCATAGACATTGATGGATTAATGCCGGATGCCAGAATAAGCAGCTAGTCCTATCCTAGGACCATGAATGCTCTGGGATACATACGGACATGAAGTGATGTAGAGTAAGTGTGTATAAGGGGCATTGTTTGTGCCAACTCTTTGAGACTGCTGCTGAACTGCCATTCCCCGTGGACCATTGCGGCTGCTTCTCATCATACAGAACTTTAGAAAGCCAGTCTTTAAAACACACTCATCTACTTGTGAATGCCTGATTCTATTAGAACAAAACTTTTGAAAGATTTCTCTGTAATTTTTACAATTTAACCCTCAACTTCTGGGTTGGCAGACCAGAGAATTAACCAACAGAGTGACTGGACTCTGTGCCAAAATAAAAGACATCAGTCTCCAACACTACAACACCAGCAGAATAAAGAGAGGACGTGAAGAAAACTCTGTTCTTCAGTTGCAAAAGCTGAAGCTGGAACCGTTCTTTCCAGACATGTAGAATGGTTCAAAAGTGCAATAAATTGAGAACTTTCCTCTATGGAGGACTTGTAATGACTTGTAATGGATGAGTGACTCGATTTGTCACCCTCAAACAGCATTTGAGTGATACAAGGAATACCAAGAGTTTACACAAGAGTTTACACAATAATAATTTTACGGCATAAACAGTCAGAAATCCATTAGATGAATATTGTTCTGAACTGCATGGAACCAATTTTTGCTCTATTTACATACGATGGAGACATCAGACAGATTGTGTCAACAGTTGACTCGTATAAGCAAATAGCAATCAAACTCAATTATAAACGCAGTTAAGCAACAGGACAGAAGAGAGGGTTCCACCGTTCGAGTGATGACTCCAACAACAGCATGACAACAGTGCTTAGTGGTAACCTGGTAGATATTACGCTCTCAGAATAATGCTAAGAAAACTAGAAAAGCAGTTCTGCTCTAAATAAGGAAACAAAAAGTGCCTGGTCCTAGTTTGCCTGGAAAATAACGAGACAATCGAGGTTTCATGGCTATCAGACGATGAATGTCCAATTCTGAGAAGATGATAATGATTTACTGAAGTGCAGCAACTAAAGCCATTGCTGTTGCCATGGAAGCCGTAGCTTGAATTGAATGACACCTGCATGGGTGACGTGAAATCCGACGCCTGCTATATATATACACTGGTAACATAGGCTAGGCAGGCGAGTCCACGGTGGGCAGGCAGACGGGTGACCGGGCAGGCTTGGATCAATATGTTTGAAGCCACATCGTCCATGCACCGTAACCCAAGTCTAGACGGTATTTGGATTGCAGTTTACAATTACGAAATGAATTGCATCCAGTGTTGAGTGCCTGCCTTCAATCATTTCACATTTGCCTCCTCCACCACTTCACGGTTCAAATTCAATGCCGAGGAAGAATAGGCGAGCGAGAAAATTCAGAAGAAATAATCTAATATGAGACACAGGCAGAGGCTAACATAAGACACAAATGCCTCAACATTTCACATAATTTATCAATGATTTCTACAACTAAGCTATGGGATTCTGCTACAAATAATTTAAGTGCCTCAATCAATTTTGATAAGTCAACTAAATAGTCCAACATTAAGACTTTAACAACAAACCACATTGATTTCCCAAGTGCTTTCAGCACACTCTCGCCTTCAAAGTGTTGAAACCAAAGGCAGAATCATATCATTTCAGCAACTGGCAATGCAAGATCACCAGTTTAAGGACAATGGCCTAAGGAAATGCACGGCTGCAATTTTTCAGTTGCGTCAATTGCTGGTCATGTCACAGTCACTTAATGCCACACTCATTCTGAATCATGCGTTTGCAGTTGATTGACTGCTGCAGTGCCATCTATACTTCACATTATACATGCGATGTGCTTGTATTTCAGAATGTATCAGCCTGAATCATTGACCTGGATAAAAGTTGGTTATGATATTTCATTTAAGCATTAGCTCTTTGCATTTCAAAAATTCACACTGCAGTCCATAACCTGCTTAGGTAATGCCTGCATGGAAAACATCTCAAATCTCCATATCCTCTAAAACTACAGGCTGGAGGCCTGAGAGATGAAGGCGTCCAGTGATGTATAAGGTCACGACCTCAACAAGTGGTTTGTCATACAATTCTGTCATCCACTTGTTAGAATAGCATCTGAAGTGCTCATCTACGGCTGCTGGAATAAGGCAACCGGAGCGCTTGACAACCTCACATCAAAGACCAATATAATTGTAGAAGACTAATATCCCAAGCAGAAGTCCAACAGCCATGTAAGAAACAGAAAGGTAACTAACTGATTTATGACCACAACGCCTCTGCCTCCTTGTGTTGTTTTGCCAATTATCCCATCTTCTCCTTCTCCTATTCCTTATTACCATCAAGCTTCCCAAACCATCAATAAGCTACCATCAAGCTTCCTATACATGTTACCTTTCTTTTTTCTCTTTCCTCTCCTTCAAAGCTCATTCATCAATCTCACGATTGCTCACTTTTCTCTCCCTTCCAACTTTTGAAAACTTCCCATTCATTTATCCTCGAGGCCTTTCTTCTATTTCCTCTTCATCCTCATCAGAATTATTAATCTCGTTCTCTTTCCATTTACCTTATTGTTCTTCCTCTTAATCATCTCCCAGGTCTTTCTTTTTCCCTCTTGTTCAATCTCATTATCCTTCATCCTTCTCATATAAAGCCTCCTTGTCCTCCCCCTCCCCCTCAAACTTCTCCCTTCTCCACGGCCTTCCTTTACCTTTCCTGAGGTTAATTGAAGGTCTGTCCAGCGGATGACACTGACAGACCCTTGCTTCAGTCTGAGGACAGAAGTGCTTTCATATCATTTGTTACAACACATCATAGGACTACATTTGTAGTCATGTCCAAAGGTGACTTCGTGGTCCCACTAAAAAGGGCCACTAAGCCAATGTAGCAGAGAACAAGACAACAGATCAACAACAATAGCAAACAGCTATTCAACTTTGTTAGCCACCGAATTTCTTGCATCTTAGCTAAGTAGGCAGGTAAGCAAGCCTTATTAGAAATGGAGACACGCAAAGGCATTGCATTTAGTTGAATGGATTACGTACAATGAGCCGCTTATATGGTGAACTCGTCCATAAAATGAAATCGTAATCTCGAAATTTCTAGAGCATCCAAAAAAGCAAAGTTGTGGGAATCATCTTATTCACAGGCACTAGACCAAAACAAAATCGATAGGCAGAGGGTCAAGATCCAGGTATGCAGCCAAGGGGCAGACAGTCAGACGGCAAAGGTGGATGGTGCTCAGAGATGAAATGGCAAAAGAGACAGGGGAGGAAGAGAAGGAGGCATCAGGATAAGATAAATGATAAATGCTGTGTTATCAATTTTGAATAAAAGACCATTGGAGATGGCAACAAGAGGCGAGGTTTTATTGAGTTTGTAGGCCAAAATTAAAACAGAATCAAATCTAAATCTATGCAACATTTTATATTGAAATGAGGTTGATGTACTTCACTTGAAACTGTAAATAATTTAAGACATACATTTCTTGGGTAAATGCAGAGCACTGTACTATGACACTTGACCCAGACAGAGAATAAGTTTGGTCCATTGCCCGGTTACAATATTCTAAATTAAGCAGATGTGACAGCTGATATGAGACAATCAAAAAAATCATGTACTTCGTTGTCTTTGAGACAAAGGCAATGATTGTAATTTGCAACAAGTATAAACTCATCATATGATATCATATCATTATCTACTTTTCCTTCTTCATCGTGTACACTGAGTAAACAAAGACATTGAATGAAGAATAATGCCAGTTTTCTTCCAAGCCTTCTTCAGAACTTGGAGGAACTGGCTGACCCCATATTATCATTCTTTTATGTGTGACCAGATTAATGTGTTGGGGATTTCTCTGGATGAAAAGTCAAGTATCATAACGTACAATCATATAATTACAAGCAGCATAATGTACATTTATATAATGGCCTTAATGATGACCTGGCTGACCCCATAGTAGTGATGAGACAGTTTCTGTGGAGTCAAGATCAAGGTAAGACGGGTGGGACATCAAGACACTTATTTAGTAGTGGTTCTCAAAGATGTTTTGCTTTAGTCTTATGAACCACTTTAAACCTTGTTATGTTTATTATGTTTGATGTTATATCAAAGCCAGCATGATAAATCTAAAGTATGATATGAGGTTCCATAATATGAGCATTTTGTGCAAAAAACTGGAAGTCCAAAGAAGAGACTTATTATGCTTTTCTTGAAATATAGTTTGGCACAGTGGTCATTTGGCAAGAGAGCTTAGCCTATGATCCTGAGAGCACAGGTTCAAGCCTTACCAGAGGCAGTCACTGTGCAGGCACATTGAACAAGTCCCTCACTCACAATTGCTCTGAGGCAGTGACCTTCAGTCATAAGGTCGTAAACACTCTGAACTATGGAAGAAGGAAAATATAAAATTCAGTTGTATTGTATTCGAAAATGTGCCTGCAGGGCCTGGTTGAACATAGCACCCTGTTACACAGGAGCCACATCAGCATCTTATGTTAATAAGGTGATCAGTGGCAGAAACAATTTTTTTAAACAGTTCTCGCAGTTCAAATGGCTCTTACTTCCTGTTACATGTTCATTCTGCTTCAGTTTTATAGACAGCACATTGCTGTATCGGGTATCGTGTGATCAACAATGGTATCGTGTGATCAACAATGGTTTATAAAAAAAAATTTTCCTTAACATTTCCGTCAGTAGCAGTGTGAACACAGGTTGTGTTAGTAAACAGCCTGACTGCAAATATCGATGCTGACTATAAAAATATTCAGCCTCCATACACAGGACGATTGATGTGTCACGCAAATGAATCCTGTGTTGATGAAGTGTTCTCATCTATGGCTCCTTCAGTGACAGCGTCTACCATCCACTGCCACTCAATAGCATTTCCAATACCTCAAGAGCTCTGATCAAATAGAAGCAACCAAGCACAATAAATGCTTCACTGGCATCATAAGAACCTGGTCAATATAAACAAAAGAGGTTAACTGACGTGCAGAATGGTTTGTCGAATGTGCCAACTAACTGGAACTTGACCAAAACTCCATTTAGATCTGACCTGGTCGGACCGTAAAGAAAAAGGAAGTGATCAAAAACTTGTTTACAAGCCACAAAGCAATGGAGTCTCACAAATAATGTTGTGTGCTGATTTTGCAAACATTACATTCTAATGTAAAGTAATTACAAATTGTATAGTACCTCGTCTAGAGTAACTCATCAGAGATGGCCTTGAAATAATAACGGAAACCCAGGATCAAACATTTAAGGTCTTCTAGTCTTACGAAATAGAGGCAAAGAAAGACCATCAAGTTCATGTCATAAGAAGCTAGATAGCCTACTCCAGAAGGCTTCACTGACCTCAGCAAAGCAACCAAAAAAGATCATCTCTCACAGCATCTGATTAGTAAATACCAGCTTTCTAGAAACTAACATGAAACAAGAACACTCTTAGTTTGTATGTCAATTGATAATCAAATTGGTGGTATTATGCAAGAACACATAAAAGGTAAACTAGACAACTGCCTGCTTCTATAAGAGCATTTAAGCAGACTATAGTAAATGACAGCACCATATCTATTTAGCACGATTCTTACATGGAGCACTTCCATTCAAGGGCACCCATTCAAACAGGATGATGTATTAAAGGCTCTCACCAGGGATGTGGTCTCGAGACCGCAGTCTTGGTCAAGAGACAGTCTCAAGACCGGATAACTGCGGTCTTGGTCTCGAATGCTTCGGTCTTGGTCTTGGACCATTGGTTTTGGTCTCAGTCTTGGTCTCAAATGCGTCGGTCTTGGTCTTAAAGGAATGGTCTTGGGATTGGTCTCTGTCATAAATGACCGTTCTTGGTCATTTGCCATATCAGAGCAATTTTTCGATATTTGTCGGTTATTTTTAGATTATTAGAGACACTGGATGTTTAGGCTTTACGCGATTGCTATCGATTTATGGCGTGCTGACCAAGCTAATAGATCTTTATATGCAAGTTACTGCGGACAGGAAAAAAATGCATTTGTAACAGACCCAGCTATTTCAAAATTTGCTTTCACAAATTTAAAGGTTTTGCAACAATCTAATATTTATATTGTCGGCCACGTGTAGACACTGCAGTTAATCTACTATTCCGAGGTCTATGGTACAAGTACACCATTCAAATGGAACGTTAAGCGACTTGTTGAGATGTCTTAAAATATTTACCTATCATATACTGTAAGTAATTTATAGTGTGATATTCTCGAGCCGATGCCGAAAGCTGAACCAGCAAAAGTTCAGAGTGGCTGATAAAACTGTTTTCCGGACCATTATTAAGATTAGTATTCTTCAGATATACAATTAAAGCGTGTTATACCGTTTTAGCATCTTAATAAATTGAATTGTCTATAAAAAAAGAGTATCAGTCTTGCTTGGTCTGGGACCATCGGTTTTGGTCTTGGACCATCTGCTCTTGGTCTTGGACCTCTCAGTCTTGGTCTCGGTCATGAATTTTTTGTCTCGTGCCCAACACTGGATCTCACTTGATCGATACATTAAATGATGAGCAGGGATCGAGACCGTACGATCACTGCCGATCTGTCCAATCACAATAGAAAAATTGTACATGTACATTTCTCCAGATCTCAATGTTGCTATTTGCGTGGAAGGATCCAAGAACAAGTAAGTGATAATGAGTTATGGTCAATAACAATACACAGCAGAAAAACTGGAAAAGTAACCCTTAAGCCAGCTGAATCATTTGCTCTGGATATCATAACTTCTGTAGAGCACCTTAATCAATTATCTACCTTAATCAAGCATCAACTTCAATCAAATATTTACCTTAACAAATACAACTACCATAATAAAAATATCAACCCTAAACATATAATTATTTACATTAACAAAATAACTACCTAAATCAAATATCTAACTTACTGCATGGCAATAAGCTGAGTAAGACCAAGATAATGACCGATCTCTTTAAAACATTTGCAGACCTTTATCCTAGAGTGATAATAACTCCTGCAATGATTCACTGTGTTCTGCTAAAACGTTAAAAAGTTTCAGATTCTCTTAAAGTATCGCACATAAGCAGATCTGGATATACAGTCAGCAAAGGGTTCAAACAGTATCCCTTCACGACCCATCCAGTCAGTTCTTCTGTGGACCCACCACTGCCGAACACACTCAATATCCTTCTGACCTGTAATTCAATTTCAGTAGAGCATCATCTGTCGACATGCCTCCTCTGCCTCATCCACCATTGCTCACCCCACCAAACCCCCCCACCCACCCCCACCCACCCCCACCCACCCCCACCCACCCCCACCCACCCCCACCCCTATAGGCAGAGAGCAGGAAGATCTTGTTTGCAAGGCTCTATTGCAGTCAAGCCTAAGGCTGACCCATGGCATAATACACCCCACAAAGACAGTGACACAGAGTAGGAAGGGCTAGGGGTAGACGAAGAACTTCTTCCCACCACTCAGGAAGCCTTGAATTATTACCCTCCCAGATCAGCAACAGGTACATGTATGTCATGTGGTAATATGGAAGCCCATAATAATATGATCTGAAAACATTATTAACCTTTGTAATGACTGCAACTGAAAACACATCATAAACAAATCCAGACAGATTGACAGACACAAACACACACAGACCAACAACACAGACACACAATCAAGTAAAAAAGCTGAACAGATAAATACATACATACAGATATATACAGACATACATACATACAGACAGACAGACAGACAGATAAACAGACTGACATGAGAGGGTACATCATACAACAAAGGATATACATCGAACTGCAACAAAAGTAAATATCAGTCTAAAGAAAGCCATTGTCAGCCTATGCTCTGCTTCCTCCATTTCTGTTTCCCCATCCTATTTGTGCATTTTCTGTAATCTCTCTACATGTCTTTGTCTCTGCCTGCCTTTATCTCTCCCTGTGACATGTACGCATCTCTGTTCATCTTTGGCTGCCAACTCATCAAACAACGGTTCCTGGTTCCCTGATCAATTCTTCAGGATCACCTCTTCTAGTGTCATCGGAAATCAGCAAAATCGATCATTTCATGCGATGCTATTTACGTCATTTACTCTTGTGCTAAAGTCTTTGTGACATGCAGGTGTTGCTAAACAGAGCAATGCCTAGTAAGGGTCATGAACCGCCATTGCTGCAGAATAACATCGAATCGGTTGCTTTAGATTCTGCTGTAGAGCAGCAGCTGATGACTGAGCTTTGTGAAGAAGAACAAGCAGAGTGATGGATAGAGTGATGGTTAAATGGTAAAATAGATGAATGAATTGATGAGTGAATGGATGAAGACGCCAGTCCTAGTGTCAATCCATACATGGACGATATTAGACAGATAGACAGACGGCCAGCCAGATAAACATCGTAAAGAACAATAGAGATCAGGGTGCCTGAGGAGCAAACAGAAGAACAATGAAGGTAATCGGAATGGTGGTTGTCAGTGCAAGGTAAGTGTTGATGGCTGCAGACGCCTGCCCTGTAGCAGCAGCAGCGCAGCAGCAGTGGCAGCAACCACAAGCAGTCACGGTGGGATGCTTAACAAGACACCACCTTCCCAGTTTATGGTCATCTGCCACACAGTTGATAGGAAACTGATTAGTCTCCACCTGTATATAAGCCATTCTCCTCTAAGACATACAACACATCCTCCAATCATCATCATCACCGTCGCCGCCGTCACCGCCGTCGTCGACGTCATCGTCATCATCAACAACAACAAAACCAGCTTTCATAGACGCAGGTGTACTGCTGAACTTCTCACAAAGATATCAATGATCTGCGACCATGATCGCCTAATGGTTCATTATGATAACAGTTCAACATGAATCAGCCAGGAATCAAACTTAAATGCTAGTATATATAGCCATAACAATAATAATTAAAATATTAACAACATTAACAGTAATAATGATAATAACAATGAAAATAATAATAGTGCACATATTTAAAATAATAATAATCGAAATCATGAAATGAAGATTTAGAAACAAGAAGACAAAGATTTAGAAATAAGAATAGGAAATAAAAGAAGAAAAGACAAAGGAAGATGACCAAGAATGGTAATAAACTTAGAAGAAGTTTAGTACATGCAGTAGGTGGGATAAGAAGCTTAGTACATGTGGCAGGGGGTGTGATCGAATTGTAGCGGACCCTAGCAGTAGCCACCATGATGACATTAAGTAACATTGGTGCAGGCCATCTTCACAGCTCTTCAAATCACTAGAAAAACAACATCTACTGACCTCCGTGACCCCAAAAGTATCAGATGCCATGATGAAAGCAGCTCAGGTCAAGGGTCAAATCTATGAATTGCTCTGCTGTGACAACAGAGGAGGATTTGCCAGACGGACAAAGAGAGCCAATTAAGTGGCCCTCCCCTAGGAGATATTTATTTAGCAGACTTCAGATATTGTAACCAAGTGCTTTGTCATTATCTACCTCCTCCTCCTCTTTCTCTTCCTCCTCCTCTCCTATCTACCTCATCCCAGTCTTCCTACTCCTCTTCTATCTAGGTCCATAAAATGCTGTAATTTGGATCAGAATTTATGAGGTAAATTAGCATGTAGGTAATTACAGGCCATGTCAAGAGATACAATCCAATGATGATGCACCCTCACTGGTAACATCATTAACCCCAAACGTTACTGCACTACACCCTCTCTTCCATGTAAGTGGTATCACTGCAACAAAAGCAGTAGCAGTGCACAAACTCTACCCATTCCCATGTTATACCAACTCAAAGATTTCCTTTTTGATCAGGCCTGGTTTGGGAGCGCCTCTGATAAGAGGCCTCTTGAAGAAGCGCTATATAAATTGCACTGATTGATTAATTGATTGATACCAGAATTTCATGTTTTATTATGTTAAAATGTGTCATTACATTTGTCAGCAGTTTCAGTAAATGCAAGTACTAAATTTAATCTAATTAAGTTTAACTACAAACATGAAAATGTTTTTTTTGTACCATGGCCATAACCAAGAAGCAATTTCAGGGAGTTTCCATTGGGCATGGTCACATGGTAAGTTTTTAAACGTTTGATGTTTCACAAATTATTCATTTTTGAAGTTGAAACCCATAAAAAGCTAACTATGCCTGATTTGCAGTTCATTCATAAGAATTCCAGGAAGACCATTGCAGCTGTTGTTCACACATTCTGTAGTCTTTAAGGGCCAAACAGTAAGTGGCCTTCAGTAGAATTAAAATATATTACCCGAATCAGAAGACAAGAACTAAACCTGGCACCAGAGATAACAGAACACAGGAGAAATATGTGCAGATAAGGAGCTTTTCCGCCAATTTTCACCACCTAACTGTGCAGATTTTCAACAAGCTATATATCACATTAAAAATCACATTAAAACAACTTAAATAAAGATCAGCAGAAATACTAGAAAGAAACAGAAATGTAACTGCAGCAACCAAGTTGATTCTATGTCTGCCACCCCTTTCTATCTCCTTCTCTCTCTGCCTGTCTCAGTAATTGTCTTGATATTTCTAGTAAAATCTTGTACAATTCCTTTTAAAAACTTAGCATGCTTCATAGTCTACATTAAGTTTAACCCACTCTTAACATTCACACAACAGCAACAACACCAACTGAAAAATTCCAAGAGAAACATAACTGGATTAAACTAGAGAGAGATTTAGGTTACAGCTCCTAATGTTCTCAAAATTGCAATCAGATGAGAAGTGTCTGATTGAAATCACATGATAATGAAGAAATTGGAAATCGAGGCAATATTGATATTACTATCTATGAGAAAAATGTCACAAACATGGAAACTTGATAAGCCAGAAATTGGCTTGGAAAGCTGTTATGCATAAATTGTTCCCAAATAGTTTTGTGCATAATGTTCAATATATCAATCAAAAGGTTAGTTTTTAAACTTCAGAGTATAACTAAATTTGCAGGTATAAAGCAAGTTAGGTAGATAATAAACAAGAGTTCACTCAAGGATTTCCAAACATATTATCCAGATGATTTCATGGACTGCACATCATAATGGGCTAAAATTATCCGTTATCATGGACCATGTATAGATCAGTTAGGCAGAATCTGGATGCTGATAAACAACCTGCAGTATGTGGAGACATCGGAAGCTCTATGAACTAGGGATCGGCCATATTGATATTGGCACATGACCAATTACAGCAATAACGCACAGTTGAAATTAAAGAATATATTCAGTTGATAATAAATAAAAGTATTAACTAATAAACTTATGAACAGTACACAGAGTCGTGAACGTAGCAGAGTTGTACATATTGAATAGTTTTAACTTCTGCTAGCTGTGATAAAAACATGCAGTTAAAAAAAATAGTCCACCTTTTCAGTCAAATCTACGGCAATTTTAAACCAATTCTCGAATTTTGCTGGCTTTCTGAGGACTTTCTCATGCATGGTCATATGCAACTCAAATTGCACAGTTGGATTCAAGCAAGCTATTGAAATGCAGATCTTACTGCAATGCTTGCTGCTGCAAATTCCTACACATCAGTAATAGCATTAACAGCTCATTGTTGCTCTATTGTACCTGTTACATAATCAGTAACCAGGTCAAGAACTGAACCATAAAATGTTACAAAAACGGAAGTCAATGTGCTTGTGTAGCTGGTCCTGTACTGGTTCCGCACTCATTATTACAGAGTGCTGAGTTTTTTGCAATGCAGTTCACAGAGATAAAAAGACCTCTGTTGACTATTGACATCAAAAGATCAAAGTCCATGATAGTCTGCTGACAATAACGACTGTACATGTATAGTCTCTAAATAGTGAGCTCGAAGGAGATACATTGAAACATTCTCTTGATTACAGTATCCATTTTGACATGCTCAGAAGTTTTGGCCAACAGATCCTTTGCTTTGGTGATGCTGTTTTTTGTGTTTCCGGACACTTCAAAACAGGAAAAAAGCTTCTAACTCAAAAATGATGGTGCTAGACTGTCAGAAACAATTGGTCAGTGGCAATTTTACCATGGAACGACAGCCGCAAAACTGTCCTCGTGAAACAAGTGAGAACCTATTTCAGACACGAAAAAGCTACTGAAATTGACAATTGGAGAAACAGATTCGGCACCCACCAGACGAAGTGCAAACAACTAATCACACATAGATAATCACATGACATTTAATCCCAATGACAGATTCTCACTTTCTGTGTAATCACACGCAACACTTATTCCCATGCACGATGATAAAATGAAGCGACCGTATAGAAGAGAATTGATTTTAATCAACCGCAATGACTATGTCTGTGA
Source organism: Bimastos eiseni (assembly GCA_959347315.1). NCBI lineage: Eukaryota > Metazoa > Annelida > Clitellata > Crassiclitellata > Lumbricidae > Bimastos > Bimastos eiseni. Next base: position 20,530,913 of record OY365815.1, read on the forward strand.
CCATACAAATAATATAAGCGCTAAGACAGTGTTCGTGCTACAGAAAAATTGCAGTTGCATGTAGCTAAAATGGGTCATCTGCTGCAAAAATGTCAAATGCTAAAAAGGTCAGTCTATTTATGAGACAGATGAGCCAAGGCACCCAATTACTGCAGCACCTTAGCAGCCCAGTATAGATTGACAGCACGTGCCATGCATTGCCTTAATTCCAGATATTTCTTCCTTTGAGTTTGCTGAACTCCTGATAAACCATGTGTAGATAGGTAGTTTTCTGACTACCTATCCTTGAAAATGCCATTCAAGATGTAATGTAATGCAATCGAGCATTTATATAGTGCCCCTTCAAGATAAAAATGTCCATAAAGTCAAATGATGACAACTGAAACAAGGCTTGATGACCCTCTACAGCGTTTGTCCTGCGAGCAACACCGTGTGCTGCTGCCTGATGTTGGTTTCAATGATGCACAAGAAATATACTTGGTCCAAATAAGTGCCACTTCCCGCCCTGCGTCGTCCACCGATGTAGGTGTGTTTGAAGTAAGAGAGCAACTCTGGCATGCTTATTTTTGATTAGGTGTCACACGATTATGTGGCCAGTGATAATCTGTCCCTACGATTAAGTGTTGTTTTTTAAGTGTCACACAATTATCTGCTGCATGATTTAATGTCATGGAACCACAGCTTTGTAATACGTCTGGTGAATAAGTAAAAAATTCTATTCATATGAACTGAAAAGATTTCAGCTACAAGCAACTTCAGTGAATTTACGCTAAGTTAACAGGAAACTGCTGATAAGTCATTGGATTTTGAGTTGAATGTCATGTTAACTGATTTTTCATATGGGATTAACATAGTTGGTAATACTCAGATACAAATAACACTCCAAAATCAAATGATGAACTACGTAGATCAATATCAAAACTATTTTCTTCAGTAAAGGCCAATAATAAGAACATTTTTTTTCAACAAATCTTGTATGAATTTATAAACATTGACTCCATGAAACCCTATGCAATCTTGATGCATGTAGTAAAAACAGCAACAGAAATATAACAGTAGACTGGCCTTCCTTTTGGGAATTATGACAGCTTAATAGACTGGCATGGTAATCAAATTAACAGAGTGGTGAAGGCCGAACTAAACGGCGGCAGCATCAGTTCACACCAGACCCTTACCACCAAAGAAGTAAGCTCCATAATGTGACCCAGATGTTGTACAAGTAGTTCTAGAGATTCTAAGGTATTCATATTCACAACTGTGAGTCTAAACCAGGAGTCAGCAGCACATAAAAGACCGACAGCATTACCAAGAACAGATGGAAATAGGACAGTAACTTTTCCTGGCTTCACCTGGCAAAGCAGATCAACCGTTGACAAGATGCAAAGGGTTAACAACAGGCTGAAGTCAACAATTCTCTGAGCAAAAGCAATCACCAAGTAAAGACACTATCTCAATGAAACACTTGTGACATACCACCAACCATAGCAAACAAATAAAAGCAAATCAAATGTTGACAAGACTCAAAGTTAACACTGGAATTAACAGCTCACTGAGCAGAACAATCTCCATGCTAGAAGACTCTATCTCAGAGCGAACAGGTCTTTGTACATGGCCAGCCAAAGCAAGAAGATCAACTGGTGAGAAGATACAAAAAGGTCAAGAGGCTGGAATAATACTCATTGAAGAAAATGATATTCAGGCAAGAAGATCTTATCTCAACACCTCATGGCCAGCTATAAAGTCAATGCTGCGATAGGCTAGAAAACCAAACTCTGCCACTGGTTGTACTCTGCCAGTGCCAGTCCCAAGCCTGGATAAAGGAGGAGGGCGACGCTAATGGTCTTTGTTACCACACAGCCTCGTTATATTGCAACTACTAATACTACTACTACTACTAGAAAGCCACAAACAGCAGAACCTTAGATCCTGCAGGTTCACTTGTAGGCCTACATGTAGGCTGCTGTCTGAGTGTGTGATTGTTCTGTGGAAGAAGGTGTTGACAACTCAATTCTTCCATTGATAAACAGAAGCAAAATGTAGAACCACAAACAACATTGAAAGAAGTCATCAAATCCATAAAAGTCAAACACCAAACTTTTGATATTAGGTGAGAAATTTGGCTGCAATTATAATAGAAAAAATTGGAATAGAATTAATTAATTATGAATTATATTGATTCATAGTCCTGTTCAAGGCTACTGAGCAAAAAAGAATTATAGTGGAAAAAACACAGCGCCAACGGGAGCCTACTCCAGAAGAAGGGACCAACTACCGAGTTGGCACAATTCTGCTCAGTAGCTATGAAGGCAAAAGGGATGATGAGCACACCTCTCTCTGTAAAGTGGTGACCCAGTGCACTCAAGGTATGGTAGCACAGGTCACGAAAGAGGCTGGGGCGAGGTCCAGCGAGGACCGCCAGACCAAAGCGAAGATCCTGTATGAGACCCGCTTGGGAAGGGAGCCAGTGGAGCACATTCAACATATAGCCAGAGATGTGGCCAAATTTCAGATTGTATCTAGCAAGACGTGCGGCAGGACCTGGTCTAGGCACCCCAACCGCCCAGCTGGGAGCCTACATAGAGTGAGCAGCAGCATTCTAGTCGGGCCATGATGAAGCAGTGTTAAACAACTGTGAAAGATAAGTGACTAATTGAATGTCTAATCCTACAGAGGCAGAGTCATAAGGGATGAACTAAGACAAGTTGATGGTTGGCAACATGTCAAGAAGGGAGTGAGGGTCATCAAATCATAAATCACTTCATCTAAGAATTCTGTTAATGTATTCAGAAAAAGAAGAGCAGTCCAACTGATGGGAATGAAATGTTGTCAACTTAGTTTTCTAGTCTCACTCACAATTAATTGGTTTTGTATTCATCAAAGTGTCGAATTCGGCTCACGCTTACTTATAGCTCTGAGAATTCCAACTTACGCATAATACTGTAATCTTTTGGTCTGCTGCCGTTGGTCAGAACAAAATACTTCCGGCACATGATTGACACAAAGGAGAGTAAGACGAATTTTCGTATACATATAAAAACTACACTAACCCTAACCCTGGCTCTAAATGACACTCATGATGCTTAACCTGACCCTAACCGACCCTCACGACGCATTATTATAAGAAATTATAGGTTTTCACAGTGCACATGTGCTAAACGTTGCGCAGAGATTTCCACACAAGCCTCGCCCAAATATTATTGGTAAGTTGGAGTCTCCAGAACTATAAGTAAGCCTCGAATTCGCTTTGGGACACTAATGAAACAATATTTATTTTTGAAATATCCATCCAGTTGGAGATTTTAACCCTCACCTTTGGCTAGGGTCCAGTATTCTAAATGCTAACTAACAGGTCTACATAATTAATGAGAAATTTGAACTTATAAAAATCTCAATCATGTTGAATTAGTAAACACCTTGAAATCTAATGGTTGTGTACTTAATGGGCACGTTTAGTCGCACTGATTTAATATTTAATCAGTTTTAACATGCTCTGAAATGCGTCTCATCGATTGGAGCTTCTACGTTAATTTATTGCTTTCCCGAAAGAAATCAATTGCACGCTCGGCTGCTGACGATGACCTACCTGTCTAAGCCACGGCCCTGTAAAACAGTAATTTTCAACCAATCTGTAAAAAATTAACTATCGCAAATCTAAATAGTTAACTAGACGACGCCGAACGCAAACAAGGCATAATTATACCTCTCGTACTAACCTTGAACACCGTCAGTGCCTCGGCCTTAGCTTTGGCGCGACTAAGGCCTGTGCTCAGCCACCGAGCACAAATCGAGTCGGCGGCCTACTCTGGATATCTGAGATGTCCTATTACGTCGGTCAAGCGGGTCAGAGGCAAAGTCTTTGGCAACAAATCAGTAAAGACGGCGGCGATTAGAACAATCGGACTACGACCTCCATAATTGAACAGGAGCCGATGAAAATGTTTTTTCCGCTTGCCCGTCGTCTGTCTGTGTGTCGCTATGTCCGCCCGTTGATGGCCGAATAAGAAGAAGCAACGAGACGACCAGAGTGGTGGTGTCTGTCTTCTGTTGCAGCCGCTGCTGCTCCTCCTGCAACGGTCAGTGCTTCATCAGTCACTCGATCCTCGTTGCAGGCACACGCCACCGCCGTCTGATCCCCCATACACACGACCGACAGCTTAGTCAGCCTCTCGCCGCCGCTGCGTCTGCAGACAGCAACGCTCGCCAATAAGAAATCAATACAAGACGACTACGACGACCGTCGCTACAGTAGAAAGCGGACTACGGCATTATCATCATCGTCATCATCACCCGCTGCAGCAGCTAGAATATCGACTGGGATACATGGCAACGTCCTATCTTCCCTTCCTCCCCGTGCTTCTCTTCAGCCCCTGCGGCGGTCGAGGCGTCATTCTCCTTTGGCCTCTACAGCACAGGACCACAGCTATTATAATAGCAGCACCAGGCTGCTGCAGTAGCAGCAACGGCAGCCACATGGCAGAAGAGTCTCCGTGGAATTAGTCGACCCAGTAGGCAGAGACTCATTTGTCAGAATGGCCCGTGAGCAGTGGTCTCTCTCTCTTGCTGTCTCTCTCTCTCTCTTCTCTTGTCACCATAAAATCATTTCTGCCCTACCCTGTCCCTCTGACATTGTCCATCGCAACTCATCCATGCGAGGGCATATAACCTGCCTCATTCCCTCCATGATGAAACCAATGGCATCTTAGGTCTCCAAAAGGGTCAACTCACAAACCGCGGTCAGCAATCTCAAACCACAGACCTCAAGAGATGCAGGGTCATCTGATTAGTGCATATCACACAGCTATCATCTGAAATTATTTATCATCCATGCCTTTCCTCCTCAGTTACGTCTCCTCTGCTCTTCAATTCATTCGTGACATTGATGACTTGCAGGGCTACTCTGATCAAAATCTTGCCAGTAGGTTTATGGACATTCAGTTTATAAGAGAATTTATTCATCAAACACACGCACAGTCCGACCTTTGACCTAATTATGGAAGAGCCGTGCCAGAAACAGCTCTTGCAAGGCATGCAATTAGCATAATACATCTGATTAGATCATAATATCTCTGATTAGGTAACCTAGTTTATAATTTGTTTTGGCATCGAAAGTTGTTCCATCAAAATAATGAGCTTTTTTTCCAAACATAACAGTTCATTCCAATTTTACATCACATACATAAAACCCTACAATTCCACAGTGAGTGATAATTCCTCTTCTTCAACATTCGACAGCTGTAACTGTTACTGTCAACACTAGTGCTGTTTGTTGACTGCAAGCAAGCAAGCACAATGTTCTTAATGCTTCCTAGAAATGAGAGCAAGGAAAAACCAAATGTTTGCTTGTTTATTTTTAACCAAATAGGGTTTGCATATGGGGCCCAATTAAGAACTATAAGAAGTAGGCCTACCTTCGTACCCTCCGGATTAGTTCTTTAAACATAGCTCCGAAGAAATATTTTTTTGAGAAATATTTTGTTAACCTGCAACTTATCATTCTATCAAAGAAACTAGAAATAAATGTAAAAATAAATAAATAAATGCCACTATAATCATAGGACCAAAATTAAACAACTTTTGATTTAAAGACCCTATAGTTGCTACACAATCATGATAACCATCTCCTATCTGGAAACCTACTGCCACATGATACATTGTCAATTTCAAACAATGAACCAGGATCTTTATCAATATCAAAAATAGAAAAGGAAAATGCAATGGACAATCTCAAACCTTAAACTGCTCCACAAACGGATCAGTTAGAAGAATTTATGTTCATAAAATTGATCCACACAGACTGGCATTTCTTACACCCAACTACTGCTTTAGAAAACATGCCAAAAACATTTTATTCAAATATAATTTTGTCTTCATGTACATATATGTAATTATTTTGACGATAAATTCACAAAAGCAGCTTCTGGCTGGCATTCCCGTTCCAGCAGCAGCAGCAGTTTTCTTATTGGTTGGATAATATTGATCCAGTGAAGATGCAATTATAATTACCAAGAGAGGACTTCAGATCACCGGAAGTAAGACATTTGCTCTATCACTCAAGGTTCAGCAAACTATAAAGCACAGCCTCAGTGAACATTCAACATTTAAAAGACACATGCACAATATACATTTTCACATACATTGGAGTACAGCTTCTATAAATTTTATATATTTATTTTATCTTTAATACTGGCATCAGGTTCTCTATGCAGCATATCAATGTTTGCGCTACAAGCATATACAATCTGCAAATTGATTACAGTTGGTCTGAATAATAATAAAATCATGTCTAAGAAGTTGACGACATTAAGAGTTCAGTTTTGCATACCTATCCCTTCTTCCAAATGTTGGCCTGCCATCTTCATTACTTGCCATTCTTCCATGGCAGCAATGATTATTCTATCGATTACACCGTGGTCCAACGCCATCTGCCTCAGGCTCCTCTGTCTATCGCCCCTCTGGCATTACACTCAAAAATGACGTCTCACTCTCGCCTCCTCAAGAATTCATACCCCCAACTCATCTGATCTTCTGCCCTTCAACTCTTGTCCTAAACGACACACCTTGACAAACACTCTTGTCTATTTGATCCTCTGGCAACAGGACTCGCCTCCTCTGGACTACTGCTTTGGACAACCTCTAGGACTCAAAGCAGCGCTCACGAATAAGCTGGTGCTTAGCTTCAGAGTGGCGCTCATGGAGATTACGATTTTACCAGCACTGTATATAATATAGATACTTATGCAGGAGAAATATACATGTTCATGTAAATTATGTTCATGTAAATTAGACGTCAAGACAAAACGATCATGTAATTACGCCATCTGACTGCAGTCCTTCACACCTATGTCCAGAAAATGCAAAACATTTTTCTGAGTGAATTTCTGATCAAATTTCAATCTTGATTCATTTAAAAGCATGCTGACAAACTGAAACTTGAATTATATTCGCATAAAATCACACGCCACCTTGTAACAGTGCTAACATATTGTAGCAATTCAATAAGAATAACAATTAGCTGCTCATCCAATTGATTAAATAATTAATCAATTAGAGCCTAATCGATTAGTACCCATGTCTGCTACACGTGATCACATCTTAAACTGTTATTTCACATAAAAACCTTGTTCTAGTACAGCCAAAAATATTTACACTGTATGTGAAGATACTGCAGTCAATGGTAATGTTTCTGAATACACAGTTAATATTCACAACTTTAAAAAAGTACAAATAATGCAAACTGCATCGTTTCTTATGACTAAAGCACTTCTTTGCAACCCTCAGCATGACGTCTAAAATCACATCTTCAATGAATTGAGAAACGTGTTTCAGTCATCCTAAAACAAAGAATCAAAATCAGTTAACAAAAGAAGCATTGTTCTCAAAAAATGTATCTATATTTAGTAATTTATACCATAAAGTCACAAGAAAGGTCAATTGAAAATCTAGAAACATTTGTTCTCAAACAGAGGTCATCTTTAAGCAACACTATGACTAAAAACAACAATGAGCATATTACAGTAGCATACCTACTCACACACGCACTTATCTCAGATAACACAATGCCCAACACACCCATTCCTGTAGAGTATCACTATTCAACAACAAATATGTTAATCTAAAATACCACTATGCAGCAATCAATCAATCAATCAATCAATCAATCATAAAAGAAATGTCTTTTATTTTTGAAGCTATATGGGTAACAACATATTAATTCTCATTCTAAAAATTGGGCCACAATACTAAAATGTTTGGGAAACACTGATTTAAGATACCATTATGCAGTGACGTATCAATTCATTTAAAATACCATAATGCAGTGACATACCCATTCTTCTGGTTCACAGCCTTCAGTCAAATCCTGTGGCAATGGACCGTCATCATAACGAAGTTTGCTGGTCATTGCGCTCAGAAGCTGTCACAAAATCACACGAACGAGATTTCAGTTGTTGTCCCAAAGTCATTTCAACTTTAACACCAACCGCATGTGCTAAACTCTCTCTCCACTCTCAAACAACAGAAAACTTCAGTTGTTTCCTCTATCATCTTGCTAAACTGGTAATGTTAATCTTCTTAAGTAACAGTCAGTCCTAAATTAATCAACAGTAAAGGCATATAAGAACAAATTCAGACCATTTATAAATGAAATACTGTAATCAGTTCATGGCTCGGAGTAGGTTCCTGGAAGGGGCGCCCTGCAAATTCATGAAATGAATGAATGAAGCAGCTCCTCAGGGAAGCTGCTGTAAGGAGTTACCTAAGTTTACGTACAGTTGTACATTACACTGTACTGCGTTTAATGCTGGATGAATATTTTGTGCTGTATGCACTATGACCAATTTTAGCTGGAACAACTTAAGTAAAGCAGTTACTCACTTCTTCTTTCTTCTGATCGTCTGTTTTGTACGTCGCTTTATAAACTTCAAAGCTATCGTACTTTTGTTGCTTTGGAGCCTCGACAGGAGCCTTTGATACTAAAAACCACCAATCAAACCAAAGATACAAATTCTATCATCATGCAAATTTTTAAGTTTTATATTGTAATGTGTAGCCAATGAAAAAGGTCAAAAACACTTCATTTTATGAGTAAATGCAATTAAAACATGCTCAAGCATTAAACTCAAAGTACACTCAATCAATCTGCTATCCAAATAGCTCTTTTGTACAAAACACAGCAATTGCAGCACAATGGGACAACATATAATAACATATTAAACATAATCACAATAGACATAATATATATCATATATAAAATTGGGGCACGGTGGCATAGTGGGATGTTCCGTGCCTTGAGTTTGGAGGATCGCAGGTTCGAACCCACCCCAAGTCACTTCATAGCAACTTTGGACAAGCTGCTCACCCATAGTTGTCTGTCAGGAAGGCAACAGGAAGCCACCTGACTCATCTCATCCTCAGGTGGCATAAAACCAATGGACCTGCCCTCAAGCAGAGCACTCATCATCATCAGTAGGGTATGTAGAGAATGGCTCAATGACATCAAAGAGTGGCGAGAGGAGGAAATCTACGTGTTGACAAAGAAGGAGCAAGACCTGAATACTTTTAAGAAGATGTGTTGCATTGGACACCCATGGGCAATGAGCCCAAGGAATGATAATGATGATAATAGCATGTAATGGGACAACACATATATGTTGGTCTTAAAAATTACTCAGTCACGAAACTGCTATAAACTGATGCATTGCTTGTTAAGTAGAACCTCAAAACATATTTGAAAAAAATCATTTAATAGCCACTTTGGATCATCATTCTGAACAAGCAATACTGATTTAGTTTGCATATTCCAAACAGATATATCGGAAATCAGTAATACAAAGACTTACATGGCGTCATGTTATCCGGCTTAAGACTGACTCTGGGCTGACTCTTGTCCTGACCACTAAACCAGTCAGATGAATCAACAACTGGTTTCCAAGTGACTCTTGTCTCAGGAAATAGATCATCCTGAAAAAACTCAACCTGCAAAGGCAGAAGCAAAGTCTCAGCTGAAGCCACAAATCATGCAAAACATGACAAACATTAATAGAAGTTCTAATTACATATAGACATCAATACTGGACAAAGCACACAGAACAAAACTAATGCAAGTTAATGAAAAAACCAACTCTTCTATTTACAGTCTTCTATCAAATAGATTAAGCTCAGTTGATGTCTTTGCAAAAACAAATAATTGTAAAATATTTCTCACACAGACTTATTTCAACACTATCTTAAAAGAAGCACAGAGATCATAACAGATTTTTTAATCTAAGAACAAAAACCTACACAAATAAAAATAACTTTTACAGACCAGGGAGAGACCCTAAACTTTAATGATATGCATAAGTTTCCCATTCTCTCGTTAAAGTCTTAAATATGGAAGCTATTAGCTGGATAAAGTTGCGCAAGAAGACTTTTAACAAATGTCAAAGCTTGTTACTCATTTCTACCCATCGCTACCAAATTACAATTATTATCATGACTGATAATAATAATGTGCGCATGGAGATTGGAGTTGAGAATGACGAGTCGCTACAACAAACAGCGATGAGAAGGAAGCTGGAGTTCTTCAGATATCTCATGCAATCAGATGGATTACAAAAGGAAATGGAGAAGTTTTGTCGTTGTGATCGCTAGAGTTCCAAGAACTGATAGTCCAAGGTGACAAGATGATCATGACTGACAATGACACCCGAGATAAAAACATTTGTCAAGTTCTCCAAATTTCATTCAAACATTCAAACCTTTGTCCGTGGAACTGTGAATGAAATTGGTTCTATGTTGCTGGGCGTCAGACGAAAAGCTCTTGCAAACTCGACCTTCCTGACATCAACTTCTGTCTTTGGTAGAAATGACAAAGCTTGATGAAGACCATCGGCCTTATAATCGGACAGAGGAAATAAGTGTGGATAATCCTCAGCCACTTCATATGCTCTCACTATACCGTCTCCCTGTTCAGTGAAAGCATAGATAATACGTCAAAACAAGAAATACATTGAACGAGTTTGAAAACTTTAAATAAATATGTTGACCATTGGGCAAAAGAACACCACGATCTATAGAGTTCACTGCCCAACTGTTCATTTTCAAGATACAACAAGCAAATTGCAGAATGTCTAATTTGACCTAATCTTAAAACTTCACAGAAAGCCATGCAAAGAGCATCTATCGATCAATGACCACCATTTCAAATTAAAATCAATAAATCGATCAAGGTAATTCAAGTCAAAACCCTAAGGTACAAACTATGCACCTAGTCTACTCAAACAATCTATGGGAGAAATCACCCACTGTGATTGTAACTAAGGGCATATTTCTATTCACTGTAATCTCTATCAATTTCTCTTAGGTTTAAGTAATAGACTGATCGATCAATCAAGAAGAAAAGCTAGAAAATTCACTGTTAATTCACTGTTTCTTTAGGTTAGAAAGCCTTCAAATGTGAACTACATAAAGCAATTAATTAGTTACTAACAAAGGATGTTAGTTACAACATTTGCACCTATTAAATACAATTATAGGCAGGTTTTATATGATGATCATATGTGTGATCCAGTTTATCTCTTAAATTCTGGCCTGGATTGTTCACAGGATTTTAGAGATAATACACAACAGTTTACTAAGAGGCAATCGTCCAGAGATGCCTTTTAACACAGTGGCTAAACAGAAGTCAATTCATTACATATATTACACATCCATTAGAATAGAACATGATGATCTTGTCTAGAATAAAACACATCCAAGAATTCCTCTCACACACCCTTCCTGTAAGAAACAGAGTTGAACTGTCATCATCATAATATGGGATAAGGATTGAAGGTGATGTATCCAGATCAATCTTGTAAAGAACTGACGATAGATCTGCAGAATCATAGGCAGCGACTTGCCTAACACTCGTCCTGCAAAACAAAAGAATGGTCAACATTGCTGATAGTGTTAAAGCTCAATCAATGCAACATCTTGAAAGGTCATTGTGGTGCACATAATGGGAACCACAAGGAATCCATCGGCAATCGACTAAAACAAAACCTGGTCAGGCAGAGAGGTGAACAGAGTACAAAAGGTCATCAAATAGGATGGAGCAGAGCCGTTAAGACAGTTGCACACAAAGGCTAGAATCGTAACTGGACATGTTGATATTAGAGTGCACTATTAGTTGGAGAGCTTACATACCTAACAGGTTAAACATTTGTAGTATCCCAATTTGTTAACCAGAGACAGCATTCACTGGGTATAATACACTGAAAGACTATCAAGGATTTTAACTTTAATCAATGTAAATGTCCAGTTTTGGATGAAATGACTGAGTGTGTGAAACAGATAAATTCTCTCACATCTACACCTCAGGCAACTCTTAGAAGATTTAATGGCAGCCAGGCACAATGTAATATATCCACCTCTAGCATTTAAATGATGACATCATTGCTCCCATGAACTCTGCTGACATCGAATAACTCAATATTTGTAAGCAAGGAAAGAGTTCTTATTCACTGACCTGCCAACCAAACCTCTAGAAAAGTTCTTCATCTCTAAAAATGACTAGTGTTCGTTACTGCTGCTCCTACCTTTGGAATAAGCAGACCAGCCGGCATCTAATAGCTCCACGCAACAAAATAGCTACCTATCAAGCACACAGCATGTCTATGAGAGAGACAGAGAAAGATCCAATGAAAGAAACGAATTAGAAACCTATCGAATCCAGTGACGACCAAGAGACGATCGTTACACGTCCAAACAACTCGACCTCCGCGACTGCCTTCAAAACCAGATCCAACCTTTAGAATTTCACAAAACAATTTGCAACATCAAACCACAAAGTATAACTTACGCTGAATTGAATAAGTTTACTAATGCACACTAACTATCAGTTTAAAGCCGTGAAGCCGATTAATTCCTAACAGACATTGAGTTGAATTGCAATTGCATTTAGAAAGTATCTTATCTGTATCATATTAATAATCGCTGTTTTACAAGTGTCAATTTTACAACGTTGCTGTTAATGCTCATTTTCAAGCCTTAAAGGTTTTCCGAATTAGTATGTAAACAACATCTGATAACTTAACAAATATTATTGTTCAAAGCAGCCTTAAATTACTCAGATGAAAATCTGTGAACACTCACAGACATTGGCTCAGCTGAACTTCGAGGATCATAAATCCTTAGTTTTCCATCCTTGCAAGATGTTGCACATCGTTTTCCGTCTTGACTCCAAGCAAAGCTGAAAATCTGTCGCACAAATGAAGAACTAAACTGCATTTGACTTTTTCAGTTGACTGTTGAAGAAGACAACATTTCACACACAACTGAAGTCATTTGTGCATTGCCCTACTCATCCCAACTGGATAACAATACAGTGCCAGAACAGGAAACAAATCTAATAGGATGTCTGGTCAGAAGGACCTAAATGGACGAAGATTGCGATGAAGAAACTAACAAAACAAACGATTGCAACGCCATCTACTTGTGTACACTGTTCGAACAAGGACAGTATAATTCCATGATAATAAAATTCTTTGACAGCTATTAGGGAACAGAAGTGCACCTGTTCCTCTATTATCGATTCCTATTAAGATCAGAAGCACAACGAATAAAAGCAAGTATACTATAAAGAAGCACTAACCGTATCAGTATGACCAGTCAGTTTAATTTTCTCTTGCTCCGACTGCAAATCCCACAATCGAATGGTCATATCATACGATCCAGACGCAAGAACATCAGAAGCCAGTGGATGGAAACGCACAAAGTACAACTTCTCAGAATGACCTGCAATTGATAACCATCTATTTCACACGCTCAATCATTTCATTAGAAACTCCACGTTTATATAGATAAAAACAAAGGACCTTTGTAGGTCTTTCAATGTATAAAACCCATTGAATGCTGTCTATGGGCATCCAATTGTGATAATGCAAATGATTAAACTGCTAGGCATGTAACTTCCTCAACAAATAGAGAACCACATAATTGACTTATTCTTACGTCTTATGAAGACTGCATTAGATACCAGCAGTCTGGACAATTGGGTTATTTGGCATGTGAGTCTCAACGGTCAAGAGTGAATGTCCACTCAAGGCAAAAACTTGTCACACCCTACCGACGTGGGACTGTTGTTTGTTCGTGTGGAGATCTTGAGCAAGAGATTTAATCAAACATATTGCCTTCATAGTACTAAGAGGCATTATCAACTGATTTTTCTGGACTACAAATGACGAAAAGTGCAAGTAATAAGTCATTCAATCTGAGAATCAAGATAATACATGGCATGTTGCAATAAAAAAGTGATTATATATATATCTAAACACAATATTACACATATATTTATATATGCAATATATATATAATAACACTTTGAGTAATATATGCATTATATATATATATATATATATATATATATATATATATATATATATATACACACACTAACCACGAAGATATCCTGATGGACTGTCAATAGTCTCAGTCAGTCCACCCTCTGGAATGTTCCAGATTCTGATTTTTGCATCATCACAGCCTACAACACATTTTCAACTTAATTTACATTCTTAAAACTCAAGTTCAAGTTCAGAAAATCATGCAGACATAAAACCCACAACAATGTAGTCTAACATTTGCTGAATGGGTATCAGCAAATTAATCACAGTTTAATATGATTTCAGTGACAGCTTAGTTTTGTTGATAAGCTGTTGGCAGGTCAATGAATCAAATAGGGGACACTCCCGTTCAGTAAGGATGGGTGAATATCAATGAGAAGAAAACTCAAAGTGTGAAAGATAAATACAAAAGAGAACAGGAAGACAGAAACCCAATGACATGGAATGAAACAGAGAAGCTAGAACAGACAGAACAGCAAAGCACAGAGATAGAGAAACAGAGACAGATAGTCCACAGAAAAAAAGAGATGCACACAGAGAGAGACATCAAGGCAGAGAAGAGACAGAGAGAGAGAAATAACTGCTGATCTTACCAACAACGAGACGGTGATCGTTAAATGGATCCCATTCAAAATCCGTTACAGAGCTTCCGTTCTGTAGGGCAGGCTGTGCAGTGTCTGATAGGCGTTCCCTCTTGTCTGTCTGATCATATTAAACGAAAATAGACCACATAAGCCAATAAAATAAAAGTGGACTTACTTTAATATGAAAATGACAAAACAGTGATTTTATTTAGCCTGAAGTGAACCTGTAACATTCAGTAGCATAATGAATATAGATAAAATATATATTAAAAAGTGAAGTTCTCCTTCCTCAAAAGATTCGTGTCATAAATATAGAAATATTGAAAGAACACAACTGAAAGAACAGAAACAATAGCCTGCATTAAACTAAACTCTGTCTATGACATGCATCATAAGATAATACAAGAAAGTATAATTTCATATATATTGGAGTAGAAATCAAAAACCTCAAATTTAAATCATGCTCTGAATATTGCCTCGCTATAATAAACAAGTCAATGTGGCTCCTAAAGTACCATAACCAGAAGGGTCAAATATTCTTAAACATTGCGACAGCAGAGAGAAAAACAACAGCAACCGAACAGTTATAGCAAGTCAGTTCAGTGAAGATGAGAATAATGAGTGATTAATAAATTGACAAGAGCTGAATGATGAGACACTTATAATGTTTACCTGTAAGACAGCAATAAGACCACCTGCGCCACCTAGAGGCACAGCACAAAAAGTGCAGTTGGCATGGAAGAAATTACTTTCGCCTGGAATGCTTTTTGATAAGTTACGGATGTTCTCGATGTTTAAACTTTTGTGCATTGGACTACCCTGAAGATGCTTAAACTTGGACTGTCTCACACCTACATCGCAAAAAATACAAAATATACATAAAAATTTAAGAAAGTAGCAAGTTGAAAGTTTTAATATAAATTAAAATTAATTACACCCATGATTAAGAAGATTTATTCATCCAACGCAGAACACAGTGACAGAATTGCCAGCAGTTCCAATCAGTGATAATCAATAGTAATTACCCTAACAATAGGAACAGATTCAATTGTATAGCATTCGGGTGATAAAACCGCACCGAGTTAGTGCGTCAGCACGTGGGATCTCTCGATTGTGCAAATGGAGTGAATAAGTAGCATTCTTTAAAGGAGGCAAGACAACCTAGAACATGGCAATGGTTGTGCAGCACAGAAGAGAAAAGAGAGAAATCTGCACGACCACAGAGGTCGTCAAAAGTCACCTGGTCAAAAAGCAGAAACTTGAGACATATCAGGTTTCCTTACAATTGCGTTGCGACATCTTCTCTGGCCAGCATTAGCAAAGCCTGACCATGCAGGGGAAGCATAGAGGAGGCAGGCCAATGAGGTAGCCTGAACTACATCATACAAGCGCGTCCTCAAGAGGCCATGAGCAACAAGGATGCGCAGTGCATAGAGTGATTGGCTGGCCTTTATACAAATCCGGTCAATATGTGGGTCAAAACTAAGTCTATCGGTGATGGTTACCCCTAGTATAACAGATGATACCACCCTTTCCATAACCTGGTATAGGGGGTGAGAGATTTGGTAACTTATATCGTGGGTGCCTAAATATCATCCTCATTAGATTTATTACCATTGAGATTGAGATTGCAAGTAAGTTCCCATGTAGCTACATTTTCAAGTTCAGAGCATATCAAAATATTTGAAATCCATACATAGTCGCACAGCTGTCAAGCTCCAAGATGTGGCTACTAATTTAAAGACAGAACTTAAAACATTGTTTTGGTTAAATCAGCTTACCAGCCAGAACCTTAGTTACTGCTTTGATTTTGATTGGCTCCACATCGTTTGATGTTGTTTCCATCTCTGCGGTGTTATGAGCAGAAGTGGATTTACCCAATCCATCACCTCCACTTCCAGCATCACTTTTCTTCTCAGCAATTTGTGTTTGACCTTTGACCTGTTTAAACCATTCAAACATCATTACAACACATGTTTATTTGAAAGTTGCTTAGTCATAGACACTTGAAAGAGCCAGAAAGAGCATGTTCTACACCTTGCCTTGTTGAGACCTCACACCGTACTCATGCTTTTGACATTACAAAGTGCCACGGGAGAAACTGGCCTAACATTTGAAGCAATTGTTTTTCTGTTGTCTGTACATAGGTCAGCTAGAATGGATCCTTAAATAACAGAAGAAATTATTTTAAATCCTCTAAATGCAGTGAAATGATACTAGTCAGTGTGCCTCAAATAATAATAATAAACACTAGTCAGTTCAATTGCTCTCTTCAGTTCTGACCCACTTCTATTTCACACTCTTTAGCGACCACTAAACCAGGCTTTAACCAATCACTTCCCTTCATATGTACTGAAAAAAGTATGAAGACAAAAGCATCTGCAGAATTCCATGCACTATCAACTAATAAAGCATCTGCTGGAAATACCTGAGTGTCCAATTCAGCTAATGCTGCTGCTGCTGCTGATGGTGGTGCCTGTACAGTCTTCTCCACTTCCCTCGCTTTATCCATCTCCTTTCTTGATGGCATGGAAGAGATATCATCAGGCTCGCTTCCAAATTTTCGCCTCAACAGAAGCTGACTCTTTCTTGAGGGATCCAGGCTAACAGAGGTAATCTGAAATCAATCATTATGTGATTGAAATCAATAAATGAGACACTCGAATCAATCAGCAAACACTAACATCAATCGACAAGCCTTCATGATCTGTCCCTCAAAGATGTCTAAAACCAAACTACCAATCAACATATTTTAAAACCACACTATCAATCAACATATTTTAAAACCACACTATCAATCAACATATTTTAAAACCATCCAGACTCACATTGCTCACATGACTATTACTGGCAACCACTTAATGAACTGAAATCCTATTGGTTGAACTGCGTTTTGCTGTTTGTTCTGCTGCTTGTTTTGCTGTTTCAATGTTTTGCTGTTTCAACAGCAAGCCTCATTTTATAATATTGTGACCACCACAGAAAAGCACTTACCGGTTTGGATTCTCCACTTAGCCACTGTGCGACATCCATTGAAGGTGTGCCGCTAAAAGTATCCGGAAACAGATCGGAATGAAATTCTCGCAATGACTAAATAAGAAAAAGCGAATACAAAAACTTCTTAATGCTATAAGAAGCAGAGGATGGCCATGTTCAACTAAAAGTAGATTACTATTTAACCCTTTAAAGACCAGTGTGTAATAAAATGTATGGGAAAACATATGCAGCTGGTCGCTAAAGGGCTAAAGCTCTTCAAACAAGAGGCCAACCACAGAAAAACCTTCAAAGGTCAGCTGCCTTGAAGTATAGTTTTTTGACTGGTTTTCTGATTGCCGTAACCTTCCATTTTATTTGTCATCACTCTCTAGATGACTGGCAATTCTAAAGCCAAAGTCAGATAATGGAGGCCAAAGTATAATTGACATCTTCGTCATAAAATCCACCTAAAAAGATCATTTAAAATTGAGATAGCATCAGTACCCAGTTGCAAATACCATTGAAACATTATGAAGAAATTACCAATATACAGTCCATCTAATCATCTATAATAAAACATAATTTAATTATGAGCTGTATTGGTTTCCCAGTCTCTTTTAGTACACTCCCATAGTTAAAGCATTAAAATCTCACCTAGTTAGCAGTTATGTTTTAGTGCTTCTTATGTCTTGCTATGGGTTTCCTGTGTAATCATAAATTTTGTTTGTTATACCGATCTCATGTAATTTGTTACTTTGGTTTGTCAAATAAACTTGAATTGATATATTGGTTGATAAATGACTTTGGAAGTTAAATTATTTTAAGCCAGCAAAACAATTTCGGCTGCAGATGGCTAACCAGCAAAGTCAAACAGAGAGATTATGTGTGCTAACTTTTCTAGGAACGTTGTAAGAGACTGGAATGATAGACTGTTGAGCAAGTACAAGCAAACGATCAACTTCGCAGTTCATGACATCCAAGGCACGCTTTGGAACAAGGGCCAATCCCTTCAGCTGCTCCACTGTATCCACAGAATCTTAAACAAAATATCACCCTTGCACATAGCAGATATTTACCATTAATAACTAGTACCCTCAAAGAGCATCTAAAAAGAACCATAAAAGTATGCTCTCGTGTCAATCATTCAGACACTGACAAGTACTAGCCACTATCTTCACATTACTACTATTTGTATATTGCTCTTCATTATATTACAATAAATCCATATGTATTAGTTACTGGATTTGTTTTCCTTAAATAAAGATGAACTAATATTGTTGATTTTGATATGTCCTAAGTAGTCATTTGAATAAAAGCTTCATTGACACACACATATATACATGTATATTGTGTTACCAGAAGACAAGAATCATTGGGATTTATTAAATGCTCTTTCAGATCTCCAATAATCAGACATTTCCTCAATTGTCATCTCACTCACAAGACTGTCAACTAGAAAACCTTCCATTTCAACAGATATTTCGTTTCTGATATTTAACTTCATAAAGTTCCAAACAAAATCGACTGAGAGCAGAGCAGATGAAAGCTCATTGAAAAAGCGACATCAATACATAAAGTCAAAGGTTTAAGATGAAACCAACATATTTACTTTCGACAAGATATGGATCTTTGTCAGCCAGTTCCAGATAACGAATTGACGTATCTCCCTTTCACACACAGAAAGATACATAATGTTAGTTAAAAGATTAAATACCACCAAGATTAAAATAAATTTCAAAATGTTGTTCCCATTTGAATACAGCATAAAGACAATTGGTAGACTATTTTGTGTATTAAGTAAACTAAGGACATCACACAGTGTACTTATGAATAGACAATATTTTACCCTATGTGTATATACAATCAACCCGCAGCAACCCTTTTTCCGTGATGGACTAAAGCTTGCCAAAGTCAGTAGGCTCATCCACCAATTTAAAAACTCTTAAGGTATGCCTTCCATTTTTTAACTAAGCCTGTTGGAGCACGGACAAGAGGAATGGAAATGAACAGCGGTTGACACCAATGGGTGAAGAACCGATGGACGAAGATGATGATGATTCACTAAGGGAAGTGAAGTCTGATTTGTCAAAGTTCATACCAGTGAAGTTCCTTCAGTACAGAAAGGAGGGGATAAACCAAGGCGAAATAAAATACTTCTCGCGGACAAACTGCTGAACCACACAGAACCAGTGATACTTAATTTTATTATCCATTTTTCAAGTCTAGTTAACACCAATTTAAAAGACAATTTAACAAATTAAACAAGCAGAACTTAAACATGTAGCCTAACAACCAAATGACACAACAGCCACCATAGAATAGTGGTCATACACCCAATATCGTTTTCAGAAGACTTTAAATCTATGTGCAAATGCTAAATTGTTATAATCAATTCATGTTATATTTAAAGCATAAAATCTACTCAAAAGTTATGAAAATGAAATGCTGAGAATTTTGTTTCCCCTTACTTTGCCAGCAAGAAACAGCATAGAAGTGTCAGGATCATAAAAAGGCATTAGTATTCTGAAACAAATCAAACTTTAGGATTCAAAAACAAAGCCAAACATTAAAATTACAAACAATAGGATAATAAACTAGGCCATAGGTCACGATTCTAAAGCAAGTGACACACATGGATTTCAAAACAAGTTAACATTAGAATGCCAAAGAATAAAATCGGGTTTTAAGAAAAAAAGCATTTGAATCCTAAACTAAAAATGTTCTGCCTATTTGAAAACCCAAAATATCCAACAACAAAATAAGTTTGGTTCTCCAAGTCATAAAATATTCTGCTGCTCACTTCCCATCTACCCTCAATCCACTGTTCCACTTCTCTCCCATATCCCTTCATCACTTGTCTTTCCCTTCACAGCATTCTAATCAGTTTCTGAAACAATAAGGAGTTTCTAAACATACAGCTTAAACAAATGAAAAGTTTGGCCAGACACCATGAATCTTCAACCAAATTTCTCAATTACCCAGTGGATGAATCAAGACTTATGCTCTTCAGTGACTTGGTAAGGTTCCTCGTATCCCAAAGGTAAGCCTCTCTCTGCCTGGCCTGCAAAAGAAAGTCAGCAGACACAGTCAAAAGCAAAAAAAGACAAAAGGAACTAATCAACCACTTCTTATAAACCATTGAAGAAGCTGAAGAACAGTTTGAACATAACATCATACAGAAAAAACTACTTTGGGCATGACTGGTATTTAGAAAATGCAAGTCTGCAGACTTATTAAGAACACAAGCAGACAAGCAGGTTCACATAATCTCTCTCTGTCTATAAAAACTATCTGCAGGAAGCAAGCAGAACCAGCTCCTTCTGAGTCTTTACACACACCACATGGTTCAGAAGGATTTTGCCAGGCATAAGGAACAATGATCGCTCTACAGAGTGCAGGAAGAAGGCAGTCAAGAAAGATAGGTAGATGATTAATAAGCTACCTTTTGTAAAAAGGAGCTCAAATACAAAGAAATCTAGGTAACCTGTTGAAATTAGAAGCATTCACTTTGATCTATAATGCCGAGAACTATTTTAATTTAAATTATTTTTATCAAGATCTCAATGACAATTGGAGAACAAATATTTTACCGAACTAAATCCTGTGGATAGGATAAGGTCTTTGTCACCAAGCCATAAGACACGAGAATCCTTGTTGTTCTGATGTCCATTTACAGACTGTTACAGACAACAACCATTAAAATAAACATGTAAAACAAGATGCAGCACCAACACAACAGTCTATTATCAGTAATATATAATCGTTGCACCAAATGTCACAGACAAAGGCTGATATTCTAAGCACATTATCAACAGTCCAAAATATCAAAAACATCCAGATATGATTTTATAATTACTAAAATATCATCATACCAGGTACTTAGTTTACCTGTTGTTTCTGAGCAGCTCTAACGTCAAACAATCGTATGGTCTTGTCACGGCACGATGTAACCATCAGCGACCCATCTCCTTTCCAACTTAGGCTCTGAATCAGATCTCCATGATCCTTAAGTTCTGAATAATTACCATAAAAGGAGATTATTCGATTCATTTTATTGCAGCTATTGAAACCAAAATAGTATTCATCAATCGGCAACAACAGAGGACCCAGAAAGGACAATAGTCCCACTAGGTAGGGCCACCAAAAAACAATGCAGAGATGTAACACAGAACACAAAAACAATCAATTCAAAAAGTAGTTCCACAAGTCCATGGTCTCTTTACTATGACTGACAGTGGCTTCATAGATAATTAGAGTGTAAAACCTCATATTTTATACAATGAATGTCATTTTTAAGTTAAATCAATGTGTTCTTAAACCAATGGTGAGCCCTATTAAAAACCAAAGAAATCTGAAGACAAAGAGAAACTTGGAAAGCACATTCAAGATGCAAACCAAAGGTCAACATGAACTCTGTGGGGCAAACACATCCAAAATCTGGTCCATGATGTGGGCATTTTCATGAGTACCCATTCGAAAACATACTGCATGGGCACTCAGCTGTCAATGGGTAGCGTACCCTATGTCAGCACTAACAAGTCTTAGAACCAACTTATCTCAACTCAAGTTTCAACTGAACTTTTGAAAAATACAGTTCACTTAAATTTTTGACAGCAAATGTGGTATTCCTGAAAAACAACTTACCAATTGAGGCAGTCTGCTTCAATACATCAAATATTTTCACACATTGACCCAAAGACAATGCGAGCAGACTCTCAACAACTGGATTCCACGCTATTGTGTCGATTCTCTTATCTTCCTGAGTCAGGATGCATGCTGGATTGCAGAATGTTCCCTTGATATCTTCCCTAGGAAGATGCCAAATCTTGGCCTAGCATATTCAAGCAACATAAAAACAAGTCATTAGTAGGAAATAATTACAGAAAAAGAACAAACTTCATTCTCTTACTGAACTTTAAATCAAACATGCTACAAATTATGTCATCCATTCAATGTGCTTGCACCTTCATTTCTGATTGCACTAATCTGTGACTCATTCCTAATTCACAATGAGAGAAACACATCTGAAAAGACAATAAACGAAGTCCAAAATTCTTCAGAAGCCTCAAAAGTACTATAGACAGTATATCGCATGAAGGGATGTGGACAGCGTTACTCAATGAAGGCTCAATAGAGAAACTGGAAATCAGGTGTGGCATAGATAATTCAAGATGAACACGAAAGTACATCAAGGACATGTCTTATCATCACACCTGTTTAACCTAATATTATGCACTTAGCCTAAAAACATGGTGTGAAGAATAAAACTGAATGAAAGGCTTGTGAATAATCTTTGTTTGTTGACAACATAGCCATTAGTCGAAGAGAAGTATAAAAGAAACTGACACAGACAGACCAATTAATCACAATCTCAGCACAACAGGTTCAATGAGTGTAACATGCTTCTGGCCATAAAGATGTAAGAGCCACATGAAAAAAGCAGTGATGCAGTGTACTCTGTTGTTTTCTTAGCTTCTGTATTCTGTTCTAATTTTCAAAGACTCTGTCAGACAAGACCATTACCGTAGAGTCTTGAGAGCAAGTGGCCAGTAGATAGTCATCAAATGGACTGAAGTCAAAATCAGTTACAAAGTCTGAAAAAGAAAGAAACACACTTTAATAAGTGAATCAAATAAAAAAATTAGTCATGCGGAAACTGAAATGATGTAACAAAGCCTCAGTATCTCTGCAAATACATAAAATCTGTCATTGCATAGCTAAAAACAAGTTTTCACATACAATATGCTGACTGGAATCATTTTCAACAACAATAAAACAAAAACATTTTAAAGAACAGCAAAAAAGGTTTAAAATTCAATATTATTCTTCCTATTTTCGTGGCATCGCCATTTGCAAACTTCTGTTCGGCCACAAACCAGTAATAAATTACTTCTTCCACAAATTAGACTTGACACATTTGCATTTTGACCAGAAGTTGGTTTAAATTGCATAGTTACATCATAGTCTTGTTTACTTCATAGTTATCTTTAGCTTTGCCATTTACCTGAGTGTGCCTGAATTGTCGTCAGATTTTCCCCTCCATACCTTCCTTTTGCAGTGAGTGGCAGTGCTCCAAGTGCACTTCCACCTAAAGTTTTAAACATAACACAAGCACATTAATAAATTAATATAAAATTTTAGTAATGCTGCCATTTCCACTGCACTAGAAACCATTCCAAGAGAATGCTATGCAGCCACTGTCATAAACTTATAAATGTTAACGTTTGGGCAGGTCTGTGCCATAAGATACATTATGTTCTCTATAAATTAATATATAAATTATATAGTTATTAACAGACAGATAAATAACTTACCAGCCTGATCAATATTGAAGACCACATATGCAGCACTGGCTTTAATATGATTACCACAAGAACTATTCAAGTTGCTTGCACTGATTTCTGTGATCCATTCCTAAAATAAGTTTAAGTATACAAAGATGTATCAAAGCTATACAGACAGTCTCTGACACTTCATATTAGATGTGTCTATTATTCAGTGAACACTGTTCATTACAACTGAACCACCAAAATCCTAACCTACTAAACATGAACTGATGTATAACCCATATAATGGCAAGGTGTCTATCTAATAACGACTGCATATGTAAACCCTTTGCAGATTAATCCCTTTGAAATCTAGAGAACATTTGTAAACTATCTTATCAGCTAAAAATTGTATAATTCAAAAGAGTCAATCTTTAAGATCAACATCTTGTTTCATAATCCTTTAACGACGACGAGCATGTACTACAATGTATGGTAAACCAATGCAGCTCATCATTAAAGGGGCAAGCAAGGCTAGAAAAAATACATAGATAGCTCAACGTCTATTTATTATGTTTTCATTAAACATGCTCGCCCATAAACCAAGAATTTACTTGGGAGGAATCCAAAGGTACAGCCTCTCAAATGGAGGACATACCCAGGCTACACCAACAGAGCCACCACAGAGCAAAATAAGCATAACCTGATCAAGATAATAGCAGAGTTACAATAACCTACCTCCTTTTTAGGAATCTTAGCAGCTGCATTTTTATATTTTGATGGTTTAAACTTCCACATTCTCAAATATAATGGCAAGCAATTTGATCTAAAATAAATAATCAAGCACAAATCACATTTCATTTTTAAATAATAGTTTGACTTAAAATCACTTATGTACAAAAACACACATAAATTATAAATAGAATTTATAATTATTGTTGCAAAGACCAGAAATAGACACTATGAACTGATCAATATATCAATCAATCTCAACTAAGAAATTCAACAAATTCAAAGATATTCTCTAAATACTAATCGAATGAAACGTCTCCTCATAAATGCAAGCTGACACTTGTTACATTCAACATCAAGTATGTTGAAGGTGTAACAGTTAGTTTTAGATTAACTCTGGCTAATGCCTGATGGCATGCACATCAGGGTCATTGCACCCTACACCTGGACAAACTACAATCTTGTCCACCTCACAACCAGGTATAAATTGGCTAGTCCCAGCAAAATGAAACTAAACAAACAGGCCGTTGCAATAATTAATTTATTCAACAGGTTTTAACATAACAACTGTATATATTCATCCCAACAACATATGTCACATATGAATCGATCAGGGCCAGATTAGGCATCATGATGTCAGTTAGGGTGAGGTTTGCAATGTGAGGGTTGGATAGGGTTAGAGTAAGGATCAGTGTTGTTTTTAGATATATATGCGATAAAGCTCTGGCAGCAGAAAGATCGCTAAATAGTAGCTTCAAATTAACAACACTGTGTGATAACAAGGATCATTAGTGTCGCCCTCCTTTTTTATTCAGGTTTGGGACTGCCGGGACTGTCTGGGAGTGTCGCAGTGATTCATACTCCATATTTGTATCGACCAATCACAGTGTGCCTACTATTTGCCACTACGGAAGGACAAAGATAATAAAAAATATTACAGAAAAACACTTCTTAATATTGACAAATAATAAATAATCGCATGAATATAAATTATAGTGTTGATGCTACTTGTAACGTGCGGCCTTTTGTATGTACGAAAAATGATGGGCGTGTACGCCGGTCTTGCCGGACGCCTTGTAAGTCATGGATATAAATTCACCTACAATCAGCTCACGCTATATAAATTATTTATCTGGCACTTAACTTATAAAGATCTACCAAGTGCCTACTTAGAAACCAACCTAGGATTATTTAAAACGAACTAACCATTTTAAAAACAGAAACTGAACTGACCTGTTTAATAAGCACTTCGTCTGCGACCTCTGACTATCTGAATCAGGAAGGCCAGCTGATTGTATTATATTCCGTTGATCGTGGATCCAAGGACCAATTATACACTAAAATCAATAGCTTGGATCAAGAACCAAGAGATTCCTTGAGCGTGGATGGAGCGACGGTTGCATAATTCGAAAAATCCATCGTTGCATGCTTATAAAAAAGAATACACTACATGCGTTAAACTGATTCAAAACTAGTATGAAATTGATTTCACTCGGTAAACTTACTGCATAGTTATAGAGAGCGCCACCTGGTGAAACTCGCTGAAAACAACCTGAGCCTTTCGGCCCCTTTCCGTGGTATTCAAAAATAATAATATGAACGAGACCAAAACCTCGAGACCAAGAGGTCCAAGACCAAGACCGGGAGGTCCGAGACCAAGACCAATATCGGGTGGTCCGAGACCAAGAACTAGACCAAGACCGATACTCCTTTTTTTACAAACAATTTAATTTATTAAGACGCTAAAACGGAATAACACGCTTAAAACATTAATTTTATTTGCTGAAGAATATTAATCTCAATAATAGTCCAGAAGACTGTTTTACTGGCCAGCCTGAACCTTTGCGGGTTCAGTCCTAGGCTTCGGCCTGAGAATATCGCACTATAAATTACTTACAGTAGCTTATACGATAGGTTATAAATAAGACATATGAACGAGTAGATTAGCGTTCCGTTTGAATGATGTAGGGCTGTAGGCATACTTGTACTCGGAATTGTAGGTTAACAGTGACTGCCCGTGGCCGACCACATAATAATTAGATTGTTCCAAAACCTTGAAAGTTATGAATGCAAATTTTGAAATGGCTGGTTCCGTTGCAAATGCATATTTTTCCCATAGTAACTTGTGTATATATAATATATATATAATATATATAATATATATAATATATATATAATATATATATATAATATATATAATATATATAATATATATATAATATATATAATATATATATATATATATGGTCAGCACGTCGTACATCAATAACAAGCGCGTATACATAACATCCGGTGTCTCTAATAACCGAAAATAACTGGTTAACAGTGGTTAACAGTGACTGCCCGTGGCCGACTACATAATAATTAGATTGTTCCAAAACCTTGACATTTATGAATGCAAATTTTGAAATGGCTGGTTCCGTTGCAAATGCATATTTTTCCCATAGTAACTTGTGTATATATATATATAATATATATATATATAATATATATATATATATATATATATATATGGTCAGCATGTCGTACATCAATAACAAGCGCGTATACATAACATCCGGTGTCTCTAATAACCGAAAATAACTGACAGCTATCAAAGAAATTGCTCTGATACGGCAAATGACCAAGAACGCTGACCTAAGACAGCGATCAATCCCAAGACCGTTCCTTTAGGACCAAGACCAAGATCAATGGTCCGAGACCAAGACCAATGGTCCGAGACCAAGACCAAGATCAAAACCGGTGGTCCGAGACCAAGACCAATGGGTTCGAGACCAAGACCAAGGCCGCAGTTTTCCGGTCTCGAGACTAAAACCGCTGTCTCGAGACCACATCCCTGATATGAGGAGAATCATAGATATAATAACCTTGCCCTTATAATATCTATGAGGCAAGGGTCAATACAATATAGGCCTACATCTAGAGTCCTTGCTATGCGGAGAATAGGCTGAGGTCCCCAAAAGCCGCACATAATTGTTGATCGTGTGGATAAAATTGAATTGCATTGTACTTATATATTTCTATTGCGCCTCTCTCAGTACAACCTAATAAGAGCATGCCCGGGGTGCAAAATAAACAAGATTTTTTAACAATCAAAAGTTATTTTTTGTTTTTTTAGTTTTATTTGGTTTTTGGTTTTTAGTTTTCCTTTGAATCTTGTCACAACAGTTTTGTGATACAAAGCATCAAACACTGGATGAAAAAAGCTCCAACTTGTTTATGTAATAAATTTAGCTTGATCTCCGACTGAATAACACACAATTAGTAATATAAATAGTAATATTAGTAAATTTTAAAAGATATATTTTAAGAAACCAAAAAATTGCCATTTTTGGTTTGGTTGGTTTTTTGTAAAAACCAAAAAGCCAAATAACCAAAAAACCAACATATTTGCAGCCCTGAATATGAGGTGCACTCATGCAAAAAGCCCATGGGAAAAGAAAAATTTGTAAAAAAGAATACGGACAGATGTACAAGGGATGTTTTAATATAAATTAAAAAAGTAATAAATTATATAGTATCTACCATACGGTCATTTTCTCTTGTAAATGTATGTTTAATAACAAAAATCATTTATCACATTGACATAATCATATTTCACGTTTCTGTAAATTTCCTTATAATTAGTGTCAGACATGAGCCTGTAAAAGCACTTTACTTTGAATATTAATTTAAGTATTCTTATTATTATTATCATTGTTGTTGTTGTTGTTGCTGTTGTTGTTGTTGTTATTGTTAACATTGTTATTATTAACATTGTTATTCATTAAATATATTTATTAATAATTCAATCTAGTTTGATAGCCTTTGGATAGGCCTGCGTTAGACTTGGAACTACTGAAAAATTTGAAAAAAACGAGGGGCACTGGTCGAGAAGTGTCTGCCCCGGGGCCTGCTGTGGTTCTCGACGCCCATGCAGACTGGAAGAGGTAGACAGACTAATGTAATGTAATGTAAAACCTCGAAAATTCCTCAGCGCCCATAAAAGCCACGTCAGAGAGACCAGTTTATTCGCCGTCACTATACCAAATCAAGTCCGCAATAGCCAATCCTCTCGTTTCCTTTCGGTGCCGGGTCGAAATCCAGGGAGTCAAGCCGAGGAGACAGCATGGTGCTACTTTGGTAGTCGATGATGAGGGTTGTCATGTGGTGGCACAGGAGTAGAATCTGGATAGGACACATAGGACTATAGATACTAGCAAGACATTGATAGAGATATTATCGGCCTCAGACCTTAGTCGTCGCCGCCTAATTGGAAGGCTCGTGCTGAGACGGGCACCTGTCGATTGGGCTCATTCGTTAACCAGGTGTTTTGTCGGTCTCCAGTGAGGCGGGCGATGTCGTCTGCGTTTGACCGCCTCTTTTCTACCCCTCCGACGGACGCATCGTCCCAGCCCCCTCCCATTCCCTCCAATCCAACCACCCAGTGGGTGCCTGTTTCTCTCTGTCGTGTCCTTAGTTGCGTCTCTGCCGTCGTTGATGGTGTGTACTGAGCGAATGAGCACTATACTGACCACGAGCACTGACCTGAGCTCACTCACAATGGCAACACGGATACAATGATGACTGCAAACAGCCTCTTGATCAGTCGGTCGATCCTGTTCACAGACAAACAATCACGTGATGCAAAATCAGATCCATTCACCGCATTTGACACCAAAGAGAGGAGTTACCACTGCGGACATGTTATCAGATACACGCGATGCGCTGCGGGAAGATTGCATAGAGGAGATTATTAGCTGAGATTTAATCGCTTGTGTGAAACTAAACGAAGCTACAGGTTCGTTAGACCACAGCGTAATATAATAATGAGGCTCGTTGACATAGTGCGCAATAAGTTACCTACGGATAATACGACGATTCTCGCAAGTTCAACGGCCAATTAACTTGTTCTCACCTTAGCTTCATTCTCTTTACATCTATTGGTTAGGCCTATAGACAGGATCGGAAAATGGTAACTGCAGTCGGCCATACTCCATCTGACCACGAATCGTCTGGTTCAATGACTGAAGATAAAGAGTGACGATCATCTGTTGTGGTTTTGCGTCGATGGATAACTGTTGCCAAGTCACATTTGAACCGTATGCAAAGTATTTTTCGATTAAGAAATATGCCTATCGCTCCCGTTGGGTCGATCATTTTGATGTCAATGTAACAAAGCAATGGAACCAACGTTCAGCATCGAAGAGGGACTTATTCCAGGTCGTTCACAGAATGGATATGGATGATAACTGATTCCATAGGCTACATCAACAGTTCAGCCAAGGAAATTCGCTTAAAAGGGTACAGTGAGATCTTATTCATTCATTCATTTTGAAAAGTTATATAGCGCCCCTTCAGGAAACCTAATCGGAGGCACTCTCAGCCAGGCTGCGGCCAAACAAAAATGACTTGAGGATACGATAGAAGGCTGGCAGATTGTTCCTAATGAAGGGACCAACAGCCGAGAAATCTCGCTGTTGTAGTCGATTAACGTTCGCAAACCACGAAGAGGAAGGTGTAGGTCTATATAGGGACCTTTAGGCCTATACCATAAATAAAGCCTGTCCGCTTAGAGGTAGGCCTATGCCTATATCTCTCCTTGTCTATTTGCGATAGTCTGTCTGTGTCTTTGTCTATCTTTCTGTCTCTCAGTATAGGACTACACTTCCTCTCCCTTCTCTCCTCGTTGAGAGCGAAGAACATGACAAAGCGTTTACGTGGAAAGCGCATATACATGTTCATTCATTCATTCATTCATTCATTCAATCTCAGAATTTTCATATAGCGCCTGTTCAAAATACCTAGGCAGGTGCGCTCTCAGCCAATAGGAAATAATTCGAGGAAAAGGACTTGGATGACTTAACAAAACCAGTTGGAATAAGCAGGAGCAAGGAAGTAGGTGTACATAACCTATAGAATCGAGAAGCATTTTCATCGACGCGGTTTCCACATACATGTAGGACCTGCATGTGTATTGAAACAATCAAGCAATTGTTGCTTACATGTATAAGTTACTGTTTAAGTACAGAAAGAATATATTTTTCGTGCAGCTGCATATACTTGATTGTGTCCTGCGGGAGATGGCTTATATCTAGATTTACGTGAGGTGAAACCTATATACTCATATATACTTATGTTGTGCCGTAGAGAATTCTGATTTGGAGACAGGAATGCATTTGGATGCAACACATTCGCTCTATAACTCCATCCACAACCCATACAGTCGCTCCTTGTGCATCAAGAACAGGGCGATCATTATTTCGTGTTCATAATACGGATAGAATAGTTTTTATTGGCACCATGTCATAGTTTAACCATCGCCGTACAATGAAGGGTCTTCTTCTTCATTTCCACTTTAATGGAGCTAGAAACGTTTGCTTCATCTCCTTTCAGATGATGAATGGCAAATTGAGCGATGGGGCTTCTGCGTCTGTCGGTTGCAGAGGCTGGATCAAACACCTTCTGCCACTCATTCTCATCTCCTGGCTTCAGCTGCGTCAAACATACGCCGTTGACATGTGGTGGTAAGTTTTATATGCAGCTTAATTACATAAAGTGTATTGGCGACCTAATATCATGTAGGCCAATGCTGTCTAATCAAGTTGTGGCGCTGTGTGTCACCGAAGAAATTATTGCTGAAGCCTAAGTAAATTCAAAAGCACCGACTAGGCTAAATGCATTGAAAATCATTACAAAATGTATTAAATGTATTATAAAGTTCAGTGCACCCTGGGAATTTGATTTTGCGTTCATGGTGTCAAATGATAAAGCAAGTTACTAACGAATGAAATGCAAGTGTAAACCATTATGACCATCGTTTCGGGGCCGCTTGTATGACAACACTAAAGTATGCGCACTATAGGCCTAGCATATAACTCGCATAAAATAATTTCAAGGCACACAGGCTCATACCGCAACGAATACAATTTTAAATTTAATTGATGACAATCCAAGGGAAACTATTTAACGACGCTTTGTATGTAATGTAATTGAGGATGTAAACGTCATCTGTAAGTGAAACAGTATGCACAGAAAAATTCAGAAGAGAATCCAGTTGGATGCTTCTGGGAGCATATATATGAAATGTTCGTCAGCCATTTATGCATCTATTAAGCTATCCATCTATCTGCCCATCCAGCCAACCATCCCTTCATCCATCCATCCGTTCATCAAGCCGTGCAATCATATATGCATGCATACCCATTCATGCATATACAATAAATTATACAATTATTTCTTACCCCTATATGCATGCAGGTTTAACGAAACAGTCATCGTTTATACACCGAATAACCTAGAGGGCAGTGTAGATGGACAAGAATTTTATAATTAAAAAGCATATGGTCATCGTTCTGACAGAATCACAGTATCTCGGTGGAGGATGTGCAACCCTACCCACCCAACCACCGACCAACCAACCTACCCCAAAATGGGCTAAACCAAGCCACAGTTGATGATTCTTATTTATGCAGCTGTTGCCTTCAATGTATCGAGTATTGTATGGATATCATCCGCGTATCATCGACTTAATTAAAAATCGCAAATAACGTATCAGCTGATCGTATAATTCGCACCTCCTCCAATAAGATTCAGCTCCTATGACATGTTCGTAACAGATGACGGGCCTATAATCAAAACTAAGATGTCCAGTTGCATTCCTACATTAATAGTTCAAGCATTCCTTAAATAACCGAAGACGCATTTTCATCTGAACATAAGATGCACATTTTTAAGGTGAGTTAGACCTATATATATATACATGTAGGCCTATATGTACGCAGACAGCCGTACATGTGCGAAGATTGTATACGTGTCACAACCCTTTGTGAAGTTCTTAAATGCGCTTTGCAACTTATCAGATACACACATGTCGGTACAGTCATACATGCGTAACATACATACATACATTCATACCTACATTCATTCACACATACGTCTATACATACATTTGCAACTGTCTTAATATTCATTTGTTTGCATATCAATAGCATACTAAAACTGCGCTGAGTGACTTGATGCATTGATACATGAAATTATATATATGGCCATATATATATAATACCTTAATAATAATACCTTAGAATACCTTTGACGTACCTTTTATAAATAATACCTTTTATAAAAAATATAATATAATGTAACATATATATATATATATATATAATATCAGCTGTTAATATATTTGTCGCTAACAGTACAATTTATACCGCAACATTTAGGGAAGTCTATAGATCTACCATGTTGCTATGGAAGACTTGGGTTCATGGCTTGGAATTTATGTAAATGGTTTTTGCCTCGAGGTCAAATTACTCCAGATGACTATGTACTTCGGTAATAAGTTGCGCTCGTTTCTCTGTTCGCAATATGGAGGCTGAACATCAGTTATAGGCCTAAAAGCATAAACGCGTCAGGGCTTTTATAGGCTATACAGAAAGGCTTCTATAGTTAAGGCCCATCGTTTCATGTTTTATGGCTGTCAAGGTCATAGAATGTGGAGAGAGACAAATTGAAAATTGACGATAAACACGACGTGCGGTCATCGATCATTTTATGCAATAAAATACGCCTTCTACTTTAACGATCTTTACGAATGTATCAAATTACATATGAGTATATATGAATAATGACATATCAGGACGAAAAAATCATGATTATAATGTAATATCGTCGTTTAATTTCAAACTGACAGACCGTTGTATGTATACATTACAAGTATGTATATATATATGTATGTATAAGTAGGCCTATACAGTATGAACGGATGATGACAAGTTATTACAGTAGTCGAATTTAGCTGTCGGCAGCCATGTAGGCCTAAAGTAGTCAAAGGTGGCACCAAGCTTTTCATCTGTGTGAGAGCTCCTGCGTGCATGCGTATGGCTTCATCATGCATCATGGGTACATCAGCCGTAGTTGTCCGATACCATTTTCACCAGGCTCTTCCACTACCATCGGTCCACCGCAGCCTAAGTTCTTGTTAGTGGCTTTTTCGTCCAGTTCATGATGTCATTCATCCACTCTCTGTGTGGCCGTAAGGCAGTCAAAGGTATTCTAAGGTATTATTATTAAGGTATTATTTTTCTAAGGTATTCAAAGGTATTATAACTAAGGTAGTCAAAGGTGACACCAAGCTTTTCATCGTTGTGAGAGCTCCTGCGTGCATGCGTATGGCTTGCAATATCACAATAGAAGATTCTCTGCTGTAGTGGTTCTGCTGTGTTTCAAGGAATCTCGGAGTGAAAGGTGTCGAGGTGTGGCGGAATCACGAGCTGTACGTCGTTGGTTTACTTCAACCGATCTGTCAGTTGGTTGGCGGTCTGTCTCCGGGACAGACGAGGTTCTGCCAGATGTACCAGGACCACATGCTGAGCGTCAGCCGAGGTGCTCAGATGGGCATACGAGAATGCCAGTGGCAGTTTCGAAACAGACGCTGGAATTGCAGTCTCGTCGAAGACAGCTCCGTCTTTGGACGCGTCCTCGATCAAGGTCTTCGGTTCAATATATATATATATATATATATACAATACCAGCTGTTAACTGGATTCATGGACGCATTTCAGTCAATTAAGTCGGCGCCACGCGTTAATCAGTGACGTTTTATGGTGATCATGCTATCACCATGGTGAAAACGCATATATCAAACAAACATGATGATTGTCTGTGCGTACTCTGCACTCCTTCTTGTAACTTTTCACTCTTTTATCACATACGCCTGCGCACGCATTTTGAAACTTTTTTCACAAATACAATACATAAAAGCATCTTTCTTCTCTTTCACATTTTCTTGCAACGATCTCTAAATAATTTGAGTTAACATTTACAATTACTATTACATGACTTGTATAGCGACGCGAGAGGCGGCCTTTGTGCACGCCATCCTGTCGGCCGGTGTCGTTCATGCGGTCAGTCGAGCGTGTCGAGAGGGGGAGCTGACGACGTGCGGCTGCAGCCGACGACCGCGACCGAGGTCCCTTCAGAGCAGCTGGCTGTGGGG
The DNA here is from genome assembly GCA_959347315.1 of Bimastos eiseni. Classification (NCBI taxonomy): domain Eukaryota; kingdom Metazoa; phylum Annelida; class Clitellata; order Crassiclitellata; family Lumbricidae; genus Bimastos; species Bimastos eiseni. The sequence continues at coordinate 20,565,312 of OY365815.1, forward strand.
AGGATGCGGGGATGACTCCGACTACGGATACAGGTTTGCCACTGGATTCATCGACGTTAGGGAGAAGGAAAAGAACTTCCCACGGCACTCAAGGGAGCTCGCCCGAATGCTCATGAATCTACACAACAACGAGGCTGGAAGACGAGTAAGGACATCGCCTGATACAACGACTGCTATAGCGCTGCACTAAAAGAATATAGTTCTTTACTTGCTATGTACAAAGAGTCCACCATTTGACCTGTGGGTCATATTTGTTTGTGTATGAGTATGTCTATTAGTGCTGCTTCCTCTCTCTGTCTGTCTGTGTCAGCATCATTGTAATGTAAACGTAATGTACTTTGAATGCAATGTACTGCAAACGTTGCGACAGTAATCGTAATGCAAGCGTAATGTGATGTCGACCCAATGTGACGTGGCCGTAATGTAATGTGAATGCATAATGTAATGTGAATTTAATAATGTAAAGTAAATGTATATACTCTCTTTTGATAACTGTTTCTAACTACACACAAAAGCTACGCAGGGAGATTAGACTAATTAGTCGGCTTATTCGCGGCTTGGGAATATCGAATCAAGTATAAAAGAAACGGGTCGTCTGGTCCATTTTCTGTGCCAAGTGAGAATTAATCTGGAAGAGGGCGTTCAACCGGTCAAGGAACATAACGACAGGGTGAGCTTTGCAAGAGAATTGACAATGTCATCAGACAATTCGTATACTTGGATAGATTTTCCCATGCACACAGTTAATGGGATGTCCTTATTTTGTTCGACGCTTCTATCTCCACCATCACTATAGTCGAGCCGTCTTTTTGTGCAGGTCTCTCTTTAGTATCTCTAGTATCGGCCTTTTGTGTTTCACTATATGATCGTGTTTCCGTCTGTCTGGCTATGTGTCTGTCCAGGTCAGCACTGCATGTGTGTTTGTGAGTGTGTGACTAGTTTGGGTGACGACAGGCGTATAAAGAGCGGCGTGTAGTGATTTTTTCACTGGAAGCCGCTGTTGCAATTATTTTCTTTGATGTTTCTTTCGGTCTTTGGCCAATTTGTTCCCATTTTTCGTGTCGTAAATTCCGCATAATGGACGACACGATGCGAACGGAATCCGACGACTACGCATGACGGCATCGGTCACGGTCCACGGCCTGTCAGAGTTCGCCCTATCTCAACGCAGTAGGCAGCGACGGCCCGAGGCGAAGGCGACGGTAGAGGCGAAGACGGCGGGCGAGACGAGAAGAGGAGGGACGACCGTCTGTGACAGATGAAGGAAAATTATAGTCCAGGACGCAAACAATCATCGCACGATCTGAATGCGAATGCATCGACTGATCTGCTCTGATCTTTTGATCTTCGTCTTGGGATTCGTCTTAATAATGATGCCAGAGGGGGATTCCCCTCTCTTCGTTTACGCAAGACCTGAACGACGGACACCAGTTAAGCCTTTCCTTAGGTGATGACTCGATAACAGGGTTTATGGCTCTTGTGTACGTCGCCCCATCCACGTATATTATATAGGCGTATATACATTATATATGTAACACAAATGCGTCTCGCATGTGCCACACGAATACGCTACACATACGCACCATTTAAAGGTCTGTAGGGTAGGCCTATCTACTGCGCAAAGTCCGCCATCTGACAGTGCCAGTCCCAAGCCTGGATAAAGAAGGGGCAACGTTAATGATCTCTGCCATCAGAGACTCGTTAGACTGAAACTACTGTAGGCTCTACGCCTCATATTCCACGACAGAATTAAACGGAGAGAGGTATCAAGAAAGACCCAGACAGAGATGGGTAGGCAATAAAACTGAAAACATAATAAGACTTGAACTAAACATGAGAGAGAGAGGGGGGCAGTCAGAGAGAGAGACAGAGACAGAGACAGACAGAGAGAGAAGGAGAGAGACAGAGAGAGACAGAGAGAAACAGAGAGAGACAGAGAGAGACAGAGAGAGCCAGAGAGAGAGACAGAGAGAGAGAGACAAAGAGAGAGAGAGAGAGAGAGAGAGAGAGAGAGAGCATTCGACCTCACAGATGACCAAAAAACGTTAAGGCTTCGATCAGAACCAGAAACAGAGAACCAGCGATAAACAAAGTCATATTCCGCCATCGACATAACACTGAGAATACAGGAGTTCTTTCCAAGTTCTGGTATATGTTTTAATGAGCATAGATAAAGGACGAGTAAGAGGAGGAGAAGGAGAGAAGGAGAAGGAAGAGGAGGATGGGTGTATCGTTGGCTCAAGAAAAAGAATCGTCTGCAAGAGGGACAGAGGCTGATGCAAATAACCTTAAAAAAGACAGATGCAGGGAACAGGAATCCGTTTTGTGCTGTTTCCGATCCATTTCCCTCGCAGTGAATGAGTGAAAGCTTTGCCGACAGATGGTGCATGTGTTAGTTCTACTGTGAACATTAAAGGACAATTGTTACGAAGACGTTAACTGCGCAGTTTGCGATCACTTGTACTTGCAACTCAAGAATGGGACAAACGGGTTGGGCGAGTGGAGTGGGGCGGAGAATGGATCCGCCATAACAGGCTGGGAGAGTGGAGTGTGGAGAGGAATGGATCCGCCATAGCAAGTTGAGGTGGAGAATGGATCCGCCACAACAGGTTTTGGTACAGCGCTTCTGAAACCAGGCAGTTCAATACTTGGCCTCCTCCTAACGACTGAAAAGGCATCTGGCTGACGCTGTTTGGAGTGACTGGTGAAGGATGGCTTTCAGGTGAACTCAGCAGATGCGCTCATTTGGGTGGAACTCGTGCTGGAACTCGTGCTGGAACTCGTGCTGGAACTCGTGCTGGAACTCGTGCTGGAACTCGTGCTGGAACTCGTGCTGGAACTCGTGCTGGAACTCGTGCTGGAACTCTTTCGTCGCCAAAGAAGCCCAGCACCCGGAAATAGCACAAGTCACACGTGCGGATGAAAAGAGGACGAAGGATCAGAGAGAAGAAAAAGACCGAGAATCGACAGAGAATCGAGCTTTAGAAGCTCGGAGAAAAGAATTAACATGCAGCCTCAGCCACAGGATAAATCAAAAGATTCAGACACTGAGTGAGACTTTAGCATCAAGACAGAGATTGGGAGAAGGAGGAGGAGAAGGAGAAGGAGGAGGAAGATGTGGAACACGAAGACACAGAATAAAAGAAAGGAGGGAAGGACGCGACGCTATTTTCGGGTGCTGCGCTTCATTGGCGATTGATGCCTCACTTAACCCTCTGTCATCGCGCCCTAAATCACTGCTGCCTTCTTTACAATGTAAAATAATGTGATCGTTAAGAATATAGCTTGGTATTGATGTTTCACTATAGCTTTCGTCTCTTCTTTCTTTTCTTCCTGTTGCTTCGTTGTTGCAGCTTTCCAATACTTCGCTGTCTTTCGCATCCTCCTCTTCCTCCTCCTCACTCCTCATTCTCCGTATATTTCCCTTCCGTCTAAGTATTCACTTGCTTTTTCTGCAGTTTCTGCTTAACGACGGACTGCAGTTGAAGGTTTTTTGCTCTGATTTTAAACCTGAGAGTAGAAAAATCAACTTAAATTAAAATTTAAGAGAACGGAAGGCATCGCTTACATTTGATTGAAACCTCAGTACATGAAAGTATTTGTAATTTTTTTATGTCTTTTAATAACCGTTGTACACGTTTGTGTGTAAGGTGCTATTTTAGGTAAATTTCTCGCCATCAATTTTTGCAATCAATTTTTCGCCGCATGAAATTCTTCGCCGCATGAAATTCTTCATCACATAAATTCTTCGTCACATAAATTCTTCGCCACATAAATTCTTCGTTGCATAAATTCTTCGACACATAAATTCCTCGTCACATAAATTCTTCGAGACATAAATTCTTCGAGACATAAATTCTTCGTCACATAAATTCTTCGTCACATAAATTCTTCGTCACATAAATTCCTCGTCACACAAATTCTTCGTCACATAAATTCTTCGTCACATAAATTCTTCGCCACATAAATTCTTCGTTGCATAAATTCTTCGACACACAAATTCCTCGTCACATAAATTTTTCGTCACATGAATTCTTTGCCACATAAATTCTTCGCCTGCTGATCAGTTGTGTCACAGAATATATAAAGCGGAGCCAGAAGTCTAACTGGGTAATATAGCTGTAATACTCTAAAATATTGTAGGAAGATATTATTTATCCGTAGATAATTATTATTCAGTAACTTTACCCCAACAGAATAAATAGCAGAGGAACAAAGAGGAGATGGCGAAAAATTGATGGCGAAAAATGTGTCGGTTACCGTAAGGTGCAATTAACGAGTCACTCAATTTGTACATCTATCTCTCAACAACAGTTTGCGGGGAGGTGCTGATGGCAGGGCATCTCTTGACCGAAACTTAAGCTCTACATCGATTCTCCATGGCATAAGAAATTTTTCTTAAGGATTGAGCAGCTATACAACGATATCTGTCAGCTGTACATGACGTCTGTTTGATTAGAGCCATAGTTTAATTATCTGTTTGTCTGTCTGTGTATGTATGTGTGTGTGTGTGTGTGTGTGCAGGCGGTTGCCAACCACGTGAGACCGGAGTGCAAGTGTCACGGCGTGTCTGGATCGTGCAGTCTGCGCACTTGTTGGCACCAGCTGCCGTCGTTTCGGGAGACTGGCGATCGAGTGAGAGACCGCTACGACGCAGCGACTGAGGTTCGATTCAACGGACAGGGAACCAGGCTGATCCAGACACGACGCCAGTTCAACCGAGCGACGAAGGAAGACCTCATCCACATTGAACAGTCGCACGACTTCTGCGACGCCGACCCAGACGCTGGATCGATCGGTACGAGAGGGCGTCAGTGCCACCGTCTGTCACAGGGCATCGATGGCTGCAACCTCTTGTGCTGCGGAAGAGGGTACAAGACGTTCAAGAGTCAGACGAACGACCGGTGTCACTGTAAGTTCCACTGGTGCTGCTACGTCAAGTGCGATACATGTCCACGCACGACGGAAGTCTACAGATGCAAATAATCGACAGGTGGCGATCGGGCAATGTTCAGACTTCAGAGCCTTGTATTACAGTAACAGAAGGCTCCGAGCAACGTCGTCTGCGTTTAGATTCCATGTCCTCACATTTATGATGCGCCAGGGTTTACGTTACGCTGCTGACTGTCTGCTCCACTCATCTCTCGTTGATCATATGTTGCCACGTGTCTGCGCTGAGTCATACATCATTACAGGGAAGCAGAAGAAAAGAAGAAAGGAGAGACAGAAGGACGATTATAATGCGACAAACAGTAAGATCGTGAAACGTGGATGGTTGGTAGCATAGACGAGCGAGCTAAGAATTCAGACGAAATAAATGGATAGAGTTAAAAGAGAGGCAAAAGAACAGACATAGAAATGAAGTCTCTAGGAAATGTCAGTTTGGACGATGCTTATTGAATTTGATTATGTTGCAGAAGCTAAAAACAACGGATTAACGTGTGAATTAAATTATTTGTTAGATGTGTACGACCACTTGTAGTTTCCTATAATCACGTAAATAGGGGAGGGGCAACTATCCAACCGTAGAGAGAATAGCATCCGGGAGAAGAGAAGAAGACATTGGAATCGACTGAGATGAGGAGACATGTACGAGGAATATTAGTGGGTTCTGTCGCTGAACTGGTTGTTGAGGGTCATAAAGAATATTCAAAATCTTGCAGAGATAATGGTTAAGTGTATACGGAATTTAGATGAAACTGAACATATTTCCCAGACTGCTCGTTGTAGATAGATTGCTTGGGATAAATAATGCTCATCCTGGGCTATAAAACCACATGAAAATTGTTCTGGAATTCATTTTTCAAATGTCCATAATTAAATTTGGAATTTAAATGTCCATATTTGCGTTTGAGATTCAAATGTCTAGAGATGCTTTTGAAATTCAAATAACCAAGAAAAACATTCGTAGCTAAAATGCCAATGAATACCTTCGAGATAGAAATGCCTATCGTTGCATTCATCATTCAATTGTCCATAATTGCATTCGAACTTCACCTCACAGGATTTTCACTCTTATCTGAAGTCACATCTCTTCAAGAATTCTTACCCTTATCCCAGGGTCGCCATCAATGCTTTCTCGTTCTCGATGAAACTTGCTTCTGCAGCCACTCTGCCTCCTCTTTCCAGAGGCGTCAATCCCCCACAGTGATGGAGTCAAACCCCCGGATCCAAGTGTCAGGAAGGCAAGATATTCTCCCTATGACTAAAAAATTATCCCCCTATCTGAAATTGGAGGCATTTGCCTCCGGACCCATCCTATCTGGACGCCCCTGCCTCTCTCTGGTCACTATGGTAACCGGACTCGGACCTCGATTTCTGAACATCGACTGGACATCGCTCTCTGAACAGCAGCCAACCCCTCTGATACGACGCAGCCTTCGTGAATAAGCTGGTGCCTTGCGCCTAGCATTGGATTATCTTAGCTTGAATTCTGAAGCGCTTTATAAATTTGGAGTTTAAGACAACGATTGCTTACACGGTTTTAAATGCCCTGGCATTCGTGAGGAAGCGTTAGTTGCATCATACAATTGCATTCGGAAGGTCAAGCCTAGGCTTGAGGTTCAATTTTTGAATAATGCTTCATTGTTCATGCTAGCTATTGACGCCGTTTTGCCATAATAAAATTTATGCGCTTCAATTTTAAAGGAAGATATATTATTTATTTGAGTAGAGTCAAATGATGTTGAGAGATTCACTATAGAAAATGTCTGCAAACCTTGTATTTGATTGGTAGCACAATTGTCCGTAAGAAAAACGTGTTTCATTTACTTTTTGTGGTTCTAGAAAGACTGGAGACTACACGCACGAAAGGCAATAAGGCGGGCATAAAATGCGGACACCGTTTTCAAAGAGTAGTCTATATACATGTATATCTCGTATTGAATTAGCCGTCAAAGATGACGCTAAATTGCAGTATACGATATATGTTTACACTTTTCGCCAAATGATAGAGTAACAAGTCCGCTATTTATAAGCGTCGGTGGCGATGCACATCCGCTTCTAGGTAGGCTACTCTGTCGAATTGACCAATCCCACCATGAGGCTCAGTATATATACATAGATTACACGTTGTACTTGCACAGTTGCTTCCTGGGGCGTTTCTATAGGTCGCAGATCCCCAGGCACTCTTCGTATACCACAGCCGATAGCTTTGAAATTGAAAAACTGTTTTTAGTACGGGAAATGACATCTTGAAGACGTCATGTGCGTAACCAGGTTTTAGCTGCGAGGACATTAAAAAGGCGCCAACTTTTAAAGTTATAATTTGAAATAACAAAATTCGTAATAATGGTAAACACTTAGCCTATTATAACAGTTTTATAATGTATATTGTCTATAGTGCTATAATTATAGAATACAGTCAAATTGAAAAGCAAAAAGGTTTAATAGTGTCATGATTATGTACTAATTCTCATCCAGCTCAGTAGCTTCTTTCTCGGTCTGCTCGAATTCTGATTCGAATTTATTTCGCCTGCTTCTAATGTTATTTTCAAAAACCTGAATCAAAAGTTATTAACAAATAAATACTACTTTGCTGTAAATATATGGATAAATTGGAAGCAATATGCTGATTTTTTTAAATATTAAAAGAACTAAAACTTTGTTGAGTCTCAATTGTAGCAAGAATTTCCGTTGCCTCTGCAATCTGTTTAGTGGTACAGTTTTCAATTTCACCATCAACAATTCCTTGTAAGGCAAGGACCAGTGCAACTAAGTTTGATCTATTTTCTGGACGCCCATCTGGTATCACAAAGTCGTTTAAGAGTCAATGAAAAGATTGTGTATTTTGGCGTTCTTCTTTTTTAGAATTGAAAGACGAGGTAAATTGCCGGAAAAGTAAATATCTAAATATTTCACTATAAATTTCCTAAAATGGCGTCATTTTTCTGCAAATGTTCTCAGTGGGAGCGGTCGCTCCCTCTGCACCCCCTAGCTACGCTATTGTGTGTGATTTTGCTAGTGCAAAGGACCGTAAAGTTGATACAGCGCAAGGTTTTGCTCAACTTAACTTTAACTTAATATACTTAAATTAAAATGTTTCAATACAATTAAACAAATTATTAAATTAGAATTTAAAATGTTCTCTTCTTTAATTTCCCGTACGAAAAAAATTATACTAATAAACTTATTTAAAACTTAGTTTTCAATATCACATTTTCAGACAATAATATAGGCCCCTCTAAGGTTCGTATGTGACAGACTCGATGCGTACTGGATAATGTGTGGCACGGTCGCTGATTGGTTAGAGCGGTCGACCAGTAACTCTGAGTGAGCGAGTTCGACACTCGTCCGAGGTGCCACTGTGTAGGGACCTTGAACAAGTGCTACGCTCACAATTGCTCTGCAGTTACTGTAGCCTACAACTGCAATTGCGCCGTCGAGGCGTGTGCACTTTTGAGCATAAGATGTTGGAAGAAGGGCGATATCAAATTCCCAGAATAAATAAAATTTTAAAAATGCACCACAATCCACTGGTTGCATCTCATCGACTTTCTAACTCGACCACTTTAATCTTCAGGGTCAAAGGTCAGGGCCAATAGATAACTGTAGCCGACCATTTTTAGAGTGCGACGTCCACAAGCCTTTGCCGTGACTGAGATCCTGTGTAATTGTAATGTATTTAAAGTTTGTTATATAATATAATATCTTTGTTTAATGACAAATCATAGTTTGATTACATGTATAGTATGAACGGATGACAACAAGTTATTACACAAGTCGAATCTAACTGTGCAACAGTCATGCAAGGCTCCCTCACTTTGCACACATGATTTAACCAACGCAGCCACCTATCCATAGAAGGACTAGTCATTAGTGAGAATCTGACTTGTTTACTCTGTCTGCACACCAGTGTAGTGTATTATTCAGTTATTCATTACTCAGTAATGTAATCGAACATTTGCATATCGCCGCTCAACGGGCGTCTGTTTTTAGGCAATATATATAGATGACAGGAGAGTCTTAATTAGGTGTCTCCGGAACTGGAAAGGTCAGAGGGCACCCCGTTGCGTCACGGTACATTGTCAGGATTTGTATTGGACACAATGAGCGCCCGTTGTTCTGATAATAACATTTGAAAACGAAGGCGTTGAGTTAGGAGAGGATGGTAGCGAATAAGGACATCCGCAGCACGCTCGGTTTGTTTAACGATGTTCCGATTCTGTCTCTTCATTTACAACCAACGTGGGACGAATCAAGCGGGAACAGAGTATGCAGTGAGACTGAGAGAGCTGGTTAAAGAAACATTGAATTGTGACTTATGGTTAAAGAAGGAGCTAGTATCTTGAAATTTGCTGATACGCAATGCTTTATATATTCAGAGTTTACGATCACGACTGTCGCTAAGAAACTGTTAACGTTAGAAGGGCTTCACGGGGAGTGAGATCAATTCCCAATAACCCGCACAAGGCTGACACGTTCTTCCATTCTGTAGGCAGCAGAATTTGTTGAATTGAATGTGGGACGTGATGGGCGCCTTGTTTGAATGCCTTAAAATCAAATTCAATTCCTGTAACAAACTGTGATCATCCCTTCAAAGTAGGCTCATTTTCCATTGATACTCAGCATCTGGCAAAACTGGATGCGGAACTTGAGTGTAAAATTTAAAAAAAATAATAATTACTTCAACGACGATGAGCGTATACAGAAGGTTACCGAGAAACCATCAACACAACGCCGTCAGTTGCTAATGTGTTAGGGCTAATGTGTGGTCTGTGACGATTCAATCGACTTTCACTCAGGCAAATTGGACATTGTCGACATTGAGAAGGGTCGCGTCATTGGACGTTTGAACCTGTCCAAGGGCTGAGAACTTGAAAAGGAAGAAGACTGAAATTGCAAAGTGTGAAAGATAATTCTGAACTATTATTATTGTTACTATATCACGTCGTGGCTGCGTAGGCCCCTATGTTTTGCTAAATGCAAGATTTTTGACAGAATCCACCTCTCACTTCGTTATTCCAAGCCAAACGAAGACGACGACGATGATGAAGACGACGATTAAGAGTGCAAATACAAATAGCGGTGGTTGAGTGTGAGTTGTCAGGGCGATTGTGCGTTGCACTAGATGTGAGTGAGATAGTAATCAGATGGTCGTTGTAGATTGAGAATCAGCAGACTCTGAGTGCGTCGTAGTTGTCGCTTCGATAGGTGCATTCTTCCTGCTGACCAGAATGACTGACCACTGAACACTGACCGTCGCTCTCCCTCTCGGCAGCAGCATCCGCCTCCGTTGACATGGAGACTCAGCATCTTGCGAAACTGAATGCGGAACTTGAGATTGCACAGCGGGTAGATGAACGGGTTGAGGGCGGAGTTGAGGTACCCGATCCAGGTGACGGCCACCATGAGTCGTGGATCGACGCACGTCTCGCAGAAGGCGATGACCATGAAGCAGACGAAGTAGGGCAGGAAGCAGACCGTGAAGACGCCCATTATAACGCCCAGCTGACGCGCTGCCTTGATCTCCTTCGACAGAGCTGATCCATGCCCGCTGACCATGGCGTGGCGCCTGCGTTGTTGTGCTGTGGCTCCCATGACAACAGTCGGCCACTCGCCCCTTCCTCCTTCTCCTCCTCCACCTCCTTCTGCCCCGCCTCCTTCTCCTCCTCCTGACCATCCTCCTTTCCTTCCTGCCTTCATGTCTACTCTTCCATCTCGGCTCATCCGCATAGATCCATTCCCAGCGCAAGCGACGCGTGACGACTGGTCATGGTTTAGCAACGGCGGCCACAGCATCTTGACGCCAGGAGTGGCCATGTGTGAGTTCCTTCTAAAGTCCTGGTCCCCAATCGACGTCAGGGCGTCGAGGGACCTCGTTGCCTGGCGTTTCCACCTCTGGTCAGTCATCCAGACTCCGCGAGTTAGGTTTCTCTCAGCTGTTCCATCGTCAATTGACTCCTCGATGCCATTTGTGAGACGATGGCCATGAGATCCCCAGCCATCCGAAGGAACATTCTGTTGCTTCTGGTACGTCATCCGCCGCCCCGGATACTTCTCTAAGTAAGTTCTTCGAGTGCTTGTCTGTTGCATACTTCCACCTGCTCCTCGTCCTCGTCCTTGTCCTCCTCCTGTGGATCGGCTCTTCCCTCTTCCTCCTCCCTCTGGTCCACGAGTTCCTCTGGACATTTCGTCGTTACCCACCGCGCCGTCATTGTCCTCTTCATTGCTGCAGCAGCTGATGGCTTTCCTTCGCCTGCAGTACCAACATGTCGTCAGATGGCCACTCCCTGAACATCCCAGAGGAGACAGGGACGATGACCCACCTCGGGTTCGATTCCTCCTCGTCTTGAACAGCCTGACGCGACATCTGTCCAGGGCGAAAGAACTCTGTTCTTCGTTGATTCGGTTGGTGTGAAGCAGCGACAGAACGTCGTCCGAATCGAGGTTTATGTCGGCGGCACTTACGTGTGTGTGACTCGATGCGGAACGGAACCCGTTCCGTGCGCCACGATGATGCAATTGGTCTGCTTCAGAAGCCGAACAACATCGGTAGCAGGAGATGCGGCTGGTGCCCGCAGGATCACTGGACCGTGACGCTGATTCGCTTCTTGTGTGACCGCAATCAATAGTCTTCGTTGACTGATCGGTGCCGGTCTGTCCGTCGCTCGGTTCGCGTGGCAGCGCCGGATGAAGTACGGTCTGTCGCTTGAGGTCGTTGAGATCGACCCGTCGGCCGATCTCGAGGGCCGAGCGATGCCGGATCTCGACAAAGATCTTAGTGTAGAGGGCGTACATGACGGCCAGAGGCAGGTAATAGTTAAGAATGGCCGTCGTTATTTTGAGCGCTGTATTCTTCGCATATTCCGTGTCGCAGGTGTCGTCACGCACCGTTCTGACGCCGTCGTTGACGAAGTGGTGCCAACCGACGATCGGGATGATCCAGAGGAACGACAGGAACCACACAAATGAGATCATCATCAGACCTACAACCAACCACGGGCGACTGTCACCAATACGATGTTGTCGTCATGATTATAATACACTAGATGTTTGCCCGTCTCAAAACGGTAAAATTGTATTTGAGTTTTTTAAATGAATGCTAAAATCGATCACTTAATCAACATACATGTATTTTCAGTTTCAGTTACTAACGGAAATAAATCAATTCGAATCATTTTTATTTTCGAATAATTAATTACAGGAGAATTTAATAAACAGAGGAACAAAAGAAAGAGTCAAAAGACTGCAAAGTCAACCAATTCAATTCCAATCTTGTGACTGTCGTCAAAAACGCGTCAAGAACGAATTTCAGAGATTTGCCTTCTTAATTTAGAAACATTGAAATGTCAAACGAAAGCACGCTTTGTGCCCCATGTCTTCTCTTCAGCGCTGACTAGCAGTGTGTTAGTCGCTGGCTACACTAAACTCGAGGAAACAGCTGTCTCTGACCTGATGCGCGGACTCGAGCGTGCCAAGTGCGTGGTCCGAATATTATGATTGACTAATATTATTATTATAGGCACATCTCTGGTATTGTAGGCCTATTATTTAAATGGACACTATTATGAGCATGTTTGTCACGCAGCGATCACTATCATGATTATGGCCATTGCTATAATAACTGTTATAATCGCGATCACCAGAGTGATAATAAAAGTAATTATCAGTATGATCCCTATATCATCCTCAAACGTCAGCACTAATTACTACCACAACGCAAATACCACTAGAGATGAACAGTTTAACTAAAACTAATATCAAAATAATATAACAAACGACTATGAAACTGTGGCAGTAACGCATTTCACGTGTCCTTTATCGCAAGATGTTTATTGTTCAACCATTTTCATTCTGCCTACTGAAGCGTGTTTATGCATGGGGTGTGTTAGAGCTTAGAGGCGTTACACAAATATCACGCTGAATAATTTGAGGAGCAATGTCGAGTTCTGTAACTTCTATTATAAGGTTCTGTTATGGAGAAGCGGTCTTGTGTAACAGCGGCTGAGATGATCAGCCGCTGTGCGCAGCCTGTGAATACCAATTACGGAGACGTCAGCATCAATTACCAGTTACACGAAGTGGGGTCGGTCAAGCATCGGAATAGACAGACATCGAAATGCTGAACACAGTGTTTTCCCACTTGCCATTGATTAAATCGTTAGTAGAGAGTCGAGCACGTAGAAAATGTGTTATTCACGACGAAGACCAAATTATTGGTCGCCTTGCCTGATGCGTGTAAGGTAACACGTCACCGTTAAAGCCCAGAGGTGATCATGTGATCTGAGCTAAAGAATATCGTGTTGTTATGCTTGGAATTAGAGACATTAGGAAATCGGAAATCGGAATGATTCGCGAATTCTGTGAAGTGGATAGGTTTTATGGCTCCGTCTTTCGTCAAACCGATTCGCATGCATATGTAATGTAGTGTAATCAAGCATTTATATAAGGTGCAGGGTCAGTAATATCAGGCGCAGGGACTCTGGAAGACAGTTCCAAGCTTGAAGCATTTAAATCGCGACTTAACACATAATTATCTTTTCCAACAATCATACGACTGTAATTGACATTTTTTCTTGTGTACAGCGCTCTTTCTTTCGGCCTCGGCCCTGCTACGGCGCTATATAAATTGTCTGATCATCATTATTATTTTTATTATTAAGCTGAAGTGTGAACATAGGCAAAGCTCTTCGACTGGGCTGTGTCAGTGCGCATGCGCGGAACAACAAGAAGGCCGCGAGTGGAAGATCGCAAGGAAGCCCTTGCAGGTAAAGAGGACACTGAAGTTTAGAAAGATCTTAGGTAGGTCGGAGCCACCCCAAGTAAGCAGATGCGCATAAGGGAACTGGTTTTAAACTGTATACGCTGTTGAATAGGAAGTCAATGAAGTGTGTCCCAAATGAAGCATGACATATTGGCAAACTTTTGAATGCCACCTATGAGATGA
>OY365815.1:20584199-20624199 GCA_959347315.1 Bimastos eiseni
CAGCAGCAACGACAACAGCAACAACTGCAATAGCAGCAGCAGCAGCAGCAAAGGCAACAGCAACAGCTGCAATAGCAGCAGCAATGGCAACAGCGGCAACTGCAACAACTGCAATAGCAGCAGCAACGGCAACAGCGGTAGCAACAACGGCAATAGCGGCAACAACAACTGCAATAGCAACGGCAACAGCGGCAACTGCAACAACTACAATAGCAGCAGCAGCAGCAGCAAAGGCAACAGCAACAGCTGCAATAGCAGCAGCAATGGCAACAGCGGCAACTGCAACAACTGCAATAGCAGCAGCAACGGCAACAGCGGTAGCAACAACGGCAATAGCGGCGACAACAACAACTGCAATAGCAACGGCAACAGCGGTAACAGCAACTACGACAACAGCAGCAACAGCAACATATTAATATTATTGCAACAAATGAAGATGTACAACCGAGACTTCATCATGATCTGCTTCTGCAGCAATACTCGAACATCTAACGAGTTGTGTCCATCCTCAGCGTAAACTAATCCAGCAGATTCACTGATCCCTCGTCTGCGTATTATCTGTCCTTCAACTGTCCGTCACTTGTTGCATGCGTCGCATGGAACAACCATGGCTTTGTCCTTCACGGCTCCTATTCTGGATTATCATTCCACCACCTTTCCAGTTATCCATAGCCATCCTAAGCTCTGTCTGTCATAACTGGAGCCATCGACGCGTCTGAAACAGACTGCTACAGACCCAGTGATTAAGTTATCGTCTGACAATCATCATGCGAGATATATGGATCTCCATAGATTTGCCAATATCGACATAGACATAGATTATACAGATGCACACTCACATATAGAGATACAGTTAGGCAGACACACAGTTTCGAAGAGAAGCGAGATGACGATTGTATAAATCGTTGGGACCGGTCCGATGATTATTTGGATGGGGTTTGGACATGCTAATATGACAAGTAATGTTATGTTATACCAAGTAAAACAAGCACTGGTGGATATATTCGTTTCTCCTATTCATTCTTCCTTACCCGTCTCATCGACTTCTTCTCTGACCTCAGTTGATGACGTGACATCTCTTCATCGTGTTGATATAATTATTTTGGTCTTCCTCCTTCTCCAACTCATATTCTCTATCCACAGTAATCTGCCTACTTATTTGCGTTCGACTCACTCCAGATGATGTTTCCTCTGGAGTGATCTGCGTCGTTTATGACTGCACTTGTCATCTAAATCGGTTGTCATCTTAAGGTCACCCGCTTTGCCTATGTTAATTTCTCATTTCGGCCTTGTTCGTGTTACTTTCATTACCTTATTATTACCCACCTGTGTGTGAATTCGATAGGAATGGCAGAAAATTAACACTATATTTTACAAATTTATATATTATTTCTAAAACTTTTATATAAGTAGTAAGTTTTTTTAAATGTTCTGTTGTCACTCATGTAAGCATTTCTGCGTTATTTTCAAAGTGTGTTATTTCTAAATAAGCAAATATCTCATCATCAAATCTCTATTCACCTCTCCAGTGCCACTTGTAGGCTTCAAATATCCATTAAGTTCGCTAAGAAACTAGTGAGCGCTGTGCAAGTGGTGATATTAACAGAGTTTCAGCAATAGATTAATCAATTTCCTTAAGTTGAACATCTGACGTGCCGAAGTCAAGGTAGAACTGTTCTCGTCCTTTGTTTAATCCTCACCTTTGTATTGTTGATGCGAGAGGGTTGGGACCCAATGGGAGGATTAGTAGTTCGCTGATGCGACGTATTACATGTAGGCTCCACTAATGCTAATAAAGATGTTGTCGATAAGCAGCTTACGCAATTTCCTTTCTGGCAGCGCTAAGCTCAGCTGAAATCTTCGCGGGCTTTGTTCACCTCTTAAGAGTGAAACTGGCCTGAAACCTTAAGACTGGTGTCATGAAGAGTACTGCTAATCGATGGTCGTAGGGCAAGATCGTTGATGGCCATGGCTGGTCCACAGTTTCCCTTTATCAGGGTATGTTTCCGACAAAGACGGTCGCTGAAGAGGTCTGTATCCGATCATCCCAAAGGCACCAATAATGTCTCCAGAGAAACCGAAGCGCATGCGCATAACGCGCAGTCCACAAAGCTACACCTCAATCTCTCTCTATGCCTAGCACAGTTTGCTCTGGCTCCTTGGAAAACGTTGCCGTGGTCGCGGATTATTTGCGTCGTAGAGAGCATTCACTCATTCACTGCGCATACCTCTAGCGTTTTGCATCATAGACCTACGCTCCTTATTCCTAGACATGCTTCGATGTGCGATAATGCGTTCCTCAGCGAATGCATCAGAAAGAGGGCAAGCGATCACATCGCTCATCATCCAGAGGGAGGTTGAGGGAGTGAGGGGAAATTCACTTTCTTACAATTTCAATCACTTCTAACTGCAATTCAAAATCAAGAGCCTACGCTACTTACCTGTCAGCCTAAGACAATATATATATATATATACACATGCATAAATATTCCTACACATATATTATTATATACACATGCCATGCATACACTCATACATAATTATGTACATATAAATAAATATATTTATATACAAATATTATTAGCTACTATGACTGAATGAAGAAAAGGTTCCAGAGGTTTATAATTAATATAAGTTTAATTTTTAACAAAACAGTACAGAGGACATCTTTCACCTGGTACAGAAACACGCCACAAGACACAAGACTTCAACAGAGAGTCCTGGGGCGAGTAGGCCTACGCATGCAACAGGGACTACGAGAGAGAGAGAGAGAGAGAGAGAGAGAGAGAGAGAGAGAGAGAGAGAGAGAGAGAGAGAGAGAGAGAGAGAGAGCTAATCGGTTGGCCTCAGACGACACGAAACACAGAGAGCAACAAAAATCATATCTTAAGCCAGGTGCATTAGTGTAACTTCTTATTAATTTAAGTATACACTATAAATATTATGACAGAAATTCTCAACCATTGCGACATAGCGACTACAGCTGAATCCGTCAACCACCTTATTAATAAAGAAGAAGCCTAACATTATTATATTACGATTATCATTATTATATTGTATATACACGAATATTCGTCATTCATGCAGATACGCATAAAGGAGTCCTACAATGAAGAGCATTTTCATATCTTTCGCATCTTTCGCATAGAATGAGAGTCGATGGTAAATGACTGTAGCCGTAGACTACATTAAAGAGCCGACGAAGCGCCATCCGACAGACAGCGATGATGCCTTCAGGATATTTAGTTACAACAGCAGCAGAAACCTGAAGAAGAATAAGAGGAAGAAGAAGAATAGGAAGAAGAAGAGGACGAGGACAAAGAAGTGGAAGAGGAAGAAGAGGACGAAGAAGAAGAAGAACAGGAACAGGAACAAGAGGAAGAATAGGAAGAGGAAGAGGACAGAAGTGGAAGAGGAAGAAGAGGACGAAGAAGAAGAAGAGAAAGAAGAAGAAGAAGAAGAGAAGTCTCTTGAACTAGCCCTGATGCAGCCATTGGCATACGTAGTGCCAGTGACTTCATTTCTTAGCCTCGGCATATGAGAACCGGTCGTCAGTCATCTCCCGTGCCATCTCATCCCAGCGACAACCAATTTAAACCAGTTTGTCAAGCGGAACAACAATGGGACCAAACATACGTCCTTCCTATTTTCATCGTCATATGACGCGTGTATCTTTTCAATCAGAGACGTCTATTCCCCGGATGAAACGATGCCCTGCGTGCGTTAAAGAAGGCCGACAAAGAGAAGGAGAAGGAGGAGAAGGAAAAGAAGGAGGAGGAGAAGGAGAAGGATAAGAAGGAGGGGCACGAGGTGGAGAAGAAAGAGAAGGAGAAGGAGAAGTAGGATAGAAAGGATGATGACAAGTGAATCAATTCCAATGAAATCGATGGTTCCATCACTGTAGGGTGTCGGCGAAGAAACGATTCAACATAGAATTGTTTTCACAAATACGATCACCTCCACGATCAATTCCAAGATCACTTCCGCAATGATGATCACAACCATGATCACCTCCTCAATGACGATCATTTCCACGATGATGGTCACCTCAGTGATCACTTATACATAGACGAGAACACAGTGGTGAAAGAAATCATGACCGTGAAAATGACCCTGACATCTTCATTCAGCTCTACGTTCACATTCCTGACAACTCACCCAACCGAAAACTTATCCATCGAGTCCTTCCAATACATCAGTCGATTAAGCTGATGCCACTTGAATATCCATTCATCCGATGACGAACTGGCTCTCATTGAATGCTAAGAGAAAGGAGACGACAGGGAGGAGAGGAAGGGAGAAGATAGACGAACAGAACTGAGGAAGAGGGAGGCAGGGAGGCGGAGAGAGAAATAGAGACAGACAGACATAGAGACAGACCGACAGAGACAGAGAAAGGCAGAGAGAGACAGAGAGAGACACAGAGAGAGGTAGGGCGAGATAGATAGATAGATAGACAGATAGAGGTAGGCATAGCAGAGCAGAAACAGCTATATATTCACAGGATGAGGTAGAACTAACACACAAGGGGAAAGAATCTTCCGACACGAAAAATGACTGGAACGACGAAATGTCGAATAAGTGCAACTGATTTTCGTCTGGTGAAGCAACAGAATAATGATAATAATAATAATAATAATAATAATAATAATAATAATAATAATAATAATCATAGTAATATTAATAAGGATGATAATCATAACGATAATAAAATAATGACAGAGGCCATCGGATACAGAAACGAGTAATAGTCTGAGAGTTATTAAGGAAAGATAAATACGCTCACTAACTGGGATACATGTGATATAATGACAAATTTTTACAATGGGTAAATGATGACTAAGCTTTAGTATCAATAATTATTGTATCAAAGGCTTGTCATAGATAAAAGTCGATAAGGTGACTTGCGGCTTGAAGGAGTAAGAAACCTAGTGACACCTATAGGCTATAACTCACCTGTGCCGTGTTGGCGTCAATGTGTTACAGACACTCATGCCGTGCAAACAAGGATAATGAGCTCTGTTGGAGAGGTCGCGAGAAAATGTCAGGATCTGACTAAGAACGTGTTGTGATGGAATTGAACCGCGTCAATCTCAAATTATGATGCACTATCATCAGTAGGAGAAGTGTCCTTTAGATAATAGACCTGCGGCATTCCTGTAATCATCCGGAGGCGTGCAAAAGTATAGTTAGGATGGAGACTGGATGCAGCTTGTAGTTAAAAAACACGGCGTGCATTTATGCAATGATATGCCTGCTGCCAATTCAACTATGACGAGTACACTGATCGTACACGTTCTGTGGGACGATGAGACGACGAGGTAGAGTATCGGAAATCCACACTCGAATGCAGAGGCTGAGAAATTAAAGTCGCTATAACACTTCAAGTCCTCAGGGTTATATATACATGTATATATAGTTGATTCAAGGATAGCTTTTCTTTTTCTTCTCTAAAAAATTGGGCCTTTGTCAAGATGCGTTTGGCTACATGCATGAATGTTCCAAGACAGTAAGCGTGTACGATGTGTTGTATTTCTGATATATACTGCATGACTGGTTTGGGTTATGCTAATGCCTATTATGCAATCTGGTATGATATGATGAGGCTCAAGGAAATCATTGCTTATATTGCAGCTCAGAGGAGACTGATGCAGTAGTGAGAGTGTTAAATAGATGTATTGTGTTGTCTGTTTGTGTCCAACTGCGCATATAAAGTAGACATTCTCATTTATATACCATGTCTGGTCCTCGAGTGATGTTTATTGCTTCTACTTTCGGAGTGACGCCACTGCTGAGTTGGTTTTACACATGGTTCATTTATTACGTGAATCAATGCGATTTGACAAGGATGTGATGAGTTTCGAGGGAAACACATGTTGCCATCAGGTTGTACCTTGGTGACATTAAGTCGTACCTTGGTGACATTAAGTCGTACCTTGGTGACATTAAGTCGTGCCTTGGTGACATAAGTCGTACCTTGTGTCGTCTTATTCCTATGTTTAGCGGAAGGTTGGTCTGAAGGAGGTCCGGGTGGCTGTCAAGGCGGTTGTCGTTTAGGTTGAGAATTGGAAGGCAGGTGATCAGATTAATCGGAGGAGTTCTTGAGAAGGTGAGGCTTCAGTTTCGAGTGGAAAGCCCGAAGAGTGATGGATGGAAGAGCCCGCGGTGGGTGATTGGCAGCGATGGTGGAGGAACAAATGAGTGCGGAATTCAGAATGGAAATCGTCCCAGAGACGTTGTGCATTGTTGGATATGACTCGTTTGGAGGCCTCGAGATGAGAAGTTACTGGATGGTC
The DNA here is from genome assembly GCA_959347315.1 of Bimastos eiseni. Lineage (NCBI taxonomy): Eukaryota > Metazoa > Annelida > Clitellata > Crassiclitellata > Lumbricidae > Bimastos > Bimastos eiseni. The sequence goes on from OY365815.1 coordinate 20,590,496, forward strand.
GATGAAGACTAGAATGATCGGTTATATCGGGTTGACTGAACGGTGATGAGTTTGCGATGATATTTGAGCTGTAGTTAATGTTTAAATATGTTACTATATTTGCGGATGAGCGATATGCAAATGTCGATATAATAGACAGAGGATGGAGAGAAAAACTTACGGTCTGTAGTCGAGGTTCCATTCGGACGGCGTGAAGGACCATTGCGTTGCCAATGAAGGTGATGAGGCAGAGACCGAAGAGGATCAATCCAAGACAGATGCTGCCGATCTGTTCCTCCAGACTCTGCCAATGACCTTCTTCGTCTTCTTCTGTCTCATTCTGTCGAGTGACCGCCTCTGTGCTGGAATTCCAATCAAAGCTTCCATCAATGTTGAATTGCACAGATGTCTGCGACAGATGATCGCGTCCGTCCAATGTAGACTGAGACAAAGGATGAAGCTCAATAGTTGGGGAACCCATTGTACTGAAAGGGATCACAGTCGAATTCCATTCCATCTCTCCTCTTCTTCCTCAGTTGCTGCAGACATAAGACAAGAACTCGTTCATTTATTAACTCATAACTAAGCAGTTTACAGTCAACCGGTTTACTATCATAGATGTCGATGCTAGTCACTTTACATTAATCAAAGATGTCAATGTTGCTTATGATGCAAAGTTGCGATGTTGGCGCAGTTGCCACAGTTGACCAGATGCACAGCATCAGCAGCAGCAGCAGATGATCCGATGGCATTTCTACTCTTTCTCTTAGTCTTCCGTTCTCCTTCCGATCACTTCTGTCATCTCCACTTTATCCTCTTCCTCCTCTTCCTCCTTGCAGGCGCAGAATCGTCGTTCATGTATGGTACTATTCCGAGTCTATATATACTTCGTCGCCGGATGGATGCAACCGATGCCGATCCATTGCAGCCGACCCATTCAGAAATATCGACCCATTCAAAAACATCGACCCATTCAGAAATACGACCTATTCAGGAACATCGACCCAATCAGAGATACGACCCATTCAGAAACATCGACCCATTCAAAAACATCGACCCATTCAGAATCAGCACCATTCTCGGCAATCGCCGGTGATGAATGCGGAGACATTTCTAGAATAAAATGGAGTGGTAGAAGTAGGATGACGAGAAAAAGGAGGAGAAGGAGAAGGATGAGTGAGGAAGGTGGCTTATGCTGTACGTGTCATAATTGGCGTCGTTCATATGTTTCCGTAGGACTCGAACTTAACTGTCGGCAGCCATGCTTTACGCCCATTAATTGCTGCCAAGTTTCTTTTCAAAAGCTGTTAGAGTTTCCGCTCAGACGGCAGGCCTTCTATTCTGCAAATCATTTCATAACGAATACTAAATCTTGTACTTAAGAATATAGCTCTGGCTTTATGTATGACTAATACATTATTCTAAAATATTCTCTCCACGGATCTCACATTCAAGGTTTCCACTCTCCAAGCAATCGGTAACAGCATCATGGACTGAACATAGGCTATAGTATACTGCGGCCAAATGTTTGCGGTATAATTTTAACTGTTACTAATAATTGTAATCAAGCATGAACTGGTGGAGCAGTATGCTCAGTGGAAATTTGCTAAAGAAGTACAGTACACGATACAAGAGAAAGGGATTTATGCATCTACAGAATGCAATGCCTCGTTAGACATTAAACTTCTGGACGAACCGTCTTCATATGGACTCCATTCTCTTACTCTGTATTACAAGACCTTGCGGTCAACTCAAGCATCTTGATCGGGTTTTAGGAATGAAACTATAAATAGGACGCAGTAACGAATTGCTCGAGTGAATTGATCTGTGCTAAATGGCATCCTTCACATGATTGGCCAGCGACAGTCAATATATTGTCCACTGAACAAAACGGAATTTCATCGTTCATATAAAGCAGTGCATCGATCAGCTCAGGAAACTGACTACAACCTTTACGTTAGTCTCATCGGATGACACCCAACGCTTGCATGGTGACGTCTGTATGTACGTTGAGTCGCTGATATGCCTAACTTAGCAGAACGACCGCGCTCGTAAATAAGCTGGTGCCGCGCGATTTGCCTGGAGTGGCGCTTTACAAATTGGTAGCGATTACGACAAGCATAAATCAATTTATGGTATAATCTAAACTCTGATTTTACAAGCTATATACTATGAGATTTCAGGTGCGAAACGATCAGATTAGAGCATTGTTATTGGGATTAGATTACAGATCATTCCACGATGCATGGCTACAGTCACTGTTAGATAGACGTTGGCTGTATCCGGCATCTGCAAATACAACTCAACGACTCACTCGACGAGACAATGGCATAGGTCGTATAAGCAATGTCTGCCGTAAAACCGTCATCATATAAATGCTCGTTTTAGTTAAAAGACACTGTGGGATCACAAAGATCATTGGCGTCACCCTCCTTCTTTATCCAGGCTTAGGACTGGCACTGCTAGATTGTATACATACGACCACCTACATTTTACGTCAATCGTTTCATCACGCGTCTTGTGAAGGGACGAAGCCAATAACGCATGCATTGTATTAGGCCAATTAATGTACTCTAGGATGTGTCTAGCAACATAATTATTATAGTGGGAATTTGTCCCCTTAGAATCCCTTTTGTAACCTAATGATCTAAAATAAAATCAGCTTTTATTACTTGAAACTAATGTAAATCAAGCCATAAAAATGTTTGAACAGTCTGTGAATAATTATCAATTGGATACAATTAGCGGATTGATTGATTGATTGAATAGAAAGATGGATGGACGTCGTTTCTCCATCCGTCTATTTGTCTATTTGTCGGTCCGTCCATCTGATCTTCGTTCAAATGGTTCAACCTCTGCACCCGTCCTTGAGAACTTGCATATGATGCAATGAAGCCTTTTTTCTGATCCGGTCGTAGAGTCAAGCAATTATTCATCTGAGTTTCCTTCGTTCCGGGCTATTCACATTCGGTGGATGAAACCGGAAGAGATAAGCCACGGCTAAAGACAATAACTCAACCGCAACCGAAGAACCAGGTTTCTTCTTCATGCCGCTCATTCTGATCTTCTCACACAACTTTCTTCTGCATATCTTCATTCTTCCCTCCTTTCTCCTCCTCTTCTTCTTCTTCTTTTTCTTCTTCTTCTTCTCCTTCTTCTTTTTAATTTTCTTCTTCCTCTTTTTCTTCTTTTCTACTTCTCCTCCTTCTCCTCCTTCTTTCTTCTACTCTTTTCCTCCTCTTCTTCTTCCTCTTTCTCTCCTCCCTACTCTTCTTCTTCCTCCTCATCGTCCTCATTCAGTCTTGAACTCTAGGGTATTCACAGGTCTCTGATTCTGAGGTATACCATCCATTGCGCGATACCTTTGACCAATGTCAACTCAATTCAGGTACTCGAATTGACGTTTCAAACTGGCAATACTTCGCAGCCAATAAATGGGCTCAACAGAAAAAGACCGATATTGCTCAAAATCCGCCAAAAGATTCACGTTTGCTCGTACATTACAACGATTGAGTTTTCATTTCACCTTTCCTCGATTCCATCATTATGCCCTACACTCTTTTACGGTATTTCGCGCCATAGATGAGTACCCGCCGGGCCCGCCGCCAGTTAAGCCATTATCATACCGTTATTATACCATTACTGTACCATTATTATACCCTTATTGTACCATTATTGTACCATTATTATACCATTATTATATTTTATTATACCGTCAATATACCATTATTGTACCGTTAATATACCATTATTATATCATTATTATACCATTATTATTACCATTATTATACCATTATTACTTTCGTCATATCATTATACCATCATTATACCATTATCATACCTTATGTGTAACGCACTAACACAACAATCTGACGATCAAGCAACAATCGATTTATAGCTGAGCAATTGAGAGTAACAGATTCCCTCAAGGCTCCTAGACTTTAAAGGGGCAGCTCGACCTTGCAGTTTAACGCAGTCTGTGATTGAAAATTGACAGGATCCCATTTAGCCTGTCATCGACTGGGAAAATCTTTAATTCAGTGATAGAAAAGTGAGAAGTGATCGTGGAGTTACATCGATTGTCATAACACAGAGATGCTTTGCAACCAATCGAATTCGTGTCCTGGTCAGAGGTCAAGAGATGCTCGATATATATATATATATATATATATATATAACAGCCGTACTAAATATTCGCTTCGTATTCGCTTCGGAGCCGAATAGTGGACCAAATAGTTATTCGGTATTCGATCGAATATCGGACCGAATACGAATAATGGTCACGTGACATATATTTCTGCACAAGTGGCGGCTGCTAAACCGAGTGGACCGAAGCAACTCTCTAGTGTCTGGACAACGGTATCACGGTATCAGCCGCTTCATTTCTAAGTTCAGGCTTAGCTAAATTTGTGCAATTCCTAGTTCACACAGACTGGCAGAAGGATGCAAGCATCACATGTAGTTAACTGTTTACTTTTAGTTTATGTATTAAATTTACTGAACTGAAACTTTTGCTGACATATGAAATTTTTTAATTTGTCGGTAGACTTATTTTTTTACACTATTCGCTTTCGTATTCGGCCGATGAGTTGATTCAATTATTCGTGCATATATACTAATATATTTACTCTATGCATCGATATATATATATATGTATGCACATGTATATATAATAAGAAACCTTGGAGCAAATGTTCCATCAAAAAGTAAGGGGAAGATCTCATTGCGAATTTAATGCGAGCTTATTTAAACAGTTATTTTGCCAATAAAAATCTTTTTATTATTTGCAATTGAGCCATTCTGTTCTATTCTACAGTGTCCTTGTGTGTGCTTCATTAACATGGTTCAATCCATTATTCATCCTTAAATGACATCAGTCAGTCAAAATTTGATGGGAATTTGCTCCAATGACTTAGCGGGGATTAAATTACTCCAATGACTATGGGGGATAGACGCCTCTGTCAGCCTCGCTTCAGGGAACATTTTTTTCTATTCAACTGGAAATTTTCCTATTATACAATGCGATACAATACGATACAATACAAATGGAATTTGATCATGTGCTCATTACAAAAGTACAGAAGTGCATATTGAAGCCCGGCGACCATTGCGAGCCACAGACTGATTGGAAGAGGTAGATTCTGTAAAAGATTTTTTCACTTAGAGAGTTGCGAACAAGCAGGAGGTAGAGTGTTCCAGATAGATTTAGGCCCTAATCCGAGCATTGCATACCATTTGAACTTTGTGTTCTAAATTACACTTAACATGATTTATGCCAGTGTTAATAGTTGCTGTGTGGTCTCTTTTGAACTGACAATGCTTGAATTTTAATCGCATGTATACAATCAAACAGAAAAACTACACTTCTGTTCTGTCTTATACCAGAACTATCCATTCCATTGGCCTGTATCAGGGGCATCCATGTAGGAGGAGGGGTCCTGAGGAAAATGCCTCTAATTTCAGGTAGAGGGGTATTATTTGGTCGGGGGATATCTTGCCTTATCGACACTTGGAATCGGGGTTTGCCTCCTTCACTCCAGAGGGGTTTGACGCCTCTGGCTTATATACAGTGCCACTGCAAACAGACGCACTGAAGATAAATCTGAGTTAAACCGATAGACAGGTTTGCTTAATATAATAAATCTAGAGTACCCAATGGGAACGCCTGCAAGATACAAAGATTATCTATACTAGAAGCAGAACAAACACAGCATTTTATGTTCCGGAAGAGCGGTGACACAATGTCAAGCAATCTGATTTTATGTGATGCAGTATAAGTTCATGACACACTTGATGCCTTTTCGCCTTCCTCAGGGTCAAATTCGACGCACACTGACGGACATTGAGAGGTCGAAGTATCCTATGCGCTCGATCGACCTGTCACCAACATCATCAACATCAGTTCATCTTCTTGTCCGTCTCTCTGACATTGGATCTGTGCTTATGGACGCTGAAGCTTCTGCAGTTTGTTAATTAAGGACTGAGCTACAAAATGCCTCAAAAACGTCACTGCCTTAGCATGTACTCAACCATCCAATCTGTAGTTAATGCGTTTATATTTTAACGAAGCATTCATAAAAAAGATAATTAACGTCCAACTAAGCACATAATTATATGCATAGTCATCGTTTTCCTCGTTCTTATCAGATCGTTTTAATTGGTCTTTGGGCTCATTTTTGTCGAAAGAAGAACCCACGCTTTCCAAGATTTTCCATAACGACCCTTTCTTCCTACAAAAACGCTTCAGTTTGCTCTAACTCATTTTTTTATCTCATCCACGCGTTCGTGTAACGGCCAGTCCAGTGGCGACGCACTCTGCAGTTGTCGGCTACCCAATAAAACTAAAATGGAGAAGCAAGGAAGAAGGAAGTGGTGGGGAGATGGGTTGGGCCATGAAAAGAGTGAAAAGGAAAAGGAGAACGAAAGGACGAGGAATGGAGAAGACTCACTTAGGATCGTCGTGTTCTTATACGTTATTGTCCAGAGGTGGAGTAGCAACGTCACTATTCTTCCTTCATTGACGCGTTGACTTGAATTGGTCCCCGCTGCCTCAGTTGAGACACAAGGCCAACTGTTTATGGAATGCCATAGGATGCTTCGCCTGGTCCTGCTGCTGATGAAGGGGAGGAAACTAGGGAGGGTAAGTAGGCCTACAGCAGGGTGGGGGATCTAATGGTCAGACATGCGGGTGAAAAAGAAAAGAGTGGGATGCATCGATGACAGTATGGACATTAAGACACGACTGTCCCGTGGCCGCCGTAACAATCCTCGCCATTGAATGGGGGAGTTAGAGTGGGATGAGCTTTAGGGAGATAACGGATAGATGTGGAAAAGGACAGAGGGTATTAGACGAACAGGCAGAATGAATGCTGTGTCGAATACGACGGAGCCAACTATACTGCGCGGCTACTATCGTTTACATGAAACGCGTGCCAGAATGACTACATGAGGTCACGTTGACCATATAGGGCCAGGATGACTGCTCGAGGCCACATTGACCACATAAAGCCAGAATGACTATATGAGGTCACATTGATCACATGAGACCAGAATGACTATAAGAGGCCACATTGCACTCATAACGCCAGAATGACTACATAAAACCAGAATATCAACATAAAGCCATAATGACTACATGAAGCCACATCGACCAGATAAGACCAGCATATCCACATATGTCCAGAATGACCACTTTTAAGCCAGAGTGTGACCACATTTGGCCAACATGACCACATTAGGCCAGATTGACCGGTGAATTGATAAGGGCAGAATGTCCAGATGAGTCCAGAATTACCATATAAGTCCCAGTCTGTTGGGCAATCGATCAAAGAGCTTCAAGGCGTCATTACTCCGTCCCTGTCATTCAGAGCTACTCTGGTCTCCCATTACTGCATCTGTCGTCCTTGAGCAGGGTTAGCGCAACCCACCTCAGCATGCACCCCATCATTCCTTCCGTTCTCTATCCCTCTGATGCAGTAGGTCATTGCGTTCGCTCTATTAATTGCAGAGCTCAAACAAATGAGTGTATGTGTTTGTGTCCGTGTGTCTTGTGTCTGTCTGTGTGTCTTGTGTCTGATAATCGGTGTATGTAGAAGATAATTTGTTACAATACAGTGTCGCTTAAATGCAACTAGGCCGATTATTAATATTGATGAAGGGATCATTTGAGACGGGTTAAACAGGGAATGCTGCAAGCAGTCATAAACGAACGACGTTGAAGTTAAGTTTGGTTTGAGTCACTATCGAAGTCTTTAAATCAAAATATTAATCGATATTGGTTGCTCTAGCTGTTGGCGCAACAACAACAGCTAGAGCAACCAATGAATTTGACCGTCGGCAGCCACGCAGGGCGCCCATTGCGCCATACATCTCGTTTTTAATAAACGTCGCCGCCTAGCCAAAGAAGGAAAGAAGTCAACCTAAGGGGGGATACGGGTCTCAATCTCGGTTCCTCAAGCGCTGCATCCATGTGTGTTCACCACTACTCTACGGCCGCAGTGCTGTAGGCTATAACACAGTGGCAGAGGTTAGGATGTGTACTTGTACCCAAAGTTCTATAGGGACAGCCAGCTGCCGTTAACGCATAATTATCAACATTTATTTTCTTCTGAAGTTTCACCGCATAACTTGCAAACTGGATCTTTAATTAACGCTGCTAAAAATTTGCCCGTAAGGACAACAGGATATATTCTAGTTGTGTTCACGCATTCGCTTCGTCGAATTTAGAGACGTATCCTGTTTGTCAGTGTTTGATGCTGCTTCAAAGATCATCGCACGCTGCTGCACCACTAAATGTCCCAGAAGAGACCGTACAGGCCCCATATTATCATATGGAACCCATAGATAACCCGCACATGTTCCTGTAAAATGCCGATGAAAATGCTGGTGGAGTGAATCTACATGTGTGTCAAAAGCAAAGACCGCCCAAGAGAGAGCCTGTTACCTTTACGCTATACCGGTAATAGTATACAACTCTCGTGCTTCCTTGATTGCTGTTAGTGCGGAACCTGAGAATAATATTCCATTTTAATCCCAGATGTAGGCTAACCCAAAGTGATTATTATGAGAAAATAACAGTGTAACGCAGACTTAAACACGATAGACAACTGATTGTAATTATATGTCGTTGAACAAATTTCAACAGAAGACGCATCAATGAAAGCAGTCATCATTATCATCACTATTATCATATCCTAGCTAGACATCTGCTAATTTCACGATTCACAATTCACAGTTCAATGATCATGCAATAGATTCATCCATATTAGATATATCTAATCGAGACGACAGGTATGCGAAATGAATATTCATATTTCGCGTCACTTCATATATAAAAAAACTAATGGCAATGCACACACCCAACTCTATGGCACACACATATATACACACATTGCATGCATGAAGGGAATCTGTCCCATGCAGTAAGTGGTGAAAGCTAAGGATTTCCTCTGATTCCGGCGTCTGATACTGGCACCGATCCTCTTTCATAGAATGACTGCTGCGAGTGTTGAGAAGGAGTTTGACGCAGAGAAGCCGCTTGAACGATACTCATCAGCTGAAGGCAAGGATCGACCCCTGAAACGACAACGAAGACAATTCAACAGCTGAATATCAGACGAGAGGAGAAAACTTCTCCACTCGCTGCACATTGTGCTCATTGCTCATCGTGCTCATTGCGCGCTCCTCTCAGCTCCTCTCACTGAATGAGAATTAAGGAGAAAGACGGAGACGAGAAGAGCAGAGCAGAGGAGCGGAGAGGAGATGAGCGTGCAATGATGATTCACGTATCAATCGATGATCTGAAGACCGGCGCTAAAGAAGCAGTTATCAGTGTGGGACCGCGGCCGGTTGGTTAGAGCAGTCGGCCCCGACGGCCCGTAACGTTCAGTGTGCGCTGAGCGACCGGGTTCGACCCTCGCCCGGGGAGTCACTGTGTAGGGACCTCGAGCAAGTCTTTCGCGCACAATTGCTCTGCGGCACAACTGCAATTGTGTCGTCGAGGTGTGTGCACTTCTGAGCAAAAACATGTTGGAAGGAGGGCGATATCAAATTTCAGAATAAATAAAAAATAAAGACGAACGATGGCAGAAAAGGACTTGGATAACCAGGCACTAAATAAGCCTCACATGTCTGTCTGCAAAACTCTGTATCTATCTGTCTCAGTCTGTATGTTTCTGTGTAACTGTCTCTCTGTCTGTTTCTATATGCCTGTTTCTCTGTCTATTTGTCTGTCAATACTGAGGCGGCCGACCAACGCCTCCTACGAGTTGTAATGGCGACTGAGGCGCATGTCCTCCGACGCCTCTTTCCGCCGGTAGTCCACAGAAGCCATAAACTACGCCCTATACTACACCCGTTTACTCTCCCAGTAAAAGATGACAGAAATTTTATCTCCAGGATTCTTTATAAATTCAAATTTGTAGCTCATAATAAATATTAGGCTTAATTGTACCTGTCATGACCCTCTCTGCCGATCTGGTGGCGAACTACGAATATTCACCTTTTGTAACTTACTGCGGTTTGTCAGTTTGTTTCTCATTAAACGAAGAGATACACAATGTCTGTATGTCTCTGTATGTCTCTGTATGTCTCTGTATGTCTCTGTATGTCTCTGTATGTCTCTGTATGTCTCTGTATGTCTCTGTATGTCTCTGTATGTCTCTGTATGTCTCTGTATGTCTCTGTATGTCTCTGTATGTCTCTGTATGTCTCTGTCTGTTTATTTACTTAGTCGACGAGCCACCTGGTCAAGACTCAATTCTGCTCGCATGACTGTATATAATTGTCAGTTATGTCACTGTTTTTATTAAGCGCCCTAGCAAAATTAGAGTGCTTTGCCATCTGATAATTCGATTTAATATAAAATAATAGTTTATCATACTGCTATGAATGAGCGCCGGGTTTACTAGCCCTATCTTCGTTGTCGACTATATATTTTGAGTACGTATATATTGACGAAAAAATGTTGAGTATATATAGATTGACGACTATATACATTAAGTATATATATATATACATTAAGTATATATATATATATACATTAAGTATATATATAGACGACTATGTATATATTGAGTATATATATATATGTATATCGACGACTATATATTGAACATATTATATCATATATTGACGATTATATATTGACGAATATAAATTGAGTATATTTGCGCCTATACCTCTCATGTTGGGAGGCAGAGGAAGTTCGCCACTGTCATCTTGATAGCACGTGCAACAGGGCATCATGTTGCACATGCAGCAGCAGATGATACGGAGTCTGGCAGCAGCCAGTTGACTGAATTCGATGCGAGGATAGTCGACCCGATAGCCGACCGATATGAGGACGCAATATCTCTCCGTCAACACCTTCCTGTGAGTCGACAAAACACAGATATATAGGTCTATATATGACGAACAGAAACCACAGCCAGTCAACATTCCAGAACAGCATGATGCAATCACATACAATGTATACATTGACATCAGAGGTGTAACAAGGTTTTGAAAAGGTCATCTAAAAACTATTGCGCGAAGCGCAGAAAAACTTGTTTTGCCCCCCACTTTTTGAGTTTTGCCTCCCCAGAAATTTGAAAAATGGGGGGCACAAATTATCTTAACCAAAGTCACTTTAAAAAGCCATTGGAGCAACATAAAAAAGAACCGATTTGGGGCCACATGGGGGGACTCTGAGCACTAAAACTGGGGGCCTTGTCCCCCAGTTTTGAAACTGGGCGGGGGCGGTGTACGTGTTATGCTGTACGTGTCATAATTGGCGTCGTTCATATGTTTCCGTAGGACTCGAACTTAACTGTCGGCAGCCATGCTTGACGCCCATTAAACGTTGCCAAGTTTCTTTTCAAAAGCTGTTAGTTTCCGCTCAGACTGCAGGCCTTCTATTTTGCAAATCATTTCATAACGAATACTAAATCTTGTACTTAAGAATATAGCCCTGGCTTTTGGTATGACTAATACATTGTTCTAAAATATGAACCATCGCGAAATTCTCTCCACGGATCTCAAATTCAAATTCTGCCCCCGCTTGTTACACCTCTGATTGACATCGTCTTAGATACTGCGCTGGCTCCCCGTTGAGAACACAATGACAATCGACACTCGGTTACTTTGGCCGGCGTCAACTGAGAAGCTCTATCTGTGTCAGATGGGTAGTCTATCATAGCGCCTTTTATTCTCTAGTCCATGTATATCTGCTATCGTGTCGCACCAGCAAGGCTACTCCAGACAATGGTGTGCTTCTCGAGCGAGCGTGTATGTACTAGACTTCTCTTATAGAATAATCTTCTCATTAAATTTCGCAATGTTTCCGCATTGAAGGCTAAGAAAACCTGTTGCACTCCCAAGAAATCTAACCCATTTCCCTGTGAGCTACAGTCAGGCATCGCCGTTTCGAAAGTTGCGTAAATGACGCTTTAAATGAGTATGACCATACCAACATATTATGTGAAGCGTACCCAGCAATATAGACTGGTGATAATGGCATGCACACCACATAGACTTAAATCGGGGGCGCGTTGCCCGGCATGATGAAGATGATGAAGAAGATCACGATGACCAAGATGACGACGACAATGATGAGGACGAATATGATGATGATGATGATGATGATGATGATAATGCCTACGACGATGATGATAACGATGCTGATGACTATGAATATGAATACGATTATGATTACGAATATGAATATGAATGACAGTGGTGGAGGTGGAGGTGGTGGTGGTGATGGTGATGGTAACGATGATGATGATTACGACGATGACGCTGCTGCTGATGATGCTGATGATGACGATGATGATGATGATGATGATGATGATGATGATGATGATGATGATGATGTTGATGATGATGATACGAACCGGTCTGCTTCGACAGTAGCGACGAATGCCATTCCGAGGAGGAAGACGATAATGCAAAGGAAAGCGACGATCGTCACTGGTCTCATGAAGATGGACATGGATAACAGTTCAGCAACAACAGGTGGATTCATCACCGACGAACTCTCCGTGTTCAAGGTCACTGAAAGCAAATCAATTATAATTCTAATTAACAGTCATCTCATGATATTTACGAGTTCAGCTGAGGCCGACTAAACGATCAGACTGGACAAGTAGGACATACTGGACAGAGTAAATGGCATTGTCCTCCTCAATTGACCATCTAAGCCACTTATCATCTCTCTGTCTGCGATCCATTGGTTTGTAATAATGTACGACGTGCGTATAGTTAAATAGTGCTCTACTTTGAACTCACCAGTCACTACTCACAGCTGACAATCCAAGACCCCACGTAAAACCATGTATGTCTGTATTTATGTGTGTCTGCATGTGTGTGTATGTATGTGATATCAGTGGTGGTGGTGGGTGATGATGATGATGATGACGACATAAAGGTAGGAAATGAAAGAGTTACCTTCGCAGTTGTCGCCCATGTATCCGCTGGTGCAGAGGCATAAGTAGCCCCTTGTATTAATAGTGCTTCGCTGACATTCTCCGTTATGGAGACACGGTTCAACCTCGCATTCGGGAGCATCTGAACACAGAACAGGTCCAATTAAGATCCAACGAACAAGAGCCTCAAAAAACTCATCTGCACATAGAAATAAATAGGTCCACATTTACAAAGGAACGAAGATTCAAATATCCCCAAGGCTCCCAGAGCTCACACTTATTTATTTTTATTATGATATTTGATATCGCCCTTCTTTCAAAATTTTTTGCTCAGAAGTGCATACACACGCCTCGACGGCGCAACTACAGTTGTACTGCAGAGCAATTGTGTGCGAAGGACTTACTCAAGATCCCTACAGTTACTGACGTCTCTGACGATGGCCGAACCCTCTCACTCAACGAACCCTGAGCGTTACGGCCCGACCGCTCGATCCAATCGGCCGCCGTGTCATGCTAAATACAGTGGAAGAGCGTAGAGCTCAACAGAAGACTAAGTCGTATAAGTAAGGTTGAAATCTTCTACCCTGGATTTGAGCCTCAGACCAGTATAAATATACTCATTTATATAGGATTATAATTTATATGACGAAGCTCAACAGCATATATAAATATATAATAATTTATACACAAATATATATTACAACCGGCAAGACTACTCGTCGACATCGTCGCCGTGATTGCGAGTGTTATATATAGACAGTCGCCGCTTTACCCTATCGATGCAACTTGGCCTAAAGACTCAGAACATCCTAATGTCTTTTGTCAGTTGTCGACGCGAATCCGTTCATTGATTCCACGCTTGTGCGTGGGCCCACCACTGGTTACTCTCTTCAGCTCATTGAGCGCTGTTTTGCTAACTCATGTAGGCCCTATTATATTCGCTCATATAATGACATCTAGCATCATAATTTATAGGCCAGCGTAGAGAGCGCAGCGTCTCTGAATCGATATACATGTAGGTCTATATTGGAACGGTACCATACTAACGTTCGAGTACACTACATTACATTACACCTAGATATACATATGTCATATACATATATACATTATACAAAAATACAGGCTATTTAACATAAAAGATGAGTGCCTAGAGCCTCAAATTTGGATTGTGTCTAATTGCGTACCGTAATCGCAGAATTCTCCGTAAAAGCCTTTTTTACAGGTGCACATCGTCGCCTCTCCGTTGAGTATCCCTGGCATTGAGCAGACTCCACCATTCCTACAGGGATTCACTTCGCATCCCTTTGATTCACCTGTCTTCACCCTGGTCGTCACCAACGGCTCCTCTGTCCTCGGCTGCTGTTGCTGGGAGACAGGCGCCGCAGCCTGTGAGTTAAGGTTCAGCTTCAGCAGATCGACCTTGTACTGAGCCATTTCTGCCGGTGTCGCTCGTCCTTCGCTGATCCTCTTGGCATCGTCGCTTGTGATTCTTTTGGCATGGATTAGGCGACTGATTTCATCACCGGTTAATAGATTGGGAAAAGCAGAGATGATGGCGACGCCCAGCAGCAGGACCAACGCGCATTCACAGCCTCCTTTTTCTCCGCCACAAAACAGTCTCATCGCATCCATAAAACATTTCTCTTTCACATATTAGAAAATGACGATTCTAGTCTATTGTAACCCATAGCAACTCATGTCGCGCGATGATGTTTCATCGACACGAAAGTAAAAACCTAAACAGGACGACTTAACCTTACCATGCACCAGTCACTTTTCTCAAGTTATGGTCGAATATCTAGAAAAGTGGTCATTTTACGATGGAGAATCTAGTAGATTCAATTCTAGTTTAGATACTTTTCTAATAGCGCCGTTATCAACACGGATCGTTTTCAGCAATTTATTGGACAAGACGAGTTGAGGAGTATACAATGCAACTGTATTTAGGCCTAATAGCATTGTTCTTTCATATATAGTTCATAGGTGCACACACGACCATACACACGACAGATCATGCCATTCATGACGCTTAGCAAGGGACTTGGTCAAGGTAATTACACGGTAACTGCTAGAGCGGAGGCTCGGACGCGTACAATCTGTTCTCTAGGCATAGGCTAAACACACGGAGAGCTCTGTCCATTCTGCAAACTCTCTCTACAAATGACCATCAAGGCAACACTTGATGCCTCAAATATTAGGTTTCTTGTAGCATATGTCTTAGCAGAATGTTTCACATATATATATATATATATATATATATATATATATATATATATATATATATGTATATATATATATATATATGTAGGCCTATGTAAATTTATATTCATTCTTCAAAAACTTACATGGCGTCCTTTCGAGGTAACTACATGTAGGCTACTCAAAAGCGCTCCCAACTCCAGTCCGGACAAATATGTAAGTTTTCAAATGACCACGTGACATAATATATGCATGATATGAATCAGATTCTGCACTGCCCTAACTGACCTGGTCCATTGGTCAGGTAACTGATGACGTCGACCACGCAAAACAAGAGCTGTTGTTAGTTGTTCGATCTACAAACTATTCGACTATAGATTGGTTAGATTCATCAAGTGAAATTCATTCGAATTATTAGCACTGTTCGTCTGGCGAATGAATGGGAAGAGGCTTCTGGCCATCTGTTGATTGTAAACACAAGCACATAACAGAAAACTTTAGTCAGATATTTACAACCCCATGCGAATAATAATTCGTAATCTCCAACCTTCAAAGGCGCCACTTGAAAGCCAAGCGTAGGGCACAGCTTATATATATGGAAGGAAAACGAGGGTAGTCTGCGTAAAGGACTAAAGGATCTATAGACTGAGAACTTGAAGTAAGAAGATTTAGGTCCTATAGATGTCTGAGGGTGTGATGGGTTTATGATCTGAAATTAAAAGTTTGAATGCCTGAAGAATTGAGGTTTTGAAGAAATGAGAGCTTAAGTGAGTAAATGATTGACGAGGGTAGAAGTTAAAGATTCTAGAGTTAGAGAGGCATGGAATTGCTAAATGCTTTTCATTGGGCACAAATTGCAGCGTTGTACACATTTTGGCTGTTTTGAGAGAATGAGAGAATGAGAGATAAAAACTAGGGATGGATGGATGGAAGGATGGATGGAATTGATGGATAGATAGATAGATGGATGGATGGATGGATGGATAGATGGATGAGATGGATGGATGGATAGATGGATGAGATGGATGGATGGACGGACGGACCGACGGACAGACAGATAGATAGATAGATAAAATTTTGACATAACATATGAGTATAAATATAAGGGGATAGTACTTTCTTCTGGAAGAAGAGGTAGAGCAGTTCCTTAATCTGGCCCTGAGACAGCCATGGGCATGGGCATGAGTATTAGTGACTTCTTTTTAATATTACTCTCCTAACTTCGGAAGGTGGCCAATCCTCTCCTTCGCTTCTTTTCTCTTTCCGCCGACAATGTACGAGGTCAGTGTACGCACTATACCTCTCTTATAATATTTGCCTAGTTATTCTCATTGGTAGGCAGAATATACACAATAAAATGTACACTTGCTACGAATATCTATTTGCATTTTCCCGGCGAGTACCAGATGGTTAATTGGATATGCGTACACGCAACAGAGTAAGGGTAGTGGTAATAGACAGAATTAGTAAAAGAGCGTTGTGAGTAGGAGAATGGAGAGGGGAAGGAGATAGAAAGAGATGCAGAGCGGAAGTCAAGAGGATGAAGAGAGAAGAAACTGGAGATAATGACGATGGAAGAGAGGGATGGTAGGAGTCGTCGGTCGATTTGTGACTGATGAAGAGTCGCACGATTCTTCTGTTATCATGTCATCCTCCAATCAGATCTAATGATGACCTTCAGACGACGATAACACATGATGACGATAATGCAGCTCGTCTTTTTACTTCTCCTCTTCTTCTTCTTCTCCTTCTCCTATTCTTTTCCTCCTCCGTCCCAACTCCTGCATACCTACAAGGGCGATCTCTAATGATGACGACTCAAGCGAAACTTCTATTGGGGATGGAACAAAGTGCCAGAAATGGGAGACGGAGCTGAGTGGGTGATGGGACAGGACGAAGGCATGGCGAGACATTGGCTCCTGCGGTGGAAGACCAGGGCAAAGAGGAGCAGTAAAGAGATGGAGGGAGGCCATGAATGGTAAAGGAGAACAAGAGGTGTCCTGGGACGAGGAATTAATTAGACGGAGATGAAAGTGAAGGTGGTCGACGAAATGTGAGGCTTTTTATCGACTGAATCCTCCGTAGTATGGTTCGTGTTTCGTGTTCGCTGACAACGTCTGATGAACCAATATCGACGTTCATTTCAAAGGAACATTCCTAATGACCGAATGATTGAAATACTCGCACGTCCCGCGTCCCATATAGCGCTGCCCCCCGCTTCGTTCGTCTCTTCGTTTGTCTGGCTGGCTGTCTCTCCTGTCTGCCTGAACGTCAGTCCGTGTATGCTTGATCTACAATATCATTAATTCGGATTCTCGTTGTTAGTCACGCACATTGCGCTGACCAATCAGACGCGACTATCCAACCGATAGGTGTTTGAGCATGCGTACAAGCTCCAGTTCTCAGATCAATATTGCTTCTCACGAAATCAATTCGGATATAAATCTGGAAACATCGATTTGCCTTAGTCAATATACATATATACATAAACAATTAACCATATATATAAATATAGAAATACATATATATGTAGATATATATCAGATATTTTCATGCTTTTGATCATAAGTGAGGCATTCCCAGAGTGAAATGAAGAGGGTGTCATTGAAGCTGTCGTCATCCTTTTTGTCCATATGACGACGTTTCAGCTGAATGTATCGCGTGTTGAAGGCGTCATGAAAACAAGTCAACTCAATAATTCAGAGTGGATTCTGCATACGCAGAAGAAATACTGATTACTAATAAGCATTAATTGATTCTCTGTCCACCGAGTAACCTTCTCCGGATGTCTGATTTCCTCCGACGGAATTATTGTGGCGACCGTTAATCAGGCTAATATTCCCTCGACACAAAATGCGATTCAATCATTAGTTCTCTGTTTCTTTTTTTAGAATGTGTGTGGATCGTTTAACTGAATTCTGCTGCTTATGTTTTGTGCTCTGTTTATACGTCTCTTGTTTGTCCATGCTTCCATCTAATCTGCTTCAGTTCACATATTTGATTCCGTGTGAATTTTTTTTATGACTCTGCTGTTTCTTTGTGATTATCTCTACGAAATTCTGCCTCGCTGTCCTTCATCACATTATGCGATCATTTTCCACGTAGGCCCTAATTGTCGTTTATAAGCCTTTCTTTGATAAGTGTTGCCTTTGCCCTTTCTGTATTCTCTTAATAGCTTGTCTCTTTTATCAGTTTCACAACATCAGCGCATGTGGTTTGTTGTCTGTCTATCTCAGTCTGTGAGTCTACATGCCTCGGTTGAGTCGGTTTCCTTGTATGGTTCTTTCCGTTGTTACATTCGCATCGTTTTGATCAACCTGTTGAATGTTGCCAAGTAACGGATTTCTGTAGTTCCTTAATTGAAACACAGACAGAAGTTCTGTCTGATTGTCTGTGTATCTTTCTGTTTCGGGCGACCTGCGTCTCTCTCGTTCTCTCTCCATGTCCGCTTCTTCATCCATTTCCATTATTTCCCTTCCCAGTTTCCTTCCAATCGGGGTTCCTTTTCTAGCGCTGAGAATATGAAGCATTTCTATGCATCACCCAGATTCCTAGAAGTATTCAGCATAAAATGGCCAAATCCCTCCCCCCGTAGTCTCTAATGTTGTGAATACATTAGCCTCAGAACACCATTCCACAGTAAATAATAATCCTGACGAGATTTAGGTTTCTGCTACCGAACCCATCTACGATGTAGGGCTTATATAGTATATTTATAGTATACACCTAAAGGTTTAGGCAACACCATGGGCTCAATTATCAGAAGGTCTTGTTAGTTGCGAATCTGTTTGGTTCATCCACAGCTATACATGTACCTTTAGGAACTTGGTAGTAATAGTAATACATGTAGTGATAGTAGTAGTAGTTGTAATAATAATGATGATAATGATAATAAATTTAAAAATATTGATAAGGGCCAATTATGGACCGACTAATTAGTCTGTGTTCATGTAGGACGGTTTACGTATTAATAAATTGGTGCATAAAAATAATAATGACAGTAATAATAATAGGATTTATATACCATTGTAGCACAGCCGAGGTCGAAGAAAGTGGCGCTGCACACGGGATGGCAATGACTTCAGCATTTATTACGGTTTGATTTTTTTAAAGAACTGTCCTTTGCACATGGCTCACACGGAAACAAAGACAATGTCAGGTTTCGTTTGGCGACAACGTGGACGCAAAATAAAAATAAATGTCCACGTTTTTATATGCATAGCGACCGTATAATGTGGCCTTGACCAAGCTCATCTTTCAATTAACTGATCGGTTTGATTCTTCTCCATCACTCCAAGTGAATGGATCACATCAGCATTCAGCAATACATACATACATACATATATATATATATACATATATATATATTGCTGATATGGTCCAGATATATATATTTCTGAAATGTATCATAGGTCTAACATACTACAACCAACCTGGCATAGCCGGGAGAGTCCCGGAATCGATCCAGGTCGTCCCGTGTCCCGAGCAATGATTGTTTTGTCCCGGAATCTAGGAATAGGTAAGTAATTACAAAAGATTACGCGATGTAATGACATTATCCAAATCCAAGCATCACGAGCAATACTGTGATATAGCATCTGAATCCTCAATGGTTTAAATGAAAATGTAATCTTAAGTTTTTCGACTTATCGACTTTCGATTAAGGACTCGAAAGTCCCGAGCTATATTCGAAATTCATGACCTGATATATAACGGAATGCGGCAAACTTCGCGGGTTTGGCAGTTTCATAGTAAGAAATTGGAAATGTCCTGGAAGGGGTTTATTCAGAGTTGACAACCTTAGGTATACAACCTCTAGGTTATAACTAAATGTTTGTCTTGTCCATGTTATATATATATATATATATATATATATATATATATAGTTTGGAAGAAGAACTTTTAAAATTATTATTAGGAGACTTTCGTGCCTGACGTGAAACTGGATTCAGCGTCATTGGATGGCGAGGGAAGGAGGGAAGGACCTGAATACGTCCTGCGTGTATGAGTGTAATGGCTGATTTAGCTGTGATGGATGATCTGATATCTGGCGTTAATAATTCGATTCCTTCATAACTTATGGATGACGACGTCTTTGTCTGTCTCAGCAGCAGCAGCAGCAGTCGCAACTGACACCAGAGGCTCCTAGTTCGTCTCATTATTATCTGTCGACCATTTCTTCCCTCATTACGATGCATTATGTATCGTCATCGGCGGCGTCACGATCATCATCAGCACCAGCAGCACCATCGCCGCAGTCATTATGGTAAGGGAGGGGGCTATCTGACAGGACATGACCTTTACCGTGGGCACGTATTCACATGCTGACGACGCCTAACGTCAGTATTTTTGCTACTGTCCACTATAGGTCTCCCATTTTGCTATAATAGTGTCAGGTGGATATGTTGCCATCTGCGCCATAATGTTGCTGGTTGTTGTAACTCTTATTTACTTTCCACTAAGTTGGCTGTTGGAGACCGGCATTGGATGCTGCCTGCAGCACACACAAGCGCCAAACCACAGAGGCGATACTATTTTCCCACATACGTACATTGTGCTCCCCAATTGCACACTCTACCCCATCTGAGAGAAACCATCGATTCCTTCGAATGTTTTTCCCACGTGGGTGGGTGATTTGTTTTGAGCGCATGAAGACTGCTGAGAGAAGGGGATCTGAGATATGGAGAAACTCTGCCCTGATCGGTGACCCAGTCGAGCAGAGACCAAACGACTCAGGCCCTCGGTCGACCATTCACCCTTTGTTGCATTGTCAGATGTCCTTAAAGCTGGTAAATGAGGACAACGTCCGACAAATGCCCCATGGGCTACGATGGTCGATTCCATTAGTGGCCACTAACTCCACCTTATCAATCCATTCCACCCCGTATTATCAGATATATACACGCGTTTATATGTATATACCAATGTGCATATATATGTATGGATAAGACATGTATACATTAGCATTCAACGTCTATCGCTTATGTATACATTATATACGGTGCTTTCTGAATTGAATGCACATATAACACGGGCAAGAGAGGCTCCAATAGAAGGAGGAAACGGCGACCCATAGATCTCGACCAATTGGCTTCGTAATATGACGACCCATCAGCGTCCACTCTGCTTTACATCGAGGCAACAATTTATGTGCATAATTGATTAATGGACCGCTGTGCGTCTGATTTTAATCACGCATATCTCATTATTTCCTGCTCATAATGATAGAACCCCGTGAACGGCTCTCATAACAGACTGCATGCTATGACTGTAAATATAACGGTCTCCAGACAATATGCCTTCAAATACGCCCACATGCCGCATGTATACATATGGTGTACATATATATGTATATATGCATGTATATATATATCTAAACACACAAGGAAGATTTATTGAAATATTATATTAACATTGTATACATTCTGAATAACTATGCATATATATATACCCAATAGACAATATACATAAATACAGGCCCCTGCGTATATATATATTATATATATATATACTTACTATGTGCCGTATAAGAAGCTGTGTTTATATATGGCTGTGTGCACTTATTAAAAGGCTTTGATCCGGGCAATCAATTTCCTTTGAGAGGTCCGGAAATGACTGAGTCCGGAAATTCAAACTGCGTCTTCGACGTTGGTTATATCGAACTTTACTCGAACGGCATTCCCATGCTCTCTCGCTCCTTCGCTGACCTCCTTCTTCCATCCATACCTCCCTCCCCTCCTTCCCTCCTCCGATATATGGATGAATGAAATCAATCAAGTATTGAATCGGAGCACAGATTGCACAACACGATGAAATCGAAACACATTAAGACAGGTTGACGTCACAAGTTAGGCCCACGCAAAAGCGCACTTCCATGATAGGCCTATATAACAAGATCTCTTAACTAAGCATTATGTAAATTGGAGGCAATAATGTGGCCAAGCATTACAACTATCGGGTGACAAACGACTTGTGTACAGCAACATAATTATATCGTCGAGAAAACTAAAACAATAATAGTAATAGTTTCAGTTTAACGACACTGTGATAACTGTAGATTATTAGCATCGTCCTCCTCCTTCTTGTGTCCAGGCTTGGTACTGGCACTGCCAGAGTGTGAGCAGTGGTGTAGTGGGTACATGCAGATGAGTCAAATTCAAGCTACTTTATGGTCGCAGAACCTAATCAGGTATACATACTACTCATGTACCTCAGATGATGACCTCCTTGGTTTCAGAACAGTTCGATATTGCAATCTACGTCGACTTCACACGACTGGTCCTGGGATTCCAACTCAGGTGAAATAGGTGACAAAGCCGTCCGTCGCTCGTTCACTGAGCCATGACATTGTTCCACACAGATAGACCTAAAGCAAGCGTAGCAAAAATAGTCGCATTAGTGTTCGAACAAAAGGCGTCCAGCTATTCATTAGATGGCAGAGGATTGATAATATAATGCAGCCGCTACATAATATGGAAATGAATTATTACTGTAACAGGTAGAACTTTTCTATAACGATGCTTAGCAATAGCAAGTAGCTGTGTAATAAATGGTATTAAATGGACTCCATGGGTGATAACATTCACAAGCAGCGGCCTGAAGGCTGATGCTGTGTTTGACGAGTGGTTTCAAGAACCAATTTAAATGACACTGGCAGCATTGTTATAATACTACAGGTCATGTGATGATATGAAAACCATTAGGCCTAATTATGAGCAGATAAAACACTTAGTACCGTATACCAGCACTTTCTATTGCAGTACAATAGAACTGAATTTTGATATTGTTCGTCCCTCCAACAATTTTTGTTAAGAAGTGCACACAAGCCTCGACGGCGCAACTGCAGTTTTACTGCAAAGCAATTGTGCGCTAAGGACTTGCTCAAGGTCCCTATATGTAACGGATTTTAACTATTCGTATAAATTCTTTGGAAACGTCGTCTGTTTGTGTACTCATAGGGTGATGTTACCAACAAGCTCATGGGCACTCATTGAATTATCGGGGTTGGGGTTGGGATGGTTCAACCTCCCACCCCAGTTCATTTTTCAACCCCACTATTTATTTCTTAAAAAAATACATTGGGGTAAAGCAAGCCCCCAGATCTGCTTTCAGTTGGTTGATGCATCTTAACCAAACTAAGAATTAAGTTCTTGCTCCGAAAACCCACAAAAACCCTCTACACAAATTAGGATCATATATACTGGTTTCAGGTTCATAGAATTTCTGGTAGTGACAAATTTGCTTATCCAAATGTTGCTCATTGGAATTTGGAGAATGGATATTGCATTACATTTGGTCGTAATTGGCAATACGGTTTACGATTGGGTTTAGTCCTTATGTTTGTCATAAACACATCCACCCACCCATTCATAAATCAGTCCATTAATCCATCCATCAATCATACCATCAATCCATCCATCTGTCCATCCATCCATTCATCTATCAAACCTACTTACATGAACTTACTTATTCACTTGATTATAATCTATCGGCAAGTATATTATACTTGCAAGTATATTATACTTGCCGATTGACCTATTTACATACTTATTATCTTGCTCATTTTCTACTCACTTTCCTGCTTGCTCCGTCATCACGGGTGGGAGGAGAGCGGCATAGCATCTGGTTATGACGACGACTAATCGATGATTGATGATCAGTAGATCGACGAATGAACAGAATCCTGTTCATGATCATGATCGAATTATTGGGGACGTTGCTGCATTTTGGATTCAAGTCTGCTTGATAGAAGTTCCGATGAAGAATCAGTCCGTCAGTGATCACTACATGTAGAGTGACAAACAGGAAGAGGCGAGGAGACACAACGGAAGTGACAGACAAAGACAGAGAGACAAAGAGACAAGGGCAGAAAGAGGGACTGAACACAGACAGACTGCAAACAATGCAGGCAACGTCGATAACCCAGTCGAGCGTGGCGAACAAAGCGTGACTGCAGAGAGTGGATCGATTCGGTGGACGGACAGAGACGGACAGAGAGAGAAACATAGACAGAGACACAGAAACAGATAAACAGAGACAGCGAAGGAGGCAGACACAGAGAAACAGACACAGAGACAGACAGAGAGGCGAATTAGAACTTTAGAAGCAGATGTAGGAGGAGTAGGGTAATGCCAACAAGAAGGACAATCGCTAGAAAGCGGAAGATAACGAAGAGATTGACCAGTAGGAGGAATTGTACAAGGAGGAGGGAAGTAGGAAGATAAGAAGGAAGAGGAAAAGCAGAAGAAGGAATAGGAATATGAGGAGGAAGAAGAGGAGGATGCAAAGCAGCGGGTCGAAGGAATGGAAGGAAGAGACTGAGGCGGAGAACCAGAGACTGAGCATAATTATGCTATTGTTGATGTTTCTGAAGCGCATTTGATCGAACGGAACTCATGAGACGGATTGGCAGAGGTCGTAAGTCATCAGCGATGACGACGACGACGAGGATGATGATGATGACAACGATGATGATGTTTTGTGGCTTCTTCTGGTCAAGCGAATCGTACCGGAAGTTGTCATAAAGGAAGGCAATCGCCGACACAAGACATGCATTGAAATGCCTACTTCCAGAGAAGCACAAGGGGAGAGGTATATACAAATGAGAGGAGGAGAAGGAGGAGGAATAAGAATAGGACAAGAAGGAGGAGGAGAAGGAGGAGGAGAAGGAGGATGTGTCTGTGGAGAAGGAGCGGTAGGGATCTGAGGGGGATGGGAAGAGATTTGTGATAGATGAAGGGATTTGAAGGAAGAAGGCAACTGGAGCACTGGATGCTAATGCTCCTTCTTGCATGGAAAAATCAATCGCTTCTTCTTCCAGTGATTGTAAAAGCCAGGCTTTAATGTCTGTGTCATACAGTAACACACTGTATAAGAAGTCAACGCATCTTCGCCCTTCTCGGCGACATTCTCTCTCTGAATCACTGATCGCCATTATTCCCTTCTCAGCCTGCCTTCCTCATCCCATGCAGTATGGTCGGTTTTTATACAGAGAGTGGACATGTAGGGTAGTTGTAAAAGATGTTGGTGACGACAATGATCGATTTGAACGTAGGATGGGTCTTCATTGGAAGGGGGTTGGTGACACTGGACGCTACTGCAGCCATGCTAGCGATGCGTCGATCCTTCACTTTTAAATATATATATATATATTATATATATATATATTATATATATATATTATATATATGACCTCTGTTCGACTCATCGGAATGCCAATAGTATCGACACTGATTGCATTATCGAACTAGGCATACATTTTAGGCAATTGTTTTATGACCGGCACTTATGAATTCAGTGCAAACAGACAGAGGCACAGAAACAGACACAAGCAGACACATACATACGTACACAGAAACACAATGGAGCGGACATAGAGTGGATTGAGGCACTGTTCCATCTGACTATTTCTGAGATACATAATTACCCGCTTTGTGAAATCAGGTTTCATGGAAGTCTACAGAGCTCCATGATAAGACTATAGAAATCAAGGCACAGCTCTGGTCTTGGCATATTACGGGCTCTGTACAGAATGTAATAAGTCAGGGATCTCAATGACACAAGTCACATTGTTCTTCTTTGCTAATCAATTTCTGTTATTTGATTGTTAACAAGTGCAACAATTAAAATTTATATAACTGCACTTAAGTAAATTACACAAATGATGGAATTATGAATCTATCTTCGGCAGCAATTTTTTCACAAACACACGTAGGCTTATAACATACACACACAGATATATATATATAAACCGCATCTGGGGTCGAAATAGTTTCAATATGTGTGACTACTAAATTCAAGGCTATGCGTTCAGTAAACGTTCGCCAACTGCGTGTTCGCAATAACGAACTTAACTGCCATTGCCAAGTTTTTCTGTGTTGCCACGTCAAAATGCCTGTCGATAAATCACCCACTTCACGTCTCTATATATACACGTTAATATAACTATAATTATTATATTTTATTCTTATATATATAAATAAATATATATATATACGTGACATCATGTGTAACGCGGGAATAGTTACGGTAATATAGTATATATATATATATATATACCAAATACTTATTATGATTGTTACTTCTTAATGTTTTGTATAATGTAGACAATTTATGGCGTTGACTGGATAAATACAATTTTCTATTGAAAGAGGGAGAGAATGAGTTCATTGGTATTCTCATGCCGTGAGTTCTAATCGAGAATTCATCATACTCGGCGACGAATCATTTCATTACTCTTCATTCCAGAAAGATGCTGTCAATCTGGACCATTACATAGGTGCTCCATGCAGGTCTCTGTCTCTGCCTCTGTCTCTGTCTCTGCCTCTGTCTCTACCTCTGCCTCTGTCTCTCTGTCTCTCTGTCTCTCTGTCTCTGTCTCTCTCTCTCTCTCTCTCTTTACGTTTTCGCTGTACTTATGTCGACGTCGGCTGGTTGCCTTCTCCGTAGGCCTACCTGCCTAAAATAAGTCAAAGAAAAGAAATTTTTCGTTTATTGCTCGTCCCTTTCGACACCTGTTACAGAGATGGTCAAAGAAAATTCAACTGCAGAGCAAACACAAATGCATATCAATCTTAACCATGGACAGGTATGTTTCACAGGTTAACAACTTGCAACGACTCTCTAAAAGGAATGCTACCCAGGTTCCCTGCCGAATCAGCTGATATACCCTGTTTTTTTATACTACTGAACGCCTATTCAACTCTTGTGCCATTGAACCCGACCTACAGCCTAAGATCTTACTGGATAATCTAAGCGAGAAGGCGAAAGCCTTGGTCTCGCGTCTCTCTGAAGAAGACCTCTATGATTATACACGTTTAAAAGAATGCATTCTACGTGAATATCGACTAAGTCCCGTCCAATTGAGAGCTAAATTCTTAGATATGAAGAAAGCTAACGATGAAACATACTCATCGTGGGCATCAAGGCTACATAGCGCCTTGGTGTATTACCTGCGAAGCAGACAGGTGGATGAATCGTTTGCAAAGACGATTAGCTTGCAAGTGGCAGATAGGATCAAAGACCTGTTGCCCAGCAGTTGTTTAGACTACGTAATTGCAGAAGAGAAAGGCAAGTGGCTGTCGCATGCCGAATTGGCGGGGTCTATTGACGCATATTTAGCCGCCCACCATCGGGGTTATGAAGCACCCAAGGGTTACGGTGGCACCTCACGCCTGGAGTCCCGTCCAACTCGACCTAACTCGGCGAACGGGGGCAACACTAGTCATGAGGCCAGTGTCAACGCCACGCGTACGTGGAAGACAGGTACTCAGTACAAAGGGGGTTAGGTGTTAAGTCGTCAGTAGAAGAGGCCAAACAGAAAGGCCTGTGCTTTATTTGCCCTTCGGGACTCCACAGGGCGTGACTGCCCGCAGAATAAAACCGACAGCCGGAAGCCAGTACACATCAACGTGTGTGCGTCTGGCGACACCGGAAGTGAAAGCGTCGCTCCATCGCAGAGTAACGCCTGCATCAGTAAGGTAGTGAGTGAAGGGGTAGAGAAAATCTCATAAGACACTATAATTGAGAGTCAAAGCATCTACATAGACGCTGACGAGTTATACATTAGGCCATACGTCAAGGTACGAATCGAAAATCTCATGAGAAAATCGCTTGAAGACTCTGGATCACAGATAGCATGTGTGAGAAAGTCATTGGTAGAACCCCTCAAGGCCCCAATATACAAACAGGTCAAAATTACGGGTGTACAGAGAATTTTCCAGGTCTGTAACGTCATCTGTTTGAAGTTAAAACCGGATGTCGACGAATCACAGAGGTTAGTCAACATAGCGCCCAGTGTAAGAGTATGGCTCGCTTTTGTTCCAGACTTACCAGAAGAATTAATTTTGACTCCTCAAATAAGCTGTTTGTTGAAGGACGCTATTAACGACACAGTATTAGCGGTCAATGGTGACCTGACAGACAGACAGACGGACGGTCAAACTGACAACCAGACAGACAAGCAAACTCCCGACCAAATCAAACGATGAGTTTCCTGATCGACTGATCGGGGAAGAGTTCTTTGCTGGGGAAGAGAGAGAGGAGAATCAGAGGGTCAGCAGGTCTGCCACTCCGCTCTCTCTGGACAAAAAAAAATCTATTTTTGAAGGACAAAAGACAGACGTTTTGGATGTTGAAGCGGTGCTTACGGACTTAAGCATGAGAACGGCAGATGTCGACACCCTTAGACTAGAACAACAGAAGTGCTCTTCACTGAAGGAACCCTTGATTTAACCCACGAGGAAAGGGGGGGGGTTTCTTTTTTTGTTGAACATGGACTGTTGTATCATCGTGACAGCATCGTTGGCCATAAGGTAAAGCAACTCTGTCTTCCGGTCAAACGGGCAGAAATCGTTCTCAAAATGCCACAAGACGCGCCATTCTCAGGTCATATGGCTTTCAAGTCCACTAAGGATCGGATTCGCCTCAGCTTCTGGTTTTCGAATATGGACAATCTAATTCGTGATTATTGTGCGTCTTGCCCAATCTGTCAGTTAAGGGCACCTCTGAAGACCAATCAGCGCATTCCAATTCAAACTATCCCTCGCAATGACGAAATTCCATGGTCAGTTGTAAATGCCGATTGTATAGGCCCATTAATCCCGTTGGACGATCCTTCGATTCCTAAGCCTGAATACAATTATGCCTTAGTGATTGTCGATCGGTTTTCAAGATGGCCGATGGCATATCCGCTACGCTCCATGAGCGCGCGGGCGGTATGCGATGCATTTTTGCAAATGTTCATGACCTTCTCTGTGCCACAGGTAATTTGCACGGATTGTGGTACGAATTTTACGAGTAAGCTAACTCAAGAGTTTTTAACACGTCTAGGATGTGCTCCGAGGTTCCATACCCCGGACATCCGGAGGCCAGGGAACGGTGGAGAGGGCCAATGCGAGCTTAAAGGAGATCAATCAATCAATTAATCAATATCGTTTTATTGACTCCAAAAACGCAGTAATTATTAACAGTACATACATACAGCAATTTTCAGTAAAAATAAAAATAACACGATGGAGAAGAAAAAAATATCAACTGAACAACAAGTTGCTGGATTAGTTTAGTATTGAAGTGGGAGGCAACTGGGAAAGAAAATCCCCAAAGGAACCGTATGGTTCCGCTAGTAGGGGACGCCCTTTCATATAGTATTAGGGCAGCAGATTGAAGAATTGAGGCAGACAAATGCGAAAAATTTTAACTTAACTAGTTAACTAAGCCAAGAAAGTGTGACCAGTACACGTACTCATTATGAATCGTTTAACAGATACATTTTAAGTCCAGCCTTAAGCAGACGGAGACTACAAATTTGTCGTATAATGATCGGTATAGCATTCCAAGTCGATGGACCAGTATATTTTAGGGAGAATTTACGCGTATTTGTTCGACAGAGGATGGGTCTGTAATTGGAAGAGAATCGCATATTGTAAGGGTTTACAGTAGAGATGGGAATAAAATGATAGTCAAAGATTGATGGTAGTTGTTCGTTTGGAGTAATGTAATCTGGTGCAAATCCAGAATATTTAAGCTCTTAAACAGGTAATCGGACGAGCAGCAGTAGGCTAAAGGGACACCAGCAATAAATCTAACAGCTCTTTTTTGCAGCAAACTTAATGACCGTAATCTAGTGGGATAGTTGGAGGCCCATATAATATTGCAATAAGTTAGGTGAGGATATATCATAGTGTAATATAGGTTGGTACGAATGCTGATAGGTAATAAATAAGCAATTCTCGATAGCACTCCTATATTTCTGGCAAGTTTTGACGATATGCTAGCAATATGATCTTTCCATGAAAGAAATTGATCAACCTGGACTCCAAGAAACTTGGCTGAGGAAACACAAGGTATAGCAACACTGTTTATTCGGAGCTCACTAACATTGGCAGGAGCCTTCTTCCTATGCGATCTAAACAAAATGTAAGTAGTTTTTGATAAATACAAAGATAACTTATTTGCGGCAAACCAGTCATTGACACGGGAGAGTTCATTGTTAATCAGAGAAATTAAGGCTTCATAAGAGTTGTGCGAGGCGAATAGACTCGTGTCATCAGCAAAGAGAAGAAAGTGCAGGAGGCGGGAAGCATTGGGAAGGTCATTGATAAATAATAGGAATAAGAGTGGTCCTAATATTGAGCTCTGAGGTACTCCAAATTTGATCAAGTTAGGGGTGGACAATGAGCCATTGCAATATACTAGCTGATACCGGTTGCTGAGGTAGCTCTTAAACCATTTTAACGCAACCCCGCGAATACCCATATTTTGTAGTTTAAGAAGAAGTAGGCTGTGTTCGACAGTATCAAAAACTTTGGCAATATCGATGAACACACCTACTGCGTATTCCTTGCGATCGATTGCCTCCGCTATTCTATCCTGAAGATTAATAAGGGACATCACTGTGGAATGCCCAGGTTGGAAGCCATGTTGGGTTGGACATAGTATATTTTGTTTCATGACAAAGTCGTAAAGTCTTATATGCATGACTTTTTCAAGCAATTTAGAAAAGTAGGATAAAATAGAGATCGGTCTGTAATTTTTTATGTCGCCTCTTTTTCTCTGCTTATGAATTGGAGTAATTTTAGCAATTTTAAGGGCAGCAGGAATGATCCCCGTAGCAAGAGTACAGTTAATGATTTCAGTTAACGGATTTACAATGGATGAAAGTACAGGACTAATTATACAAGGATCAAAGTCGTCAAGACCTGCACTATGAGTTGATATGAGGGAGTTATTTAACACAAGTATTTCCTCAGATGAAGTAGGATAAATCGCGAAAGAGTTTAGACTAGGAGGATCAAGAAAACTAATTGGGTCCCTACTGTTTGCAGGAATTTTTGCAATCAGGTCCTGTGCGATCGTGGACAAATAGTTGTTAAACTTCTCGGCATGATTTACAAATTATGCCAAGATGATCCCCGTGGTTGGCATAAGTTGCTGCCTATCGTATTATGGAGTTTAGGGGAACGTCCATCAGCGACAACTCACGTCAGCTCATTTACATTGGTCTATGGAACGTTGCCAAGGGGACCCCTCAGCATCTTTGAGGAGTCATGGGCTGGGCAGCGAGAATTACCATTCAGCATTGGAAAATCCCCGGCAGAATAACTTAAACAGTTGAAATCCAATTTAGAGATGACTGCTCTGTATGCAGAGTATTATTCGACCTACAGAGACGATACGTAGAGAATTACAACTTACGAAGTCTAGATAGGCACTACGCAGTGGGAGACAAGGTGATTGTGTTAGCTTCGGACTCCAAGAACGCCAAGCTGTATAATCGCTGGCAGGGTCCAGGCGTAGTAACCCAAGTGAAGTCCCCAGATTCATACATTGTTGAGATTGAAGGTAAGCGTAGACACTTACACGCCAACAAAATGCACAAATTCAACGAGAGGTTTCAGCAAGCCATTGTAAACAACTGTTCCATTGTTTATGATCACGACAGTGATTTCGGGTCAATTGAGGTGATCGACCCATCAGAAGGAGTCGCCCCTCGACCAAGCACCTTAATTGAAGAAGGGCGAACTGCTCATTTGTCTGACGCTGAGAGGAGTCAACTCCTCGAGCTAATAGACAAATATGCAGATGTGTTTTCTGAGAAGCCGGGTTTATGTACATTAGAACAGCATACAATCAAGAAACACGTGACCTTTCGTCCAATAGAGATACGAGTTTTGCGTTTGGGATGGCGAAGGAAATCGCCTCTAGAAGGATACATATAGCGTAGCAAGAAAAGGAACGGGGACTTGTTTCGGAACTGGGGGAGACGCTAGGTCGTTCTGACGATAAGGGTAATCAACGTAGTTGGGAGCCCCGTCTCCAACGTAAACCAGGGAAACATTTCTAAAAGTACACTAATAACTCCAGTAAGTGTATATAGGATGAGTGGTATGTATATATATAATTAAATATACATATTAAAACCATCAAGTGTGTCGTGTTGCTGAGCTTGGTGATAGAGGAAAGAACCAGCGGGTACTCTCGTCATCAAGAAGAAGGAGTGGCGAGAGTGAAACCCGCGACACCGTTGATTTACTTTTAAAGAAGCACTGTTTAGACGTATACTCCCGTCAGTGTCTGGAAGAATGTTTGAACTTTCAGTTACGTTTGACATAATATTTTATACGTTTTCGCTGAATTCAGATTCTTAAGCAATGCTTGCAGGGCCGGAAAGAAAGAAAGAAGGACAGACAACCAGACAGGCATAAATACAGACAGACTGAACACTTGTTGATCGAGTGTTTCGTAAAAACAAGGATGAACGAGAATGGGAAGAATTAAGGACGAGAATGCGTGAATTAGGGATGGAAAAGCGGAAGGGATGGGAGGAAGGAGACGAGACTATGTAAAGCGTGAAGAAATTCAAGGATAGAAGGGTGGAAGTACGAAAGATAGCTGAGTGGGACGGATAGATGTCGGAGAAGTTTATGAAGAGTCAATCTGATCAATGGAGAGACATCTGAGAGTCTGGATACTGTGACTGAAAGATTTTTGATGTAGAGGATAAGGGAAGGGCGGATGGAGGGATGGCCCGAGAAAGAGACTGAACGACAGAGGGAAGGTTGGAAAGAGAGGGAAGGGTTGACGGAGAGACATGGAGATGGACTTAGCAACGGACAGAGGAAGAAGATTGAAGGAACGCACAAAAAGGGACGGACGGATAGAATTGCAACGGTAGTCTCCCCGCAAGGTCACTCTTACTACATGACTTGCATTGAGAACAGAAACAGCAGCAGCGGCAACATACCACCACCACCACCACAACCACCACACACCACCACCACCGCCACCATCTATGTTATCACCACCACACCACCACCTCCTCTACCACCGCCACCATTATCTCCTCCACCACCACCACACCACCATACGACCACTTCCATCCCCACCTCCAGCCTATGCTCGCTCGACTGATCTTCATATAGCGCCACTCCTGATGGACATGTGTATGTCTGTGTCCGATGTTCGTATTGCGATGCGTGTCAAGCAGAAATCAGTCCAGATTTATTAAATAAGAATTATTGTGGCATAATCCGATAGATTATCAGCCATCATTTGTCTGCTGCCGACTCCGCGTATTTTCTGCCTCCGCCTTCGTCTCCATCTGTGTCTCTGCCGTGTCCCTACCCGTGTCTCCAGCGTCGTCTGCCTTCGTCTGTCTGTCTGTGCGTCCGTCGATAGGAGGGTGACCCATTCAACGGGGTCGTCGTTCGTGTAGCGTTCAGCTGGAGATAGCACCGCCTGGTTGAGATTGACGAACGGTGCGAAGGTAGGCGATGGACGCACGCAGGGACACAGAAGGACCTAATAAGACAGAGGAAGGGACACAGAAGGACTTAATGAGACAAGGGAAGAGACATAGAATTACCTAACGAGGCAAAGGAAGGGACATAGAAGGGCTCAGTGAGACAAAGGACGGACACAGAGGAACCTGATGAGACAGGGGCAGGAACTCAAAAGGACCGAATGAAACAGAGGAAGGGACACAGAAGGACTTAATGAGACAAGGGAAGAGACATAGAAGTACCTAATGAGACAAGGGAAGGGACACAGAAGGACCCAGTGAGACAAAGGAAGGGACACAGAAGGACCTGATGAGATAAAGGAAGGGACACAGAAGGACTT